>CM043115.1:23135594-23732682 GCA_023701765.1 Hylyphantes graminicola | reverse complement strand
AGTACAAATATGCAATTTCCAAAGAAACGCCACCAAATTCAAATGTATATGCGTCACCAAACCAAGATCCTATAAACAGCACAAATCCCTTTGTTACGAAACCCAACAAAACCGATACTTTGTAATATAAAAACGAGGAATTTCCTTGCAAAAATACTCCGCCACCGCTACGTGAATATCATTCCAGAAATGAACAAGCGCCCACTGTTGCAGATTGGAAGACACGAAAATCGCCCACGTCGGTTTCATTGAAGCCACGGGATTTTACACTAGGTCCATTAGAGGGTTTGCCGAAAGAGGATTTGACAAAGGATTGGTTTCGCAATCAAAATATGTAGCGGGGGTGGAATGGGGTCTTTCGATGGAGCAAGGGTTTTCTGTTAATATCGTTGTTTAAAAATAGAATTCAAATGAATGGTGCAATTGCAAAACTCATTCTCTAAAGTACCATTGAAGAATTTTGTGGAAGAAGTGACAATTTTGAAGAAAATGCGATTTTTGTATCAATGAACATATAATTAAGCCTCTTTTAAGCCTCTTAACCTCTTTTAAAGGTAACAAGATTCGCCCTTTTTAATTAAGTTTATATTTTATATTTTGTAAGTGCCGTTGTTAACGCATCTGTGCAAACGACAAAATTTCGAAATTTAAAATATGGGCACTTATTTATAATCATCTGCAACAGATGTAACATTTAAAACTGTTTAGAGGAGCTAAATTTTCATTTAAAATTTTGAAATTTTAATATCATGCATTGAAGCCGCCTCGGTGGCTGAATGGTTAGCGTACTGGCCTTTGGAGCTGCTGAGGTCGGGTTCGAATCCCGGTCAGGCATGGATATTTGTAATTGTCAATAAATGTTGTTATTTGTCTAAGTGTTTGTGTCGTCCTTTCTTTGTGTGTCTCCTGTGACTGTCCCTTCTGGCGAGCGGGGTAATGGGCTACATAGCCTACGCCCTTCCCTTCTAGAGGGCGCATTTGCATTCCATTCCATTCCATCATGCATTGAAAGTCAGACAACACTTCAAAAAAATACATCGCCCACAGAGTGTTTTTAACAATCGTTAAGGGTCACCAATAAAGAGGTCGACCACCCGATATCTTAATTATATTTTAGAGAATGTGCGTTTTGCAAAGATGCACTTGAAGCACTCAATATATCAGCTTGTGCCAATACGTATAGTCACGGCAACAAGTAGTTATAACGAGTCTGCCAACTCTTTCTTTTACCTCACGAGGCAATTTAGTGCCAAATATTTACCTTGGGGGGCCAAAAGTGATCCACCGTCACCAGAGTAATGATTTTGGTGATAGCTGTTTCCTTTTCACTAAGGTTATTCCCGGCTGTCGACTAAAGCAGATCAAATATGAAGAGCACACGGGAAGAACCTATTGATTTATTAGATGGACGCCCGCCATTGTCTGCTTGGCTAACATTGGCGGCAGAAAACCGGTTTCTCTCTTTCTTCTTCGCTTGGTCCAAGCGTCGGGATCGTCAATCGCCTGAATCTTGGTAGCTAGGAACCACAGAGATAGTAGTTAAAAGTATTAGAGTGGTAGATCACGTGACCTACAACACTGGCTTCATTGGGGTTCTTCTGGGAGCTCCTTGCGCGTCCCGTTGTTAGTATTGGAGGTCACGTGATCTGCCACTCCATTACTTTAACTATGATCTCTGTGGTAGGAACTTGTTTCCTTACCCAAGTTTAGGCGATCACTCGCTATCATCGCCGAAGTGGCCTGCTAAGGAAACTTTTCTGAAAAATCAATCGGTTCTTCCCATGTACTCTTCATATACGGTTACCTGTTTTCAAAAGCATATTTTTAAAACTTTCCTCATCTCGTATTCAATTGAAGCATAAAGCCTCGAATTATCAGAACGCTGGGTTTTAGTGTATTTTAATAAGATTGAATATTTTTTTTAATGATTAAGTAAGTAGTAAATCAAAACTTTTTTTTCTAATACTAAAGGATTTATAAAAAAATATATATTTACAATTTTCCGCATGCTTGAAAAAACTAGTGAAAAAGCTGGATTGTTATTTCTTTAACTAATCAATGTTTAGGGAAGCAAATTAACGCTTTCTGTAGGCAAAACGTGACCAATTTATGTATAGAAATAAATCTGTATTCAAGGTAAATATTTTGTCGAAAATATTTTAGAACAAACATTAGAATAACATGTGTTAAGGTAGACTTACTTATAAATCGTCTCGAAAGAGAATCAATATTACTTACTTGCAGTGAGACATTAAACCTAAGCATAATTGCATTCAGGTGTCGGCTCGTCACTTGACTGTAGTTCTAAAATACGACGCCTGTCGCCAATAGCCCTCGTGTAGCTCTAGTAAAACAGTTATTCAAACCTACGTACCTAATTCGCTTCCCTGGGTTTCGGGGAGTGTGTAGCTCTAGTGAGATGATAATTTAAACCTAACCGAAGCATAATTTCAGACTGACTGTTATTTCTGATTAAAAACTCATTAAATGTAACATTTCTCTATACTTTCATTTCTCTACCATCTGCTACAGAAATATAGTTTTAAACAATTTTTTTAAAAAATAGTTACAATTTTAACCTTATGCAGTGAAAATAAGACTACTTTTTAACCCTTTCAGTCCCAGTGATGCCATTTGACATCATCATTTTTCTGATCATAATTTAAAAAAAATAATTGGGCTGACATCTATTGGGATTAAAAAAATTCTAATTGATGATACCAAATTGTCATTAAAACTTAAAGGGTTAAAAAAAAGTTTGGAAAAAGTATTTTTATAACAAAGTGCAAAGAATTTCACTTTTTTATGTCATAGTTATTCATAAATCGTTGCGAAAATGACACTTTACATGCTTACGTCAAAGACAGTTCCGAAAGTAATCACTTTCGACACTGGTGCGGTAAAGTAAATAAGAGTATCTGATTGGCAGAAAACAAAATGATATCATGAATATCTCCATGGAAACTAACTGATGCCATGAAACTCACTTATTTCTATTGGTTCATTACTTTTGCATTTTCTAATATCTCCATGGAAACTACAAGTACTTCAAAAAATATTAAAGGAAATTAAGACAAAAGTACGAACACAAATTTCACGCTTTGCACGTTATTATAAAAAATATTGTAAGCAAGTACGTGCCAAATAATACTTTATTTAGCTACTTTCATTATTTCACTCGACCCACGGTCTCATTAAATGAAAGCCACTCGCTTAATAAAGTATCATTTTCGCCACTAGTTGCTTAAATAACTATCAATACAGGCGGAGGTAGTTTGTCTAAAAAAACATTTTCCACTGGATTAACATAGAGAGCGGAATACTTCGGTTTGGAGACCCGGCTACCGGGGGCTGTGGGGAGCCCTTTGGTCATAGTCTCGATCTCCGGATCGAAAGGTCCCGCGATCGAGTCCTGGTCGCTGAAGACCCACCGAGTATATGCGGAGTACGTGCTCGTTAAATCTGTGGAAGAAAAAAAAACGGAACTCTTATGTATGAAACATGCCCTAATTGCATCTCTTACGTAACTCAGTCTTAACTTACTAACACCTTAATAATGTTAATAAAAAAGTTATCCTTACTGTTACTTTTTGGGGATAAGCCTATTGTTTTTATCTGTGGGCACAGTTTCAATAATTTTTAAAAATACAATTGCGTAATAATAATTCATTACTCAATGCTTTCAATTATGGACACAAATACCAGTATATTTTTTTCTTTCAAACTTATAACTCATTTTTTAACTTCACGCGGAGGGTTTCCTATTACAGTTGTCAACGTAACTCAGTTAAGCTTTTATATTATAATCCTTAATTTTTACATAAAATATAATATTTGATAATTTTTTTTATATAACAATAAATTTTAATTGCCATAAATAATTTTAAATGCTTCTCAGATGCAATAACCCGAAAAAAATATGTTTTAATCGTCTTATCTGAATTAATCTTTTGAATTATGAAACTTTTTCTTTATGGTCGGCTCACTAGCTAATCACAAAAATCCTTTCTGATTTAGAATTGTGATAATTTTGCGCTACTTTTTCACCAAGTTGCATGTTTTGTTTCAGTAAATCAGAATAACACTTAGAGTGGATTATTTCTAGTTTCCTTATTACTTATCATGCCTTTTCGTTTTTGACATATAATTTTTTAAGCATTGTTATTTTCACCTTTTGTGTTCTTTGTTCTTTGAACAAAACGGAGAGCCGCCATTTTGACTTATTTTCCGCGCAGTTTTTATTCATTATGTGAGCAATATTTGTATTTTCTTTTCAATAGGATGACTCCACTGCTTAAGTTCTCTTTTATTTTGATTTACAGACGAGGGCGTTCCAAATTTGCGTTCCGTGCTTAAAATTCATGGAGGTAAGAGTTGAATGGAGTTGTGCTATCTGGTTTTCGAAGAAATGCAAAAACTGCTCATATACACTTTAAAAACTGGGAATAACGTTACTCCAAATTTATGGAGAAACTATAAACTTCTTAAAATCAATACACTCTTAAAACGAACGAGTGATTTTAACTCAGTCTGAGTTAATTTTCACTCCTCCAGTCTACAAAATGCACTTCTCCCAGAGAAGTGGATCCTTTGTGTGTTAAACTCCCGACATGATCACTCCAAACGAGTGATTTTAACTCAGTCTGAGTTAATATTCACTCCTTTCCAGTGTAGAAAATGCACTTCTCCTACTGGAGTGAATTTCACTCTTTTGTTTTAAGAGTGTTGCCCCAAGTGCTGCCTTTGGTGTTTCATGGAGTTATATTACACCGTAAATTGGATGTAATGGTTACTCCATATTTTTTTTTATTATGGTTACTCCATAAATTTAGTATTATGGTTACTCCATAAATTTAGTATTATGGTTTTTTAATAAATTTAGTATTATGGTTTTTTAATAAATTTAGTATTATGGTTTTTTAATAAATTTAGTATTATGGTTTTTTAATAAATTTGTCATTACGGATGCCATTAAATAAATCTGCAATTTCGGCTACTCCTTGAAACCCGAGGTAGCTAGGCTTCCAACGATTTTACGGAGGAATGCTACTGCAGTACGGAGGAGTTATTACGTTTTTTCTCCCTCCTGAAAAATTCGAAATTTGTGACTGATGTTGTTTCTGCACCTCACCGATTCAATTACTTTCGAGACTATATTTTTGCACAAAAATGTGTATCGTAACATGTGTTGAAAGTCGTCAAAAGCATTTTACATATTTCACTGTAGCTTATGAGAAATGTGAAAAAAAATGAAGTTTGCAAATTATGTAAAAAAAAATCATCCAAATCATGTAGCAATTCCTCTTTAACTCATAAAAAAAACTTTTCGTGTAAATCTAGTGTAGTTTTGAGAAACCATAAAATATTACAGCAATATTTTATTGGTTAATAAAGTATTTTTATTTATAATTCAGTAACTAAACTATTTAAACAATGTATCTTGACTTTATAAGTTTTCATGCATTTTAAATTTTTTGTCGTTAAGTATAAACGAAGAGTTACTAATTATAAGTATTAATGTGTCAGTTTATTATGGGAATTTTAGGATCAAATAACTTTTAAAGCCCCTCCTTTAATCATATTCGTCAGAAAATACCAAGGGACTCAGTTTTCTCAAATTTAAGTGCTTCTTTAATAAATTTATGACATAGATTTAGTTTTCTTTTACAATGTATCAAGATACCCTTACATACAACAAAATAGTAAGGTATTTTCATTATCCCTCACTACATAATTAAATAATAGTTACAACATTCTTCAATAATCTTAAATTAATTATTTATTAACTTTTTGCCATATTCTTTGTTGATTTTAGTTAGAAATTTATCCCCAATAATTTTACGAACCATTTCTAAAGAGTTTTATGCCTCTATTTTTTCTCTTAAACTGACTGATGTTTAAACCTGTTCGCAGTAATTACAAATTTCTCATGGTTTTGCTATAGTATTAATTAAAAAGTTCAGCTATTATACGGTGCTGTAGATTATACGCCAAGTCCCGTAACAACTTGTATAAATTATGCGCGCTTATGCTATAATGCCTGTTAGTAGTAAATTACCCAGAGTATTTTGTTGCTGTGGCATATGTAATGCAAATATTAATGAACAACACAGTGCGAAAGCTTTTAGGCTTAACGAGATTAGTTTATGCAACATTTTTAGTACGATATAAACTAAACCATGCTCTTGATACTTTGTTGTGTCTGCACAGTTTTGTGGGGTGTCATTTAGTTTATGAAAGTTATGTTTTAAACCAATTAGCAGTTCCTAAATGTATAATATTTCGTGATATCTACTTGTTTCCCGGGGATGGGGAGCCCAGTCGGTTAGGCGCACGCCTTGCATGCGAAAGGCCCCAGGTTCAGGTCCGGGCATCGCCAAAATATAGCTGCCGACCTACAAACGGCCCTTGCAGCCCAAAAATGTCCGAGGAATAATACCCTGTGTAGTGGGAGTGCAAGTTAAATGTGCTCCCTAAGTCGCAACGCTGTGTACGATGTCGCCCTTAACGGTTGCGTTGGGTGCTCATTCAGGTGTTGGCTCGTCATTTGACTGGTTTCAAATTACGTCGCCTGTAGCCAATATCCCTCGTGTAGCTCCAGTGCGACAGTAATTCAAACCTACCGTTTTGGGGGGCTGGGGAGCCCAGTCGATAAGGCTCTTGCCATGCATGCGAAAAGTTCCAGTTTCGTTTCCGCGTATGAATCAAAAAAAGCACCGACTTAAAACGGTTTGTGCTGCTAAAGTGTCCAGTTAATAATCTGACTAAATTGGCTTGAGCTGTGAAAAATACCGTTCGACAAATTCAAAAAGAACCAAAGACTGGGGAGCCAAGTCGGTAAGGCATGCTTCATTGCCTTGCATGTATACGATGTTGCTCCTAAAATTTTCGAATCGTCACTTGACTTTGGTTTTAAGTTATGACGTTCGCCGTCAATTGCCCTCATGAAGCATAAAACAACTCAACTCACTGGTATTTGTCGACTGCTTCTTTGGTTTATTTCGTTGACTTGCGTTTTCAGCTTTCGCAGCAAAATAAGCAAGATTTTTTTGTTTTGTCGAAAACGTTTCACTAACTTTCAACAAGCCACAGTTAAGTTGATCTGCTAAAGTAACCCTCTGAGTGCAAGACATAGCTTTTCACGTATTTATTCTCCAAGATTTCGAGCAATAAACATAAATTACAACCATTTATTAAAAAATGAATTTTTGTTGATTTTTTTTTTTTCATCTGCAAATGTTTTTGAGGGGATTTTTAAAAGAAATTTTTTTAAATTTATGTAGAGAAAGCAGCTATATATTCATGACGTTCGGAAGGTTGAAATGATTAAAAAACTAAAGGTCAAAGCATTAATATTTAAATAACAGCGTAACAAAATAAATTTCTAAACCAAAGATGTGATTCATAAAAAATGAATTTTTTAATAAATATGTTTCTCTTATAAAAAGTCTTTTTAAAGCTCTATAAAAACTGTGATACATAAACAAGAACTTAAACACATAATTTAGTATTTCTACCATATTGTTTATCTTTTCCGAAATTTATTGCACTACGCGACATCATAAATATACATCTTTAATGAGAAGTAACATCCTCACTAAATCCTAATTCCTTTAAAACACTTTAAATTCCCAGTTATTATTATGCTAATACTCAATATCCCAGTGATTTATATTTCGCTACCATTCTTAGATTAACCGCGCGTATTTCGTCTTTTAAAGTGTTGATAATTCAATTATGTATAGAGTTTTATGACTCCTGTTACGTTTAATTTATTGGCTACATTAAAACACCATCAGACAATTCATATCTAATATATTCATTTTAAAGTTGCATTGCGGCGATTTCTAATTTTGAGGGATATTAATTTCCATCTACATATTCAGAGAACAACTTATTTCGAAAGTGGTTTAAATACGTTTTTTTATTAAAAAAAATCTGTTGTTCCCCAATGTTATTTACGATTTTTAAATTCAGTCATTAAAGAGAGTCAGCAGAGACTCAAAGAGTTCTCAATCTGAGCCATTCAGACTTTTAGACCTGTCATCTGTCTGCCAGGTTTTTAAGCAGTCCACACATTTTTTTAAAATATGAATTTTAATTTGAAGTATAGAGAGGCCATTTTATAATTCACTATAGGAGTGGATTTCACTCTTATATTTTAAGAGTGTATGTTGTTCTTGCAGTCATCGTGCCTAAACGTTTGAAGACTTATCTACAGCAGAGAGAAGTATGATACTCAAAAATGTTGATGTCCGGCTGTTAGGGTAGGGTAAAATTTATTTCTAGTTAGCCTTTTGGCTTAAAATACTAATTAATAAAGATTGTTTAAGCCATTTCGAGGAGCTAATTGACAATTTACCACCAGTTAACATCTTTTGAAAACTTAGTATGTATTGACCCCATAGAGATCGACGTTCGGGTTGGTTCATGGCCATCAAGCTACCCGACTCGTTTACGAACCAGCTTAAACAGATGGGAGAATCGGTCGCGCTAACCACAAGCCTGGTG
This sequence comes from Hylyphantes graminicola, assembly GCA_023701765.1. Classification (NCBI taxonomy): domain Eukaryota; kingdom Metazoa; phylum Arthropoda; class Arachnida; order Araneae; family Linyphiidae; genus Hylyphantes; species Hylyphantes graminicola. The sequence goes on along the minus strand of CM043115.1, from coordinate 23,724,171 downwards.
CTGGGAATTCCCACTCGGTAAGGCACCTGGCTTGCATGCGAAAGGTCCCCAGGTTCGAGCCCGGAAGCGGCCAAAACGACTGTCGATCTTTAGATGGTCAAAAAGTCTGACAATACCCCCATAGAAGTATACTTCAAATACAGGACCCGTATAGAAGTATACTTCAAATACAGGACCCGTATAGAAGTATACTTCAAATACAGGACGCCGCCTATTCAGGTGTCGTCTCTTCAGTTGACTGAGGTTCGACGCCCGTTGCCAATAGCGCCTCATGTAGCTCAGTGCGACGATAATCATTCAACTCAACCACCATGCCATTGTGACCACTTTGAAACACTGTATAATAATAACCCTTAAGGAAGATTAAAATTGAACCACTATGCACATAAGAACCGCAATTGTCAACAAACCAGTCGTTTTTCAATTTCCATTTAAGTCATCGTCACATTCTCTCTAACATAACTTGATGCTTAAAGCAGTCATCCGACAGCTCCTCAATTGAACTTAAGTAACTAATCATCAATGAAATGGCTTTTACTGCCACGGTAACATGTTTGCGTAGCAACAACTTATAATTAAAGAACGGGCGAACCTGCCACCAATTGTCTCTTATTGTTAAAATATTCATCACATTTCTATTTGGCGATTCAGAATCTTAACGAGGATCAAATGTCCTTAAAGCCAGAGTTCTAATTTTAAATTATTTCTTGGCAAAATTAACACACCTAATCTAGATGAAGCTTAACTTGTCTTTCCGAAGTTGTAATGTATTACTAGTACCTTCGTCTAAGTAATCATCATCGTCGTAATGATTCGATCAGACAATTGGGTTATGTTTTGTGGAACATGGTTCCGTAACGGAATGGTTATGGTTCCATAACGGAATTTTGAACGAGAACTGATCGAGTTCTAAATAAGGTGTTTCGTCGATACTTTGAATGGCATTCGTCTCTTTCAAGTATATTGCTTAATCAAACAAAACTGAATTTTTTAAAATTAATATTGCATTGAGAGAGTTATTTGAAATACCAACTCAAAATGTTGCCAGTTTTTCAAAATTAATTTCTTCAATGTAGTATACATTATTTTAATGAGGAACAAAGCCCAGCAAATTTTTTGTGGGAAGCGTTTTAAATGCTAGAATACTAAGAGTAACTAGCAATATTTGCAAATCAAATATTAAAGAGTTCTGATGATAAATTTGAATGTCCATATGAATTGGCCATCAGTATCTGACGCAACATTAAATTTTCTACAATGATTTGACCTATCTTTCATAAGATACCTTCGTATAATATTTTTTTAATGATAATTTAAATCATTTTAATGATTTTGTGATTGATATGAATATTTTTTTTACAATACATTTTTTACTATCATGCTTAATATTGTGATTTGCATTTGTTATGAAACTAATTAATGCACGTTAATCAACTTAAATATAAGTTACAAATTATTAGTGAATTTTCTTTACTTTAAAAGTGATTAATCAGAATAACGAAAACAGGATTTTGTTGTTGTAAATGGACATTCGCAAAATAAAATGATTGTTTAGTAAAACATTCATTCACCTCTTCACAGAGCACGTGAATAATATCTTTTAAAAAAACGTTATAAGCTTAAATATTTATTTTATATTGATTGAATTATCTACCATATTTTCAATAGCCCTTAATAATTGTTTTTATAACTAAGTCAATTTTCTGTAACATTTTTTATTAATAGTGAAGATGGTTGAAAAAAAAGTGTGGATTCTGAGATTTACATATGTAAAAAAATATATAACTTAAAAAAAATCTTAAGAAATCGTTGGGTTTTTTTATAACCAAGGTGCGTACAACTTTTTTACTGTTTTGAACCAAAAAATTAATCTAATTTAAACAAAAAAAATCCCATTGTTTTAATGTAAAGTAGTCCAACCATTTTTTCTTCCGATTATAAACAATGCCGATTCCCCAAGTATAAAACTATATTTTTCTACGATAAAAATACAAAAAGATCACTTTATTATCAATGTATGGAAAAATAGTTTATTGTGTATTTCTTTAAATTAATTAAGTAAAGCGTTTTAGAAACAATAGGATATTTTTCAGTTAACATGATTTAAATTTATTTAAAACATCTTCATTTTCTGCTTAATTGAAAAACAAATTCTTTCCAAGGGCTTTATCGTAATTAATGTTCGCATTTGAGGTTTAGCTATTGTCCTTACGCTAATTTTCATTTCTGGAATGTCATCCATTGAGATGTTATTTACCACGGTTAAATTGTAGTTAGAAAGCACTAATTTTTTGAAAAATAGATTTTTATTGAAATGGCCAGTTTGAAATTTTTATGAAGTGGAGTCTATAGACAAGTTATTTTCGTATAGTTTTAATCCTTTTTCTCGAGCTCTATAGTAAAGGTAAATATTTTTTTATCATGTTGAAAATTAAGTTAGATGTACAACTACTAATAATGATAATATATTAAACTATTAAATATCCGTTAATTGTATTTTGGAGTTTATTAAAATATAAGAGAAAAATTCCGCACTAGATCCCTGAGTTAATTTATTCTTACTTTTTTTTCGTAGATAGACAGAATTGGACATTCGAATATTGTTATTTTGGAGATTCCTACCGTATTCTCGTAGCTTCCCTTACAATTTTGTTCTATAACTGTCTAATTAACCCTTTCAGCCCCAATAAGAATTTTGCATCGTCATTTTAGATTTTTTTTCCTGATCGTCAATAGCCATTTATGATATCAAAAGCTCATCGTTCGATTCTTCAAACTTTTTTCCATTAGAAAATATTTTTTTATTAATCCCAATAGATATCAGCCCTATTATTTTTTTTAAAATTATAATCAGAAGCATGATGACGCCCAATGGCATCACTGGGTCTGAAAGGGTTTTAAAAAAATTGTTTAAATGTTTAAAATGCTTATAACATGGGACGCCTATATTTAATGTTTTTGGTTCGTCTATCTTTCTATCCGTGCTACACTCTCAGAAATAATACTTTCACATTTTTGACGATTCATTAATCTACAAGCCTCATTTCGTTATTTTTGAGGATTATTTCGTCAAACTATCACGTGACTTTTGAGTAAACGCGAATCCTTACTTCAACGATCTTGATTTGATGATTCTGTATCTTGATTTTGAGGAAACTGAATCTCATTACTGCACTCAAGTGCTCAAAAATAACGAAATATTTCCTGATTAGACGAAATTCGAATCCTCATAAAAATGACGAATCAAATTTCCTCACTTTGAGGAAAGAAAAACTCGGAGCATTTGCCAGTTAACGGCATCGTCAAAGTTAAGGAAAATTTCGTCGTTTTTGAGTATTCATTTCTGAGAGTGTAGGAATTTCTTTGATTGTGAATATTCAAAAAACCTGTTTGCTTTCAAAACTTCATGTGTGTGTGTGTTGTTACATAACATTCAACATATAGATTTTCTCCACTTTGATATAACGTTACGCACTAATGCAACTGTCCATTTATTTCAAAATTAAAAATTAGGATTTGGCGTTCTCTTTTGGAAACCCAAAACCAATAACAAGTACCAACATCTTATTTTGAAGTTGCATTACACCACTTGTTGTGTGTTTACACTTTCGATGGACCATGTTTTTGGCAAATTCCCTTGGGGGTGTTTAAATATTTTCTGTCTTAGGTTTTAGTGGTTTTAGGACGTTTCGAAAGTGGGATATTTTTGATTTAATTGGTGGATTGATTTTCGAACTTCTAGAATGTTTGCGTGAACGTTGCTTGTTAGTGTAGGTTCAATGTAGTAGTTATAATTTTAAATCTAGAGTATGTATATCAACACATATGGTTCATAAAAAAGTACTTGTTCATCAAAATACACATCAAACGCGTAAATTTAAAAAAAATGCAGTATAAAAATATATTTAAAATTAAATTATCGTTATTAAATTATTATAAAATAAAAAATGACACTGATGTTTAATTGAAATTATGCGCACATTTTCATAATAGTTTTATTTCTTGGGTTTTTTTTATCAAAGTCATCAATGTAATTGCTCAAAATTATTTTATTGGTTGAATGAATTAAATTTCGCTTCGCAAAATTATTTTATTATTTCACTATGAATTAGACAAAGTTCAAAAAATATTTGAAGAGCTTGGAGGATGAACGGGCTATGTGACACATTTGATTTTTTTTAATGAACTTATTATTCAATAATTTAAGGATAAGAAGTTTTCCATTTCATATAAATTCAGAAAAGACAATTAGTAAAAAAAATTATATGGGAAAATAAAATTGCTGCTTATTATTATCGAAAAAAAAAAGACAAAGTTAGACGAAGGTTTGTATATTGTTGGAAGGAGCACTTATAGGTTAGTTACTGTTACGTTCACACGTGTACACTTTTATTAACTTATTGTGTGTTGATTTTTAAATGTTACTTTATACTATGTTTATTTGTACTGTTTTTTATAATTTTCTATTTGCTTTAAATGTATTGTATTTGAAATCTGAAATAGACTAATTAGTATAATTTTATTTCTTTATAGGTGAGTACTTCTTCGCAAAGGTTCAGAATCTTCACTACAGATGGCGCTTTACATAGTGGAGGCCATTCAAAGTGATTTTTCTTGTCTTTCCAATTAACCCATTCTTTATAGCATATGCTTCTTTCAACGGACAATTGGTTAATAAATTAACCAATTTGTTTTAAAATGGCTGCAAGTGAATATGGCAGTCGTAAATATGATTTAAATTAGTCGTTATTCAATAAAAATAACATTGTTTTGGTCGTACAGTAAAAAAACTAAATATTAATTATAATCGTAAGAATTACGTTAGACGTAAAGGTAAAATTGCAAAGGTTTTGCAAAATTCTATTTATTTTTTCACAAAAAAAACAGGTTGTATAAGTTTGACTTGAAATTTATGATTTTTTTAATCGGTGTTTATTGAATACATATTTGTAAGCCTTATGATTTATACTAAATTTATAGTTTTAAAAATTGCAATTTCCATAATTTTATTTTCAAATATTAGCTGAAAATTTTTATTACTTAAATTTAAATTATTTAGTTTGTAGATGAGATAATCATGAAAATACGATACATGGTATAACTCTTATTTTACGAATATTTAAATTTGAGACATAATTGCTATGCAGTTCTAACATAAATTAGCTTGGTTATTTTCCATTTAGATATGATTTTATTTAACTATCCAATTATTTTACATAGCAACAAATAAATATTAAACTACCTTGTTTAATAAATATAACTTAATAAATTTATTTTTTTGTTCATTATTTAACTACTAGTATTCTTATTCCAAAGTATCTAACTTCGAAGATTTCAATTAGTTTTACACTAATTGTCTCTTATGTTTCAACAAATTTTATTTGTGGTCACAATAAAATAAATGTTTGTCGGCTATGAGAGTAATCAAAATCGGCATTTGTCCTTTTCCTTAGGCGAAACTACGATGCATTACAAAATTGACTTAATTTTAATTTGTTTGATGTTCATTTAATATCTTTTAGAATAATTATTGTGATGGATTTTTCAATCGTGTCCATGGACAAATAAATGGTGGGGAGCCCAGTCGGTTAGGCACTCGCCTAGCATGCGAAAGGTCCCGGACGCATATTTCGAATCCTTACATTCAACCGACACTATGACAGTGACGTCAGGCTACTGGGCGGGGAAATGAAAAGTCTTTATGAAAGTGTCTCCTGAAGAGAATAAAGGGCAATCAAAAAATTGTGATTACACTGCGAAAATTTACTTAAAGGTTAAGTTAGCGATTGTCAAAGAAGACTGACAAATTTGTAAGGGTTCGTATTGATTTTTTTTAGCAATATGACTACTATTAACTATCATTCAATAGAACAGAACATTTATTATATCTAATAGACACATATAGCTAATTCATAGAAACATATATTCAGTAATTTTTAAATCATTAAATAGGAGAATGAGAAACAAGTGTTTTATATTATTAATATCAATAATATATTGTCAGTAAATAACTTCTATTTAAAAAAATATTTATTGAATCCCCAGTTAATGGAGTGTAATTACATTATCACAGGCTTTGTGAAATATATAGGAATACATTCCGAATATAGGGATAGATTTCGAATCCGGTGTATTATTTGAGAACATGTTTTAGCAGGGTAAAAATGAAGCTTAACTATGTTTAGGTACATGATATTATTCGGAAGCCTTGAAACCTGTATATTAATTGCACATTCGATTAAAAAATTAAGTAAAAACATTTATTAAAAGAGGAGGGGAGTTCTTATTTAATTCCGATGTTTCCGGAAAAAGGAATATTTTTTAAAACTATTTTAGTAAAATTCAAGAATGTTTTTTTTTAATGTTTTCTATATTAGGTAGGATTGAGTTGCTGTACTGGAATATAGATGGCAGCACGAGCACAAAATTCGAGATCTAAAATCTGTCATTTGCGCTCAAAACATCTAAAATTATCTAGCTATAATAATCATCACTTCAATTTGCACATATAAACACCATTCAATATTTTTTCAGCTAATTTTAGTATTTTTTTGTGTGAATAATTAAAATCTCGAAATAATGATGAACCCTACAAAACAATAATTGCTTACAGAACGCTCATTGCACCAAGACGGCCAATGATTGGTTACATTTATTTCGTTCCCGCCCAGCAAGTCTGACGTCACTGTCATGGTGTCAGTTGAATGTAAGGATTCGAAATATGCGTCCCGGGCATCGCCAAAATAACTGCCGACCTATAAACGGCCCGTGCAGCCAAATATGTCCGACGAATAATACCTCGTGTAAGGGAGTCATGTTAAATGTCCTTCAAAGTCCTACCACTGCGTACGATGTCGCCTTTAACGGTTGCGTTAGGTGCGTATTCAGGTGTCGGCTCGTCACTTGACTGTGGTTCTAAAATACGACGTCCATCGCCAATAGCCCACGTGTAGTCTAGAGCGACGATAATTCAAACCTAAACAACCAAATAAATGACCTCGTGTGTTTTAAAACTGCATCCACTAGTTCCGATACATCTGTTCTGGGCAATACCATGTGTGACGGAATGACATTTTGATTATAATTTTTTTAAAGTATTTATTGTTTAATTTTTGACTAACTTTTTGAATGACGGAATGACATTTTTGCAACCACGACTGTATCCTTTTATCGTAGTTAGGTTACAATAAAATTACCAGGCTGAACATCATGATCAGAAAAAAATGATTGTACGACTTCCCATTGACAAGTAAAATTTTGTTTCGGATAAGTATAATTTTCCCCAACTATACTGAACGGGTATATTAATTTTTTTTAGTTTTCTTTATCTTTAACCCTTTCAGTCCCAGTGATGCCATTTGGCATCATCACTTTCAATATTTTTTTCAAAATGTTTATGTCCCGCTATGACATCCAAACACACATCATTCGATTCTTCACACTTCGTTCTATCAGACAAAATTTTACTTTAATCTCAATAGAAGTTAGAACTACTATTTTTTTTATTTAGAAAATAGTCAACAAGCGTTTCTCCTGATTTTTTATAAGTTCACTTCAGTTCCACATATTTAAAACACAATTTAAACTATTTCGGTTAAAATAATTACTAAATTTTTTTTAATAATATGGTCAGACACCTTAAAATATATAACTCTAAGTGTTTTTTAGGTAATATATAGTTTTTTATTTTGTTGTTTTCCACAGTTAAAGAATTTTGGCATTGTTTCAAAAACCATATAAAACATTTAAATTGATTTTTTTTCTTTATGGAATTCGTATATTTGACCTAAAATAAGCTTATTTTGTGAATATCAGATGTTTCTGTAGTGTAGGAAACAGAGCAAGAACTAATATTCAGATTTTTTTTAACCATGATAAGCATACTGTACGAGAACAAAAATAAATTCTTTTTCTTTTATATTTTTGTAACATATAAATAAATATGGAAACGTAATTGTATATAAATTTTTTAATTGTATCTAAATTTTAATATTACGTATAATAAGTCGTTACATCATATAAAACACAAGTCTAATAATATAAATTTGATTACTTTTGAAAGCGTAATGGTTAGTTTAAAATCAATCTGTATTAGATTTGAAGTGAGCAAATTTACTTCTTCGAATCAATGGCGCTGTAAATCTGTTTCCGGTACTTTGAAATTCCCCCGGATAAACACAATCCGTGCATATTGGGATTCGGTTAAAATTTGACTTCAAATACAGGTTTCCGGAAGAAAGTAGGCAATCCTTTATTTTCAAGGAATCGTGTCTGACTTTACTCGGAACTCTGTCAATATTACTTGGTAAACAAACTGAAATGTATGTAGCTCATTCCTTAATTAAACACAGGAAATGAAAAAAATTGCATTGTCAGTTTAAAAAAACCCACAAATATTGTTTTAAATTTCGGTAATATTTCTAAAAACAAATTTAAATTACTTGCTAATTGAAGAACTGAGTGGAAGAACGTGCAAGTGAAATTTTTGAAAAAATTTAGATTTTTGTGTCAATGATTCTGCTATTACCTCGTTTAAACATAACAGCTTTCAATTTTTTAGAAAATATTCGATTTCGTATATTTTTTGCGAACGAAGTTGTTAGGTGCACGCGTTTTTGTCACTTTTTCAATGTAAGAACGTGTTAAGGATCCTTAGCATCTTCTTCCACCGAAATTGTCCCGAGTTGGGCTTTTCGTTCAGTGGAAGAACGTTCTAAGTGGCACATTTAAAGAAAATTGTCAGACTTTCGCTTTATTTATGTCGCAATAATATCAAAACACTTGTTTATCGTAGTTTTGTTCAAAAAGACTTTTTACAATGTTAATAATTTTTCAACGGGAAATGAAACGGAATTAAACTACGGAAATTAAACTAAGGAATTAATAAAACGGGTATATTTATCAAATTTACCTCAAAAATGTCAATTTATCACGTTCTTCCACTAAACGACTGACCAAAATCTGAAGCACTTCGGAGGAAGAATGTGACGATAGTGCATAAGATGTCAAGCGCGTTTTACTGACGTGTTATGACGTAAATTACGGTTGAGCCAAAAGCCACCAAGCATTTTGAAGAACCGAACTAAAATATCATTCCGAAAAAACTGATTTTGTGAATGAGAGATAAGTTGCAAGCTAAAAGCTTTGAAGCTCATCATCTCGTTTTCACCTTTTTGTCACTTAGCACGTTCTTCCACTAAGCTCTTCAATTGTAGATATTTAATTCATTTTATTTAAGAAATTTACGTAGCTACGTAGGTTTTGATAATATCAAAAGCGTTTGCAGTTACGGTAACATTTTATGCCTGACAGTTACGGATGCTCTTAGTCATCATAAGCTGATGTGATGTTACATGTAGATTAGGATGATTTTAAGATTCATAATAGGAGGAATTGGTTTTTACACTTTTACAGCTTTTTTCTTATTACTATAGAAAGGGGTTTTCTTCTTGCAATGAAACACAAAGTACATAAGACTGTTGAAGTACGTGAGACAAAGTATATGAGACGGTAACAAAAATTTTAAAGCTAATATCAATGTAAGACTGACAATTTTCTAAAAGACTACACTGTAACTTGAAAAAAATACTTTGAAAATAGATATTTACGTAACATACACTGAAATAGTAACTGTGCAATAGTGACGTGGTATATAATTAGAAAACTTCTTTAATAATAGAAGAAAAACTCCTCTAAACTATAGCAATGGCTTATCCTTTAAGGAAAATGGGCTCGCTGGACCAGTGGTCTCCAAACTCAAGTGCCTCAATGTCAATCTAATGGGAAAACTATTTCCTCTGCCACATTTCTCCGGCTGGAGTGAACATTTTTAAAAACTTTTTTTAATTAATAAATGTAGATAACTGACAGGTTTTTATTATACCAATTTTTAAAATTGCTTCGAATACCTTTTGTGAAATTATTTATTCAAAATTTAAAAAAAAAAATCCAACCAATTTCAAAAAGTGGGATTGTCGGGACCTGTAGTCAGCTTCATTTAAACATAAAATATCCGTTTGTAAAAATATTCAATTCAGCTGGAAAAATGTGGCAGAGAAAATGTTTACGGATGAAGAGGCCTTCTAAACCACCTATTGCCAGGTACTATGTTCGACACAATGAAACCTCAAATATGCACACTTAAAAGTTTTAAATCAAATTTTTCATTTAGCTTATTCAAAAATATTGACTTAACAACGAAAAAATATTACTTTGTCAGAAATTCGGAAAAAAAAATAGTTATTGAATCCCATGCCATTAAAAGTTTATATCGTGTATAATACATATCTTGGGGGATAAAATTGGTTAAATTATACTTTGTTGCACTTCTAAACCTAACTTTTCTATATAGTGAACTAGGTTTTAAACCAACCTATAAATCAAATAGTAGACAAAAAACTGTACAAACTAATCCTGGACTAAGTACTTTCAGCAATAAAACTGGCATTAAACATTTCATCTCTTCAAAGGATCTTTTGTTACAAGATATGTCAAAAGTGTACACAGACTATTTGGTTTATAATGATCCGAAAAGCACCAAACAACTTTTCTGAATTTGAATATTAATAATAATTACCTTCGGGTTTAGAATTTATTATTTAGTGGGAAAAATTGCGGTTTTTATGAAAAATTCAGCAGTCACTTTTTCATATTTTTTAAAAATTTCTTTCTTATTTGAAATTGCTTTCCAGAATTTCTTATTTTGGAATATTTAACAACGAAACGATATGTTTTTGTTAATACTAAATAATATTACTTATATTTATCTTGTAGGTAATAGCTTGAAAGACAATTTTTATTTAAAAGAAATAGTAACCTCAGTTGTAGCACTGCACATAGTAAAAATGTACTGTGAATTACAGGTTAAAATACGGATACGATTTTGAATAACTTCTCGATCAAATAAATCATCGAAATCTGTCAAAAATTAAGGGTTTAAAAATTGTTTTTAATTTCATCACATGAAAAATTCTTTTACCAGTGCTTAGTTATTGCAATGCAAGTGATATTTTACAAGATAGTAACATGCTTATGCGAAAAGCAATTTTTCTTTACCATATTTATTTACATTGAATAACTTATTTTCTCTAGTTACAATTGTGCTTCTTTTGCAATTAAATTACTATGTTAAAAAGAAATAGTTCTAAAATAAAAGTTTTTAATCCCTTATGTGTAATATTACTGTTTTAATAGAAAAGTTAATGAAACTAATAGTAAAACATATTTTTTTAATTTCTGTTGTGCTAACTATTTTACCCATTATAAATGCTTGAATTGCTCTTTATAAACGACTTTATTAAATGATATTTCAATTTAAGAATTAAGCATTTAGTTCTTTTCTGTTAAATACCAACCAGTTGATACCACCCACACGCTTCACACCATTAATTCCATCCGCCTTGTTCTACAATCAACGTTCCATCGAGAGCACAACGACTTCTATAAGAAACACAATGAACAGTGGCAAACCTAAATGAGGGGAAATATAATTGAGACTGCCGACACAAGTCACGTGACTTTGGCGCAACGACTTGGCGTTTTTTATTTCCAGACCACCAATGTAAAACTTTAGTTTTGGTTTATTTGCATTAATATACATTTTTTTGTAAAATTATATTGATGTTTATACTTTAAACTGAAAACAGATAAAAACCTTCCAAAATAATTTTATTTTACTGTTTAAATTGTTAAATTGTCCGCCAAAAATTAAGATATGTTGCCAAATACTAAAGCCATCTCTTGAATTCGGTGATTGATTTCGGACCCATCTCCAAACGGTTTCTTTTCACTATTAGAAGACAGGCACATCTCGTTGAAGTCGATGCAAGAATCACGTTTTTCGCAGACGACTTTTCGCGGTCATTGGAACCATTAGAATTCTGGGTTAACTTGAGGGCGTTGAGAAGATCATAAATGTAATTTAAATTTGGCTACAATGTGGCCAAAGATTCGAAAGTGATTTGTGGATTTTTCATGTTTGCTTTTTGTACGGATAATGACCTTACGATTAGTTTTATGGTCAAGGAAGTTTGGAGTATATGTTCAATTAAAATTGTAAATTTTGTGTTTAGTAAGATGAATTGACGTACAATGTTTACAAACATCATTTACTTTTCTGATTCTATTATAATAATTACGACAACTAATGCATAAAATTATGAAAGGCGGATTTTAAAAAAAAAATGGTTATGATTATGCTATTATAATGAAGTCCTCGGTACGATTTATTGAAAGAATATCAACCCATAAAGATAATTATTTTGGTTACAATAATAGCTATAGTGCGTGCGACTTCAAAAAACCTAACATGGACATTTTAATAACAAAATGGTCTTAACGAACTAAATTAGCCTAATTTCCTGTTTCTTAAATATTCACAAATATTTTTTTACAAAGCAAGTATATTTTTAACAGTACTAATTAAATAATTATTTGTATAGTTTGTTAAATTTATTTGCAGTTCAAAAACAAAAACTTAACCATGAAACAACTGCAAATTACATTAATAATTTGAATTAAAACAACCAATTTAATGACTAACCTTTATGTCCAAAATTTTTTAATTTTCATTGAATCTACTTGTTTTGAACAGGTAAATATATGATAAATATTAATTTTATTTACATATGACAATATCGTTTTACAATGTTTTTATGTAATTTTGTGGAATGATACTAAAGTAATAAGTGTTAAAAATATATTAACTTGCACGAAAAATTTTATAAAATAACATCTAAATTTTTTGCTATTTAAGTACATAACTTTTTGTGCGATAATTAATTCGATTCTAAATTTACTTTCCCTTTTAATTATTTCCTTTCAATTAAAAATGAGCACAAATTAATCATAATTATTTACTCATAATTATTTAATACTTGTAATTTCAATTGATACAATTTAAAGTTAACATATTTTTAAATAACTTCATGTATAATTACTAAGGTAAGTATTAACCTTTGGACCATTGTATAAAAACTAATTATTTAATTAAACCCAAATAAACTTTTAATCATAATTATTAAGTTAAACAATCGTCTTGTAATTATATACCATAAAAAATTCTAATAATTATTATATCAAATTCAAGCTCTCTAAAAAAACTAATAATACGTATCTATATTTATCTTTATTTAATAACTTTCCGACTTATTAAAAGTATTTGAGGAAAATCCGACACTAAAACCCAGTATGCGTCAAAAACTAATGACTTTTATGAAACAATAAACCATACCTATTTACAAAACATGCTTAGGTACTACTTTATTAACATAAAAAGTTCATATCCACCTTTTTACATATTTTTTCATCAGAACAAAATCTCCACTTGTGACATCTTCGTAATAAAGTCACAGAGAAAAAAAATCCCTTCTTAGTGGGGAAATTATTTTTTTTCAATTAATTAGAGAAAAATGCGAGTTTTTTCACCGTGCTCTGGGTAAAATTATTGCCATTTCCTTTGTTTCTGTATTTATTAATGAAGATAATTTCCTTTTGGCTGCTTCGTAGGGATTTTAGAGATTAACAGTTTGTTAGTATTACCTACTCTTTTTGATATATAGGAACATGTTTAACTCTAGTATGGTGTTAAAGCGACAGATTACCCGATAGGATTTTTTGTTTACTGGACGCTGTATAAAATTATTAGGCTCGGCGTTAAATAAGCAATGTGTAGTTCTAGTACATTTTTAATTTAACTTAACCAAAAAAGAGTCGGCTTTTGTGTAACTTATCATTAAAAAATACCATTTATTGTTTAAAACAGAATACAATACTGCTTAAAATGAAATAACGTAGTGTGCATGTGTTTTTAAAGCTTTTGAAGTGTATTTTTAATATTTAATTACATTAACAAAATTTCTTTTTAAATTTCAAATAAAATTGCATTGAATTAGTAGGTATGGATTGAATATGCATTGGCAATGTTGACTTATTAACAAAGATCGTTAAGAAACTTTTTCTTAAACTTAACCAAAAAGCTCTTTTTCCATAAATAAATCAACAAAATAGTAGACAAATGAAGACAATAGTGCTGGATAATTTATGAAAGAAAAATTTGAGTTACAAGAAAATCGAATTTTAAAAGCTTAAATTTCTCGTTTTTATTTGGCATGGAAGGTGTATTATTGGTATTCACAAATGGATCGTTATTGGAAAGAGTACATCAAATTTTTCATTTAAGGGGATACGCTCCCAAAACATTAGTTTACACGTTTACGTTATTTCTAGAAATAAAGTGGTTTTATATAATGTTCATTGTAAATAATCGTTTTTTAGCAATAAAAATAAATATTTATAAGTATTTTTTCATTTTAAAACTTGAACTTTTTTTAAATGCTACTCCTCTTTCGATTTTGAGAATAACTCCACCAATTTTTTGTAGTTTGGTTTTAGTAGTATTTGTTTAAAAACTGTATATGAATTTTAAAATGTGAGGTACAGTTAAAAAGTAACATACATTTATACCGAATCACAAAAAAAAATATCAGCTATTGAATTCAACATTTAACTAATAACTTTTATTTCTACATAAGATATAATTATGAAACTTTCAGTAAATATTCAGAAAAATAATGTGAATGATATATACGAAGTAAAAACTGAAAAATCGATATTTTGACCAATTTTTTGGTGCCGTATCCGCTTGAAAAACACTCACAAACCAATCCCTCAAAATAACATAAACGGCTCATCCTAACTCCTCATTTAATTTTCTTTCTATGCCCTTGTGATTGGGTCCCGCTTTTTCTGCCATATTATGCCCAGTGTGTCTTGTTTTTCTTTTCATCAATAACCTCTCGTTTTTTCTCTTGCATAAGGTGCTTCTTTTTTACCAATGTGTTAACAAATATAAACGCATTTATGTTACATAGAAAAAATATATAATTGGTATTTTTTTGTTTGCGTCCGTAAAAAAAATACTATTATGAGATTTTTCTTTTGTGTTTGAGATTTAGGGACTAATCTTTTTTATTGTATTTTGAGGGTATTGTTTTCTATTGAGGCTTTGTTATTGTTAATTTGGCGATGGTATCTTAATTACGTATGTTGTTTGATTTTAATTATTTGTTAAACGTAGAGTGGTATATTTAATTTACTTTGAAAACAAATCTAACAATGCGATCTTGTCATGAGAAAATTGCGTGCATTGTTTCTTATGTTATGTTGAAAATAAAAAATAAATATGGTTAATATTTTAAACCTATCTATTATTATTAGACCGACAAATACTTAGCTCTCATTCTAAATACGTAACTGAAGAGTACAAGGGAAAAACCACTTGACTTCGCAGAAGGCTTTCCTCAATAGGCTTCTTTGGCGATGATAGCGAGAAATCGCCTAAACTAGTATAAAGAAACCGGTTACTCGCTTTATTTTTCTTTCGCGGCAACCCTGATTCAGAACCAGAGATCAGTGGAAACTAGTAACACGCTTTTACCGCAAATTAAGAATGCAAAAATGTCAAACTTATAACAGCATATATTATCTTTATGAACATCTCTCATCTTAGCGTGTGTATAAATACGGATTTAACAAATACGAGTGTAGAAACTTTTGTCAAACGATCAATTATTTATTTTCCAATCCAGTGCCTAAAAATAAAAGTTTCATAGTTAACACAACCTATTATAAAGTGCATGATATATAGCTGGGCTATAAATGCATATAATCAAAAGCAATTTAGAAAAGTACATTTAAGGTGTAAAAAGTTAACTTTTGATAACGAAATTTTGTGAGAGCAATTCGCAGTAAACTCATTGTTTATATTTTGGAATATTTTATTTAATGATACTTTCGAAAACATTTTGTTTGCCTCGTTAAAATAGCTTAAACACTAATTTTTATATGTTATTAAATTTCTCACGATAACATAACATTATGTTTTCTCTAGGTTTAACACGAAGTAAATTAATTAATATTTAAATTATTGCACTTAACCTTTTGTATAGAAATCTTTACCAGAAACTTTTTATTTAATTAAACATTGATCTTCCACTACTTAATTAACCTTACTTAATTAAGCTAATAAACCCATTTTCTTCATAACACTAACAAAAGTACTTTTAAAGTCCTTCCATCGAGTTCCTTTGACAATTATACGAACAGCAAATTTGTGTTTGTGCTTATACACTCATTGCCTACCTAAGTTGGGTAAATAGAAATATGCTATAAAGAAGATCCTTCCGCGGATGTAAAGAGTTCCAAAAATTATTTGTGAATCCATCCAAAAAACATGATTAAAACATTAATTTCATTTAAGGTCTAACTGATTTTAATATTATTTGAGAAAATTTTGCAATTTTATCCGAATAGAAAGTGTATTTCAGTTAAATTGTATTAAGATCATTTTGTATGTGAATACTACCTTACAAGCGTTTCCAACCAACGGACCAATCGCGCTTTTCCCTCTGCCCTTTTACTACTCGCTATTACCAAGGAAGGCTGGCACGGAGTGTAGTATTGTAGAAACAGATGAATTATAAAATGTGTCTTTAATAAAATAATTGCCCTTTTGAACTAATGAGCAGAACAATACATTTGAAACGTTATATGAATCGTTAAAACAATAAATAAAATAGTTGCATTTAAATTTTTCCCAATTGCAATTTTGAAGTTTTGATAAAATTCACGTGTTTTTTTTTTCCAAGTTAAGTTTCATTGCATCATCTTCTTGTTTCTGCATATTGAAAGTCTTAAGGTATTTTTGCAAAGTTTTGTTGAATTTATTTCACATTTAAATATTTAACCAAAATTTATATTATTTCATTTTTTTAGTTCAATCGTTTATCCATTGGTTATTTTACGAATTGATAAACCAAATTTAGATCGCATTTATTCATTTTACTTACCAAATGAAGTATTTCATTCATCATTATATTTTTCTACTGTAAAAATTCTATCGAAAGAGTTATTGAAATTCGAATACATACTTTCTTTTAGAGAAGTATTTAAGTTTTTATATTGCTTTCTAAACAAAAAAATAATAAAGCATTTATTCAGTATTTCGTTTCCTTTGGAATTCTTTTCTTTTTAACAAGGTTTTCTATACAAGTAGTAAAATAACACTTTTCCAGTTTTTACAACTGAAAATAATTTTTTTTTATCTTGAGTATTTCGTGGAATCAAATAAAATATACAGAGAGTGGATTTTTATTGTATTTTAATGTGCGATTCATTTTATTCAACTATTCTTTACATCGGGGGTTGCATGTTAAAAGAATAATTTAATACATTGTATCCATGAAGAACAAATTTGGAATACATTGTTTAGAATTGCGAAGCGGAAAATTTGGAATTCTAATATTGTCTAGATAAAATACTAAAAGTGCTCTCCTTGTATTTAACATTTTTATTTCTAGCACATGCTAAATGTATTATAGCAAAAACCAAAGAAACAATCCTAAAGATCTGTTTAACCTTTAACAGTCGCCAACTTTTATATAGCTTTTTACAAATTTCTGTGACTTTTAAATTGAACGAAAAGAAAATTAAAATGTAAACTCAATTTAAAATTTAGTATGTTTATTATAAAATTCTTGTTTATGTTTCATATATGTTGTAAAAATTTAATTTTGGAGTTTCATAGATTTTTTTTAAAGTAAAAATGGACGAAGTCCATTGGAGAATTTTATATTATCCTTTTTTTTCTTTCAAAATGTTGAAGAAAAAGCGTAATATTTTTGTGAGCTTAACCCCTTTTACAAATAGTAAAAATGGTATTGTTTTTTTGCAGGACACTATCTGTATACAAATCTAATTTTAAGTGTAATAGTCGGGAAAATAGTTTAAGAAAAATACATGTCTATTAGGAATATAAATACTTTTTTATTTTGTTGCTCAGATAAATATAAATATTGTACACTTTTTAGATATTTTTTTCCTAACAAGTTTGTATATATTATTTTATTTAATATTTATGTTATCTTTCGTTTTTTGTTGTTGTTGTTCAAAAGATATTTATTTTCCTGTATTTTTTAAATGATAAACTAATACATCATCAAATAGTTTAACTAAATATAAAATAATAATAATTTTATTTAATGGCCATTGTATGTGCTGTTAAAATGACTCTTGAACGTATGTGGTTATTGAGATACAACAATACCTGAGAAAAAAAAGACATGTTTTTTTGTACAGTACTCCATAATTATGCATTCGAATTTTAAGACTGCAGGACCCGTTAATATAAACATAATATTAATTTCATGAGAATATATACCTAATATTAATTTCTTTCTCTACCACTTCTTGTGATAAAATTACATGTCCGCGCCTTAAATACTCCCATTAACTACCCATGAAAACCCCATTATTCAACGAGATGTGCCAGCTGATACTTTGTGTTTGCCCCTTTGAAGTTAACACGCGTAATCTACCCTTCAAATCAAAGGAGCACGAAAGCTCAGTGTAGAACAATGCTTGGCTTGGTCAGTCTGGGGTTTTGCATACACTTGAAGAATTCTGCCGCCTTTTTGCGTGATATCATTGGCTAGCTTCTTTGGTTATCACGCAAAGATCTGGATTTAGTGGGATGGGAATAGATTATTTTGTGTCAGAAATAAATGCGGTTAGCCTAGTTGGTGAGGCGTTGGTTTTCAAACCTTCATGTACATAGATGGAATACAGTATTTCTATTGCATTAGTGGGGTTTCATGGGTTACGTTCTACTGGGTTTTAATAATTAAACGATAGATCTTTAGTGTGTGGACTAATATTAAATATTAAATACACAATGTACATCGATATTCTTGGCTTACGTACGTCGGGGGCGAGGGAGCCTAGTCGGTTAAGGCTATAGAGTTATGAAAGAGAATACAGCGGGCCATGCACGTGCGCAATAACGCACAAAAGAAACAGGCTAGAACGGTGCATCTTGCGATGCCTCAGTGCCAGTTTCCATAGTTTCGGCTACTATGTTATGCGCAGTAGTTAAAAGAACCTCTAAAGCGGTGCATCTTGGGATACCTCAGTGTAAGGATTGTTATGCGCAGTAGCTCGAAAAACCTGATAGCCCAGCGTCAAACCATTTGAACTGATAGACCAATCTACAACTCCTTCCTAACTCTATGGTTAAGAGGATTTATCAGCCAACTTTATTTTGATTCTGACTCGCCAGGTGGCGTTACAAATTTTCGCCAAATGATACGTCTGGCGATTTAAAAAAGGGGATACGTTTTTCTTTCTGGGAAGTGGAGCACGGAAAGCTTTCTCAATCACAAGATAAAGATTTTTCGATTGTAATCAGGTTTAGACTAACGAAAACTGGGGCTGGGGAGTCCAGTCGGTTAAGCACTCGCTTAGCATGCGGAAGGTCCCAGGTTCGGGTCCGGGCATCGCCAAAATAGCTGCCGACCTATAAACGGCCCGTGCAGCCAAAAATGTCCGACGAATAATACCCCGTGTAAGGGAGTGCACGTTAAATATCCTTCAAAGTCCTAACGCTGCGTACGATGTCGCCCTTAACGGTTGCGTTGGGTGCCTATTCAGGTGTGGCTCGTCACCTGACTGTGGTTCTAAAATACGACGCCCGTCGCCAATAGCCCTCGTGTAGCTCTAGTGCGACGATAATTCAAACCAAACCAAACTAACGAAAACTGGTTCCGGTACTCTTTTGCGAGCCCGGACGATGTTCTGGAGGAAAAAAAATTGTGTTGTTTGGTTATTTCTCTTTCATTTAATTTTTTTATTTGTTTAATAAATTATATTTATTTTGTAAATATTACGATCTTTCAGGAAACGATTTCTTTTCTGGTTTGCTCGTACTATAATACATTATATTTCTATTTATAATTACCGAGATTTGATACCGCTATGAACTGCTCTAAAGTCATCCCTGTAAACTTCGGAATACTAGTTTAGCTTCGGCACATAAACAGTATTGTTCTTAAGGGATCATAGAAGTCTTAAAAATGTGCAAAGAAGGTGATCTTTGATGTAATTTTTTAACTACTCAACAAAGTATATTTTTTATATGTAATTTTATAAAATTTATTTATTATATAACAAATTTTAAAATTTATGAAACTTCGGCCAAAACTAAAATAAATGATAACAAACATAAAACTATTTGAACACATTGCGATTAGGCTTGCGTGCCAAATTTTGAGGTCAAAATTGAAGAAATGAGCAAGAAACTGACTTTATATTGTACAAATATGTACAAACAAAGACTTGTACCTAAATTCTGAGCTCAATTTTAATTAGAATACATGTTAAGAGCTTTTTTCTAAAAAAAATTAATAAAAATTTAAGAAAAAAGCTCTGAAAATAATTACTTATACCTAATTTCTAAACTCAATTTTAATAAGTAATTATTTTCAGAGCTTTTTTCTTAAATTTTTATTAATTTTTTTTAGAAAAAAGCTCTTAACATGTATTCTAATTAAAATTGAGCTCAGAATTTAGGTACAAGTCTTTGTTTGTACATATTTGTACAATATAAAGTCAGTTTCTTGCTCATTTCTTCAATTTTGACCTCAAAATTTGGCACGCAAGCCTAATCGCAATGTGTTCAAATAGTTTTATGTTTGTTATCATTTATTTTAGTTTTGGCTGAAGTTTCATAATTTTTATAAAATTTGTTATATAATAAGTAAATATTATAGAATTGCATATAAAAAAAATTATTAACTTTTATATTGAGTAGTTAAAAATTGCATGATAGATCAAACTATGCTTTGCAGTACCTTCTTTGCACATTTTTAAGACTATGACCCCTTAAATCTAGTTCAGTACTTTTAATTGTTGGCGTATCAATCTTTATGTTTGTTAAAACTAATAGCATACTAATGCAAAAGTAGAAACCCCAATGTATAATGAATCTGTCGTATTAGCAGTTTTAAAGGCAATAATAAGGTCAGCAAGATACAAACAAACGCGGGTTTATGGTCTTCAAAAACATGTGCAGGAACCTTTTGCATTGCTAGCGGCAGTTTGTCAATTTGTTCATTCGGTTGCTCTTGTAAATTAGACACTGGTCTCTTTATTACAAGCCTTACTCCTGCCACTAATCTGTACATTCGTTCTGAAAGAAGCTTTCTACATTGCACACCCTTGGAGCCGGGAAATCTTCACGTGTTTTTTGCAACTTTTCAAGGTCTCTAAAATAGCGTCGGACTGAGTGATTAGCACATTAAACTTTCAGTACTCTGCCACCAAACGACACATGTTCTTGAATGTTGCTTGAGAAGTTCTCAAAGAATTAAAAAGCCTACATGTGCAGTTACTTAAGTACTAGAATGAAATTCTCGTCGAAACGCAAGGGTATTATGATAACATTAACTGCTACCTATAACCACTTCCGCATAAGATTTATAACTTCAGAACAAATATAGACTAACCCAGCATTCAGTTACAATTTGAATCTTCAACTCTAAAAATTGGCCGCTATAATTACATTTTTTCTTCCGCAAATTAAATAAATTATCTTTATAGTTTGCTACATTTATTTGCAGTTTGAAGAATAATTATGTAAAATTGAACGAGTCACATCCTGTAGCATCCTTTCCGTGATCTTTGGCAATGCTTTGAAAATCTCACCTTAAATTACACGAGATTCTTGTAACTAAATAACTATCAATAACTATAATATTTGAAAAAACCTGATATATCCAGAACATTTGGCAATGATAAACATGAAATAACTCCAAATTGCACTGATAATTAAAGGAATTTAATTGTAAAATAATACCGATTAGCTCTTTAAGCAAAAAAAGTAACACTGTGAACCACTTTCTTAGTAAACAAATATAATAAACATTAAAAAAAAAATCACATTGTGGTATATTTTTTATAACGCCATTCCAAATCGATTTACAAATAAAAAATTAATAATCTTTAACATTTCAAATAAGTTTTTCCGTGATATTGCTGATGTGGCAACAGTAATTTAAATGACTAAAAATTAAATTCCAATGCTACTTTAATGGGTCGTTCGTCGACATGACAAGATGACAGATGTCCGTATGGACGTACAAACAGAAGAACAAAAAGTATGAAGTTAGGTCCCTGCTGTCCTATCTTTCGATGACAAAAGATCTGATGGATAGAACAGATTTCGTCACCGAAGTAAGGACAGACAGACGGGACACTTTGGGAAGACTACCATGTCAATACCTTCTTTTCTATTAAAAAAATGTTTCGAATTTAAAAAAAGATTATAAAATATTCTAAAAATAACGTTAGGGCTTCATCCTCATTGACTATACATCCCAGGACCCCTCCCTAAACATTTTTAAATAAACGTTTATATTTCTCCCTTCAATAAACCCACAGACTACGGCCGTCATTTTAGAAATGGTAAACCAAAGGTCACTAAGTGATTCGATTGAATAACTCGTCAAATATTCAGCCAAATGTAACAAAAACTAAGATTTAGGGTTTATGAGGATTCTTAATATTTCTTAATTATAAAATTGGGTGCTGTCATTGAAAATTTTAAAGTTAATAGCATTTTTAATATGAAGACGGCTCCTTATGCAATTTTTTTGTCATGCAATTAACTCATGATGTTATATAAACACAAAGTCAAAAAGGTTCTATAGGATGACTAACGTTCGAAATAATCACTAGTGGGAACTTTTTCCACAGCTGTACATATCAACAATAGCGGATTTCTAAATAGGCTAGCTAGGCTAAAGCCTACGGCGGCAAATTTTCGTAGGCGGCAAATTTTCAACGGCTGAATTTCGCATGTTGAGGCAATTAGTTCAAAACGCAACTGAAGTTTAAGTACTCTAATACATTGGATTATTTGTTAATATTTCACCTCAAGCCCTATTTTATTAAAGTAAAAGATCAGAAAAATTACATCTAACTGATGAAAAACATGCAAACTTTTTTTAACTTAATTTAGTAATTTAGGGGCACTAACTTTCATTGAACAACGGGTTGTAATGAGTTAAATCAACCATTAGTCATTAGTGATCAACTTTTGAATTTGATTTTTACCCCCCCCCTCCCCCCCTCTCCGCCCCCTCCCCCCCCCACCTATCCTATAGGCGGCAAATTTTGGTTCAGCCTACAGGCGGCACATTTGGAAATCCGCTACTGCATATCAAAATAGCTAAAAGTATCCAAGCGCCAATAGCCCTCGTGTAGCTCTAGTGCGACGATAATTTAAACCAAATCTAATCTAAAAGTATCCAACGTATACTACAACTAAAGTAGTCAAGTTTAAAAGTCGAGCGAAATTCTTTGACTGTATTTATAGTAAGCTCCGCCCACTTTTCCATGTGGTTTAGGTTTACAGTTTGAACGATTTAGATATTGGCGTTTTTTTTCCTTCTACGATTTGGCGACATTTTTTTTTTGTGTGTCATCAAATTTTAAAATCATAGATTCTCGTTTGTTATGAACGTTTTTGTCATAAAAAGTACTTGAAATGTAAAAGCATCATTTAAATTCTGTATTATTATACAGAGATAATGCATGAGTGAAATATTTAAATTAATAATAAATCTTTTTAATCAATTAAGCCAAGTTGTCCTACAGATGTCGCCACGATTCTCAAAATGAAGCTTTTTAAAAAAATTAATAATTAAAAAACTGATTGATATTGTTCCCTCAAATCTTTTTTAAATTGTCTTTCATCCCTATTTGCGTATCTGGTGCAAACAGATCATACGTTTAAAAAATACTTTTCAAGAAACTATGATTTGAAAAATAAAGCATTACGTGTATAGGACTGACAGTCCCTCTTAAGGCGTTCAGCTTGTATGCGGAGGTTCAGGTTCGGGTCCGGGCATCGCTAAAATAACTGCCGACCTATATTAAACGATACGTGTAGTCAAGAAGTGTCCAATGAATAATACCCCGTGTAGAGATAGTGCACTTTAAATATCATTAAATGTCCTGACGCCGTGTAAGATGCCTATTTGGTGAGATCCATCCTTAAAAGTTGCGTTAGGCGCCGATTTAGGTGTTTTGTCGGTACTTTTATGTGGTCCGAAATTATGACGCTCGTCGCCAACAGCCCTCGTGTAGCTCTAGTGCGACGATATTCGAAGTAACCTTAACCTTAGGGTAACGTCACTATTTGTCTGCAGTGAGTCTGTTGTCAGGAAATTCTATACGTAGCAGATTATGGAAGTAAGACATGGCTAGGCAGTTACACTCTTAAAACAAAATAGTGAAATCCACTCCAGTAGAAGTGCATTTTCGACACTGGAAAGGAGTGAATATTAACTCAGACTGAGTTAAAATCACTTGTTTGGAGTGATCCTTTCGGAGGTTTAACACACAAAGGATCCACTCCTCTAGGAGAAGTGCATTTTCTAGACTGGAGGAGTAAAAATTAACTCAGAATGAGTTAAAATCGCTCAGTCGTTTTAAGAGTGTACAGTGCTACGAACTTCGAACCCAAAAGGGTGTAGGAGGGAAAAAGTGAGCCGATTTCTTTGTAGGAATGAAAAACATTGCGCTTTGTTGCAAAAATAGGATTCATAGTAATTTTTAATTTGAGAAAAAATTTTATGTGAGCGAAGGTTAGTAAAGCATAAGTACAGAGGTGCACGAGATTTTAAAATGTAAGATTACATTTAGTTTGTTTTAAGTGGTCCGTTTGGTACTCCGTTCCCCCGTGGTATTGATTCACCACTCGAGGTTTGAGAAAGGAATTATCTTCGTTCATCATTTCTGTTGACACTCGAAACCTGAAGCATGCTTATTTGAACGAAGAAATTATTTGATTTTTTTTAATTATTTAAAATATTTGTTTGGTTTATAATGCTTGATGAGGTTTACTTTACTCGATTCTAATAATATTTTCGACTTTGATTTAGTATTCTAGAGATTGCTGTTTTATTTTGATGTTTACAATTGGAAAGAAATGGAAACATTGTGAAATATTCACGTACAAGTTTGCAGTCTGTTCTTCTTAAAAGGAAAGGCTGGGATGCAGTCGGACATCCAACTTTAAGAAAAATAATAATGCTAACATCAGTTTGAGTTATAACATCCTGATGGCACAAAATAAAAGTTTACATAACATATCAATCACCGTTATTAAGTGTAACGCCCGTGAACGCAGTGGAATTATTAAGCTAGTAGTATACAATGCAATATACCTCTTTAAATAAACCAAAACAAGAACCTATCCACAGTTTGGCCACTTACAAAACCACACACTTAGTTACCTGCACAATCTCGGACTCTGACTATTATATAACACAGGTCATTGTTGCATAAATGTTCTGGATGGGTGCGCGCAACAATGCAACTATGTAGCAGTTCTCGTACATTGCTCGTTTCTGCTTCACGCTTCAAGCTTTTTTTTTTTCGTTTCTTCTAATTCATTTTTTGTTTTACTTTTTTGTCGAGGCGTCATCAAACCTGGAGGTAGCCACTAGGTGAGTTGGTGGTAGATGGGAATGACATTTTATCTGAGATTTTTTAAGAAACGGTTCTTTGGTTTCCTGTTTTTCTCTTGTTTTACGTACGGCTTTCTATGTTTACAAGAACCTCTTATACCCCGTGCCAACCTAACTTGAGTAAACACAAAGTGTAAAAAGGCAGGGGGAAAAGTGCGATTGGTCCGTTAGTTAGAATCCTAGTAAGCTTTCTGATCAGCAATTTAAATCTATATTCAAAATAGTGTCAGCTTTACTGTGTTGCTACGTTTAAAGAGAAGGCACAAAAAATAGTTTTATTCTCCTTAACATCTTCAGTCGGCATCGGTGAAAAAAGGCTTTCAAGCGAGACTTCAACTTTTTTAAAGCTAATGCGAGTAATTTTATATAAAAAAGTAGGATGTCTATTAAGTAAAAACCTTGTACCAAAATCATTTTTTTACACTTTGTGAGTGTACAATGTACATTTTATAGCGTATTTTATATTACATAAATTAATATTATAAATAATGGAGAATTTAGATGAAATATGATAATATAACATTTATTAATAAACAAAACTATATACGTTTATAAATAATATAAATTCAATTCTTGTGTGATCAAATATTTCTTAAAATCTAATAAACGATCGAAATTCGAACATAACAATTGAAATCTCGCAATTTCCGTACTGAATAGTGATATATGTATACTTTTGTAGATAACATCTTTTTTATTCACAGGAAAGTAGAAAATAAACCAAGTTTTTCAATAACACACAGTAGAAAATAAAGATACATCATACTATTTTTATGACGCTTATTTCAAAATGCAATTTTGTATCTTCATGAATATTACTTTTTGTAGACAAGAAATATAGGTCGATAGCAACTTATGACCTAGATGTCTAGTTCTATTTATACTTTGTATTTCTAGTTGCAATTTACAACACAATATATCAATAGATTCAAGAATGTATGATAGGTTACCTTGCGAATGTAGAATTGATTTAATTATTTGTGATGGCCATTTAAGTCAATCTAATTACCAATTATTGAAGTTTCCATCATTTTTACGTATCCTCACTAGTACTAAACAATTTAAGTAAGAAATATTAAGTTACATGAAACATGAATTTTTTTTAATTTACAGTTAACTTTTTTTTTGTTAGAAAGTTGTTATGTATTCAGAAATGGGTCATCAAAATATTAACTTATCCTTTTCTACGTTAATAAATAGCTAAATAAAGTTATATATTTTTTATTCATGTTTCTGGCTATCCAGAGCCTCGGAGCCCAGTTGGTAGGAAGTTCATATTCTCTGATTGGCTAAAAGTCAAACTATTTACGACACTTTTGTGCAGAAATTTTTTGTGAAGAAATAAATCTTTGTTGTAAAACCTCATTTGGAGGATCTGGTGTACATTAAATACGCCATGGTCCATGTCTTAATACTAAGACGCAGTTCTGAATTTTTTTGGATTTCATAAGATGTGTTGGTACTTGACCGTGATCCAAAATTACAAAGGTGTGGTAACTTATTGCCTACTTTAGCTCTAGCTAGGAGTAACAAAACTAATAATCCCACTCACTATTACAACATGGTAAATGGAAGAAATTTAATTTCTGTTAAAAATTTCCCTTGAAGAGTAATTACTAATTTTTATTCATGTTCTTTTTTTTTTCATTTGAAAATAATTTTTAGATAATTTATTTCAAAACTAAACATAGTTTTTATTCTCTAAGCAAAAATGGGATTTTTAAATAAAAGCATTGAGGTAAAACTATTATACATTTTTGCAAACTTCCTGGCCATTCGGAGTTTTAAGTAATCGAATTATAACGAAAAACACTTTAATATTATCAATTCATCTTTAAAAAGCATAACGACAGCATAATTTTAGCATTTCATTTCAGAATGACTACATATATGATAGTGTCACTTTATTAACAAACTCATCTCTCAATCCTAATTAATATTAAAATATACTTGATAGAAACTGAACAAAACCTTTTTTATATAACCACGTCAATACCACACCCCATTTAACAAACTTTTAAACAAAGCACAAAATCCTTTATACGCAATTTACTTTCATTCAAATCCAACGTTGGATAACTAAAGATAGAATAACCTGTTACAAAAATACTTACTGTTATAATGAAATAAATACCAATAAGTTATGCATTTTTCTTTAACTATAATTGAAATAAGTTTTTTAAAAACATTTTTATGTAAATTTAGAAATCGGGGTGAATTAGTGCTTTGAAACTGTTATGATATCAAAATTGTGTTTTGTTTAACTACTAAGTGTTACTATTGAAAATTAAGAAGAAAAAAATTGGGTTTTTTTTTTCACATACCATTTATTTTCTAAAAGTTTCTATCATTTTTTGAATGCTCAAAATGTACAGAAAATAATTACAATTTTGGGCCGAGGTTTTTAATTTTATCATTAAATTGTAATTGACTTCTAATAATTTTGCGTTACGGAACATTTGTGCTTGCATTCCCACTTACTAATAGCAATTTGCAAGTTTTACATTTTATGTTGGAAAAGTTTCATATTCATGAAATTTATTAGGTATTAATTCTTTAAGTGATGTAGTGGGAGGAGCTTAACGTGATTAATTGACCAATTAATAAACCGAAATTCCCAATTAAATCCAGAACTGAAAACATGAATCAATTAAGTCACGTGAAACAATTGTGTTTCATATAACCTAACATCATCGATATATATACCGACAAATATGCTTAATAAATTTAATAACCTTTCGACAAACAATATAGCAAATGTTGTGTTGGATGCCATATCTGGTTTCAGTCGACAACAGTCCAAAGTACTTTGGGTATAGACCTCAGGGATTGTAGTAACGCGTTAATTGTAGGGCCATTAGAACTTGAATTATTTTAGTTACCAAATATATTTTTAATAAAAGGGAATCGTACACAATTACATTTCGTGTAACTAACAGTTACTTTTTAAAATTTTCACTCCTAAAAGGGCCCAGGCGGCATACAACTAAGGACTCGATAATGTTATTCTTATCACCTATTACGCGGAAACAAAAATCATGCTTGGCAAAAGTGTTAAAAGTTACTTTCCAATCCCTGGTAGATCTATTTCGAATTTGATTCAACCAAACCGACTCCTAAATAAGCAAGAACTGAACGAAACTGTTCTTATGAGCCATCCAAACTGTTCTCAGTGAACCAAAGAACGGAAAGAAGAGATTACAATCTTGCAACTTTGTATCGTAAACCGGTTTGGAGTAGATCCAGTACCCCGTTCAAACGACATTTTATATCTTCCGAAGAAGATTTTTTTGCGCACAGCCGATAAATAATATCACTAATGAGATC
Source organism: Hylyphantes graminicola (assembly GCA_023701765.1). Classification (NCBI taxonomy): domain Eukaryota; kingdom Metazoa; phylum Arthropoda; class Arachnida; order Araneae; family Linyphiidae; genus Hylyphantes; species Hylyphantes graminicola. The sequence continues at coordinate 23,695,477 of CM043115.1, read as the reverse complement.
GTAAATTCCAATTTAGTTGACTAACTATTCTGAAGAGGGGAAAATGTAAGAGATTTTGAAAGAAAACCCATAGATGGTATATCGAAGGCTGGTTTAATGACTCTTTTTCATTTGGTTCTTCTTCGCATTAAGGGGAATCGTTTGAAGTTTTGTATCGACTCAAAAAGAATATTTCGTTGATTGAGAGCTTGAAGCTTTAATTAATATTTTGTTTCAAACCCTGGAAATAAGTCCCACCACTTGTACACTGTTTGTTTGGGAATGATTAAAATGGTATTGTTATCATCATTCTAATCTTAGCTTTGCCCAGAGTGATGTTTCAAGCAATCTTGTCGATAAATATCATTTATTAAAGTATTTAGATAGTTAACTCATGATCGATAAAAATATACTGAAGTTAATAGAATAATTTTTAATGCACAAATAATAAGACATTAATTTGAGTAAAAAAATTAATAATACAGTATAAGAACATCAAGGGTCGCAAGGATAAAATTGGGAAACATAAAGTATATGATGTAAACTTACAAAAAAAAATATATTAAATCACATAAATCATAAAAAATATTATGGCAACAGAAGTGTCGGGGGTTATATTTAGTATGGGTTAGTCAATACTGATGAGTTATTTTACAGTTATTTTATTTCAATAATTGATGTATGCATAATCAAAAATAGTTCTCTATATCTGGAATATCAAACAAAAGATTTTTGAATTGCTTTTTAAAGGAAGGAAGATTACTTAAAGATTGTATTTAAAACGGAAGACTTTAAAAAAAAATGGTGCAGGATAAATAAAAATCGACTAAAGTTCAATAAAATAAGAACGGAAGTTTATTGTATAAATTACAGGTCTAAAGTGACAACAAAAATGAAGAATGAAAAAAAATTCTTTCTCGATTTTTGATTGGTGAATAAATGTCACGTGAGAGCAATTAGGAATATGAAAGGAAGTAAAGAAATAAAAATTGGGAAAAAATACGTCCACTGGAACAAGGCAATGTACCATTGTCCATTACTGATATGTTAGAATCAGGGCCTGCTCTAGGAAATCTCTGACTATAGGCACAATCTATTTTGCGGGCCCCTTTACGAAAAATTTTGAGTACGATTTCCAAGAATGATGATGCTATAGACCACTGTATTAAATTTTTTGCTATGATTTTATAGGTTTCCTTATAAACATCGATCAAAACAATTGCGTTATTGCAATTTCTTAACCAAAATTGAGCGAAAAATAAAGTGTAGTATCATAATTTGTTTCAGTTTACTGATATTTTGGGGATTTACAGCATTTAGCATAATAGAACCTGACATTTAGGGGCCCCTAAATTTTAGGGGCCCTAGGCCGGGGCCTAACGAGCCTTGAGGAGCAGGCCCTGGTTAGAATTGACAAGTAAAGAGACAAAACTGTTCCAAATTTGGAAAAATTTTGTTGCTAAGAACTTACTATATTTGATTTCGGTCCAAAAATAGATGTCATAGATTACATACTATAACAAAAATTGGTCTTCAAACAATTTTAAAAGTTTATTACTAAGGAGCTTAATATTTAACGATAATAATAAAAATATTTATTTACTTTTAATTTAAAATAATTTCTATTCTCAATTTAGTTGAAAAGTAATTTAATGTCCACGAAAAATTTTATACTAATATAAAATCTTAGTTTTGGGATGACAATTTGCGTTCAAATCGTTGTATACGGCCGTTGTATGTCTTGTTATACGCATTGGTTTTATAATCGATTGCTTGGAAACAAAGCTGGCAACAATGAAAACATCATTTACATCCATTTTATACTCGTATGTTTGACTGTCCGGTATTGAATTTACATTAGGCTTTGACTACATTGACTAACTGCTCAATTTACCACATATGTATACTTATAAACACATTAAATGTGTGCTCAGTAATCCTTTGTTCTGACGTAAATTGGAAATTCCAAAATATTTTAATAAATGTCTTAACACTTTGTTTTAATTTCCAAGAACAAATACAAGAGATAATGGTTTGAATGTTGCTAATTGAAACAAATCATGAGTTTGTAAGCAAAACCGAATTTCTCTATTGTAGTTTTATTAAGTTACTTATTTTACGAAATTGGTCAACAAAGTGGAAATCGGCTTTACACATTGAAGCTGCTGGGCATGAATACCGATTATTCTCATTTGTTTGAAATTTTTGATTTACACTCCTTGCCAACCTAAGTTGGGTAAATAGAAATATGCAACAGAGAAGATGCTTCCGCGGATGTAAAGAGTTCCATAAATTATTTGGGAATACATCCAGAAAACATGTTTAAAATATTAGTTTCGTTTAAGGTCTAGCAGATTTGAATATTATTTGAGAAATTTTGGCAATTTTATTAGAATGAAAAGTGAATTTTGGTAAAATTCTATTCAGATCATTTTGTATGTAAAGATTACCGAACAAGAGTCTCTAACTAATGGGACCAACCACGCTTTTCCTCTGCCTTTTTACTCTTTGTCAGTGACGCGTTTATGGATGTTGGGGCCATAGGCGGCTTCAGAATTTGCCACCCCCCCTCCCAAAACCAAAAAGAAATTAGAATTTAAAAAATCTTAATACTTGTTCAAATAATAAAGCAGGATGAAGGATGAACCAGTTTGTAAATTGGGATTCTCCCCCTTTTTGGAGCATGAAATGCTAGTGACGCTATCGGGGCTGAAAAAAAGAAATGGTCGGCTAAATATTACAAGAGACAAGAATTTCACTTATACTTTTAATGCCCTTACATTTACATACTTATTTTTCCTTTACAACTTTTCTTTCTGCATTTTCTTTTTGCAAATTCGTTTATCACCTCGTCGAACAGTTGCATTGTCAATCGGAATTGTTAAATACATATGCAACAGCGTTTCCACTCTTGGAAATGTCGATTTGCAAAAATTGATATCTATTGTCTAAAATATCCCGTCAAAAACAGATTTTGTAATTTTTATTACAATAAAAGTGGTTTTTTTTTGTTTACAAACAAATCGGGGGCCAACAAATCGACAAACAGTACATAAATATTTGAAAGAATTAGGATTATCAGAAACATTTTATTATACGTAGTATTAAGAAATTTTGAAATTTGGGGGCCCTCACAATCTTGGGGCCACATGCGGCCGCCTCTAACGCCTATTGGTAAACGCGCCGCTGCTCTTTGTTTTTATCCAAGTAAGGTTGGCACGGAGTGTAGTTATTATTTCGGCTGCTATTCATCCTGGAGAAGCACAAAAGAAAAACAAAATGTCCGATTTTCCAGGCTGAATAACACACGAAATAATCGCCGGAGGGAACTTTTTTGGAGTAGCTGTACCTGTACAACTTTAGTAAAGTTCCTCTACTTTACAGAAGATGCTTTCAATTTTACCACCCCCACCAAAAAGGCAATTCATATCATAATTGGTTACTATAGCTCATTATACAAAAAATTACACTGCTTAAAACAATAAGGGGAGAATTTTGAGCTCTTGTGTTAGTCCTTTTAGTTCCAAAATTTGAATTTTCTTCCCCTAAAATTTGTGAAATATATTCATTACGCATATAAAAAGAAATGCTTAAAAAAGGGGGGAAATCATAATTTTTCAAGATAAAGTTTAAGGGTTGGATTAGAATCATAAATTTTGAATAAATTATTAAACATTTTCAAACTTTGTTTGTTAGAAAAAGTTTAAATCAATTTTTAAACAACTAAGAATTCAAGCGTGAAGAATTTCGGGTCAATTTACTTCATAAAGATTTTGGGAGTGAATTTTAATTGACCTTGTTTTTCATATTTTCACATTTATACAAACATTATTTAATTCTTCAAAAGACATGATTCTTCCATCTAACGATAAATAAGTACGAGCTCAGCTTAGTAAGAAAAAAATCGCAAGCTGATGATTTCAAATGGAATCATTGGGGGTGAAAGGGTTTAAACCATGCGCTTCCCCTAATTCGAGCAGTGTAGATTTGGTATGCTATATATATTCAGTTTCGGTACATTTGAGCACGATCTAATTTATGGTACACTGAACCCGCAACCAGTTCTTTAGGGATTTGTTGGTGACAAAAGGAGATTCATTTGTCCTTGCTATCCGACTGCGCTAAAAATTTCGAGGCAAAATTTTATTGCATTTTAGTTGTAGTTTTTCTCATTAAAATGAAACTTACAGCTTCTGTAGTATTAATTTCTTCAATCTTCTTATATCTACTATTATTCACAAAGTGAACTCTGTAATTCGCTTGGAATACTTTTCAATTTAAATGTTTTTGATGTAAAAGTAGAGGAGATAATCTTCGTTCTAATTGTAACAAGATAGTTTAATACCTGTTCTCCAAAAGTATTTCACGGATTTTATCTGACCATGACTGTTTCGATTAAATTTTTTTTTGTAGGAAGTAATTCTAGATCCTGTCGGTTTTTAAGTGTTAAGGTAACAACTAATGTTTTTGGTTTGTTTCAAATGGAAAAATTTAGAACCATCCAGATTGAGAACCAACCACTTATGTTTTAAATAAAACATCATTTAAAAAATCTCCATCGATCATATTCTGAAGTAACTGTGTGCAAAATTATGCTTATCTGTGAAAATGTAATAATACCTTAAGATTTGTTTTGGTTCAATTAACTTCGCATCAAAGCTGCATAAGTGCTATCGGTGTTGCACCTCGTAATTTTGAATTATAGACGAGGCCAGATACCTGAGCTGGCAGCCAACGCAACATAGACATAGTACAGGGAGAGAAACACCAACACATCTAAATATATTCCTTGTACAATATACGGAGTAATTTATTGGTATGTGTGTTTTCGTCCGTAAACCCGTTTATAGAATATCAAAGTCGAGTACAGAACATGTAAATAACATTATCTATTTATTTTATTTCATCAAACGAATACAGTTTTCTATTTTTAAAATAAATTATAATGGTTAATAAGTTATTAATACCTGTAATAATTTATAAACATGGAATGAATCTTTGTAAATCTTTGTAAAGGTAAATGATTTGTTGTTTACCTGAGAGCTATAGGAAAGTGCAAAAATAAAGCAATAACTGAACACTTTTTATTTATATCGAATACATTTTCTTACTGATCTTGATTCTTTTAGTTGATATTTCTTTGTTATTAAAGTTTTATTAAAATTGAAGTTAAAAAAAAGGTAAGTTTAACACAATTTCTTCAAGCATTATCGTAAATCATGAAAGGTAAGCTAAAATACATTTTATACTCTTATAATTAAATATAATAATGTCTACATCTAGGAACAGTCAACTTAGTATTTTAAATTCTAAGGTATACAATTAAATTTTTCATTCTCATAAAGAAGATTCAAATGTCACTGGGTAAAGGAGGAGCTGAAAATATTCCTTATTTTGATTTTTTATACCATTATTCATCAAGTATGCTGCGACACTCCTTGCCAACCTAAGTTGGGTAAATAGAAATATGCTATGGGGAAGATCCTTCCGCTGATGTAAAGAGTTCCATAAATTAGTTGTGAATCCATCCAGAAAACATGTTTAAAACATTAATTTCGTTTAAGGTCTAACAGATTTGAATATTATTTGAGAAAATTTGGCAGATTTATCAGAATGAAAAGTGTATTTTAGTTAAATTGTATTATGATCATATTGTATGTAAATATTAACTTACAAGAGTTTCAAACTAACGGAACAACCGCGACTTTCCTCTGTCTTTTTACTATTTGTTTTTACCCAAGCTAGGATGGAAAAGAGGGTAAAAAGCTGAGCAAACTTGTAGCAACTGAACCTGAAAAAAGTAACAGATAAGTTTTTTCTCCCAAGTCGAAAAAAATAAGTAAAAGAAGAAAAAAGAAGAAATTCATACAAATGTTGATAATTTTTTTTTTTTAACCAACAACATCTTCTTATAAAAAATATACAGATTTTCCATTATATACGTATTTCATACATTGCAAGACTGCATGAGGATTTTGATTATTTGTTATATCATGTAGTACTTAGTTTTAGTTATGTTATTTTCATTGAAACTTCTCTGATTCCATTTAACAATAAAAAAAATACCATAATAAGCTCATTATTTAATTTCTGTTTCAAATTCTTTCACAACATAACCTTCGATGATAATTTTTGAATATTTCCGAAGTTATGAAATTCTTATTAAATATTAAATTAACTTAATGAGTTATAACAAAATTTGTAGAACCAAGTAGGAAATAATTATATAGTAAAACAAGGAGTCTTTTATATAAAACATTACGGTAAGTGTTAATATATATAGAATGTTAATTTAAAAATATTTGCATTATAATTATGCTTATTTTAATATGGGAATTTTATTTGCATTTCAAGTATAAAACCAATCTGTACAATTTTATATAATGCATAAAAATATTATAATTTCATGCATAAAAAGTAAGTGTTCGATGTAATTATCTTTTTAAAAAAATATTGTTTGAGGTTAATAAGTCGTGTTTAAATTGCAGAAAATTGCCTCGCATAAAAATACCAATTACTTTACTAATATTTGCTCTTTATTTTGATTCTCGTTAGTAATTTTAACAAAGCAAGAAACTTGTGTAGATAAGGAACATCAAAATCTTAGACAGATAATAAAAACATATAAAGAACATCAAAATTTCCGAAGAGTATAATAACATTTTATATTGAATTTGGAACTTTTATATTTAACTACAAATTAATAGCAAAATATGATTTAAGATCTACAAACTATGATTAGATTTTATGATCAAAGTTATTTTGAATTTTATATAATAATTGTTTGAAAATAAATAGCTTTATAAAATTCTTTCGAGAATACATTTTCGATTACAAATCGAGATATTCTTCGATAAAATAGTTCCAACTGGAAACGGTATTTATTTAAATGTCTTAAATAGGATCACCTCATTGGAAAACACTTTCTTGAAGGCTCAATTCTGCGATTCGATCTTAGTTCGAAGTTTCGTTCTTTCTCTAATCTCAGCTGTCTTTTAACTAATTGAACACGATTTGAAACCTGGATTCATCAAAATGAAGAATTTCTTTCGAATCCTTACTTGCACGATATGGAGCTTAGAGTAGGTGGAAGACGCTTGGCGTGATAAAAATTAAAAGCTGTCTTAAAGTCGCCAAAATGATACGACCAATCAAACTGATCTGTGTCAATACGATGCGTTTCAGTAACACATCGTCACTTAAGTTTCCACATGTGCTACCTCACTTTGCACAATGGATCAGATTTACTATACTGTAACCTGTGATAAACTATTCGGAAACCCCGTCAAGAGTCAGTATTCTGGCGACTTTTGACGTCACGCTCTCTAATATCTATACCGCGATAATAAATAATGGTCAGATAGGGAATCATCAGTCAGGATAGAATCATCAGTCGAAGTCAGACAGGTAGCCGCAAAAAAATATTTATCGCCAAATCCGAAAAAATGGCGCCAAGGGTTACCGTACAGTAAATCTGATCCGTTGTGCAAAGTGACATAGCACATGAAAGAACTTAAGTGACGACATGTAAAGTTTTTGCCGTTGCAGATTGTAGTGCAAGGTCTCTGAACTATTACCAGTTTCTGATACTTCACTACATATTAAAGATTTAAAGTGACATACATTATGTTATTGTATGCTAAATATCTCCAAATAATTAGCCTAGTGTCAATCTGGGCGTATTAAAGAGGCAATGGACTGCTTCACTTGTAAAACGTCTTCTTCATAGGGTTTTGACCAGGCGGCATTTCTCTCTTATTCTAACCCTATGTTTTAGATAATAACTTCTTTTCCAATTACACATTTTACTGAGGAACAATCAGTTGACTGTCATCCAGTAATGCCTTAAGCCCAATCCTTTAACGGTAACCGTGATTCCTCAAGAAAATGTCAGTGTTTTGATATCGGAGATAATACTTCCAAATAGGAAGAATTTCAAGTGGCCGAATGGCATTACTGAATTAAAATCTCTGATTTCTCAATCATAGATACGGATTATAAATATATCCGCGTTTCCATTACTTTGATGCTTTATATAAAGTAAAATATCAGGAAAGTTAATCTAACTGTCGCCAGTTTCCGAAAGTTTAAATGGCGACAGGTGTGAGTTCATTTTGTATAGCGTTTTCTGATTGGTTTAGGATCTTTCAAACTCCACAAGAAGTTCCTCTAATCACTACATATTTTTAAAATTCATTGTTTTATTTTCTTTTAAATTCTTTTGATTTAAAAATGTCCCTGTAATATTGCTTTTCTCTCCTTAGCACGATCTTTTACAATTAATTTATTTTGGAAAATATGAATTTAAAAACTTATCTATTGTATTGATATGATCATGACAAACTTCAATTATTTAAATTTTAGCAATATAAGTTGCTTTCCATAACCACTAGAAAATAATTATACACATACGAGTTATTGTGTATGCGAGTTATATAAGCGCGTGTTTATTAAATCAGTCTAACATATTAAATATACATTATAGAAAAATTGTGTAACAAAATATATAATATTAAAATGCATATTTTTAGAGAATTCTTATAATATATTATCCAAAATTACGTACTTATTTTTGGGCCTAAGAAAAAATATATATAAGAGCTAACAATTTTAAAGTAAATATATATTGAATAATTGATGAAATGTTAAGTAAAATTTGATATTCTAACACAATTAACAGATTTATACATTTTTTAAGGTAAAAAACAATTTTACATATTAATGCATTGCATATTTACACAACATACGTATCTCACAAGTTTAACTATATTTGATTTGAAAAAAAAATTGTATGTTTTTCCTCATACACACTAACCAACCTAATTCCTATATTAATTTGTAGGGCTATTTAATGATTGCATTTAATTCTTATGCGGCATCTATTTTTTTAAGTGTAATTATACATATTTACAAGAAGTCCCTTGTCCCTTTGATATTTTCACGGATTTTAAATATTTAATTTGAAAAACAAAATATGTAAGAAATTATTATTAATCATAAGATATTAAAATCAACAATTACAAAAAATGTTAAATGTATATTTAATCCAAACTTGTTAGCTGTTTTAAACATTACTTGCAATTGCTTTCCAAAAAAATTAGCATAAAAAATATGAAATCAAAATTTTAAAAAAGTAATTAAATCATTATTTTATTCATTTTAATACTTCTCCACTTATACGAAGAACAAAAAAAAAATATTTATTATAGCCACTTTTTATTTTATTCAAAAGATCGTCTGAAAGACCGTGAATTAAATATTTCCCCCATCTTTTGAAGAAATGCCTCGGGTGCCCAATAAGCTATCATCAATGTTTAATTTACAATTAACCTTTGATGGCCATTGTAGTTTAACGCTAAAACTGGATTTTATCAATTCTGAATATTCTATTTTTTTAACTGCCCGATTTTTTTGTTCTCTTTTCAACACGTTGGTTAATTCAATTTTCTTGCTTTTACTTGATTTTTTTTCAAGCAATTGTTCGAATATTAAAATTGGAATGCTTCCAAATGTGCCTTGCCCCATGTTTTTATGGGTTTTCTTGATTTTCTTTTTGCATTGACGGTGGTAAAAATAAATGTAATAAGTTGTTTATATTTAACAAATGTGTTGAAAAAAGTTTCTTTTTAGTTGCTAATACAAATGTATTGTTTATGTATGTTTAAGATATTTGTAAGTGTGGTGGATTCTTAAGTTACGATAAACTTAAACAAATGTGTAGAAATGTTTTTTGACGTGGTAAAATATTTTACAATTTCAACTACAGACATTATAATTTTTTGTTTTATACAAACATTGTTTGTTTTTAAAATGTTTTTTTATATATAATATGTTCTATTGTTTGGTAATACTAATCTCAAAAACATATTTATTAATGTTATATAATAAAACATTTAACTATGAAATGTTTAGCTATTTTTCAGTATAAATGACTTTAATTTGTAAAGCTATAATATAAAGCATTGATAACAAAGCGTTTTGTTTAATATCTTCCTAACTTACAATAACAGTTAAACACAGTGATAGAATACTATTTTTAAAACGCTTCTAAAATTTGAGTATTTTGATTTCTTGAACTTATTTTTCGAATTATTTTGTGTTGAAAGTAACACGTACTTCCTAGTCATTTTTTGCGTAGTTTGGTTTTACATTTACTACTTTGCAGTCAATTTTATAGAAAAAACATGTTTACATCCATTGTAGAAAAAGGTGTAATACAAAATATATTTCTGCCTCCCCGGTGGCGCAATTATTAGGATGCCAGCCTTTGGAGCTGCTGGCGTCAGTTCGAATCCCGGTCAGACATGGATGTTTGCGACCGCTAATAAATGTTATTTGTCTATGTGTTTGTGTTGTCCTTTCTTTGTGTGTCTCTTGTACTTGTAAAAACTCTTTCTGTGTCTGTCCCACTTGACGAAAGCATATAAGCGGTTCTCTGAACAAGCACACAATCTGGAGTATATATGTACACCATACATACCATACAAATGATATTTATATATGACCAAGCATAAAGAATTGTATAAAATTTTACATATATGAAGAAATATTCTACTTTAAATCGCTTTAAAATTTAAACCAAACTTTCGCTAGTTAACACCGTTTTTTAATAACTTGAAATACTTTTGAATTTTTTTAACATCTTATAAAATTCAATCTTATACTGCTTTTTCATTCAAACTCTGTAAATGTATAAACTTTCTAAAAGCTTTATATATATATATATATATATATTCGTCCTAAAAGCGTTATATATTTATCTTTATTATACAGACGTCCATATAAAGTCTCATATGTGTGATTAAAAGATAAATTAAAATGTAATTAATTGATTCAGTAGTTAGATTACAAATATATTACATTTATTATTTTTAAATATACAATCATAAAAGCATTCCAATGAAAATAACCATAATAAAACTGGAAATATTTTTATAAACGCAAAAAATTATCGTAATGTTTTTTCACAGACTCCTCTCTTTTACCAATTATATAATAATTATTATTATTCCAATTTTTTTCCAATTTAGTTTAAATTATTTTAATTCATCAGATTAATTTAATTATGTGAAAACTACGGACATATTTAAAAAATATATCATTTTAAGGAAGTTCTATAAAGAAATTATGGTTAATATAATATTGATATTAAATTTTGGATCTAAAATATTTTTTTTTCTTTTTCTTTAAAGCAGGAGATAAGTTTCAATGAAAATAACATTATTAAAACGAAATGCATGAAGACTAGAAATTTAAATGCATCAATATGAAACTTTACAATGCATGAAATACCTATATAAATGGCACAAAAATGCATATAGGGATTGCAGTCCCTAGCTTATGCATAATTTTTAAAATACCGCTTCCTTTCAAGGTATTGCTTTAAAATTTCCGCATATTTTCATCAAATATCAAAATAATAATCACTATTTTGTTACTCTCACATTAAGGTTTAAATCATAATGTTTTTCAAAGTTTTGCTTTAAAATATATGCATTTTTTACCACGTATCAAAACAATGATCACAAAGAAAAATAGGATCTACAATTAGTATTTATTTTATTCTTAAGATACAATTCGTGGGGCAATATTAAACAGCCAAGTGATATTTTTCTTTATAGTCAGGTCGCCAAGGGGGGGAACCCTGCACTGAGAGGTTAAGTTTTTTTTATTGATGATTCTAATAGATTCGAAGGTGTAGATTACGAATCTGGAAGGTACTTTTTTGGCACCCTTGAGCATTTTTAATTATTCAAGATGGCGTCTCCGCCATCTTGAATTTTGTAATCTTAATATTTGACGATCTAATCGACAAAAGTGAATAGTTTTTGTCTTTATAGATGCATTTAATAATAAAGATTCACAATTATCAAGAAAATTTCAAAAATAAAAAATTCACAATGGCGGAATCCACCATATTGGATTTTTTCACTTTTAATACTTTTGCTTTATATTTAACCCAACAAAATATTTATATTTTAACTATATTTTTTATACCTAGTTACTATAGAACATTACATTGAAGAAAATATAAAAAATCAAGATGGCGGCATCCGCCATATTGGATTTTTTCACCGTTTATATAAAGCGATCCATAGGTCCTTAATTAAAAATTCTTTTTATTTTAGTTATATCTTGATTTTAGTTTCTATTTCAGTTTTAATGTGTAGATTATGAATCTAGAAGATATTTTTTCGCTAGATTTGAGTATTTTTTTATATTTAAAATGGCGTCTTCCGCCATATTGGATTTTTTTTTCCTAATTCAATTTTTCGGGTTCTTTTAGGCCAAAGTTAATAATTTTTTCTTTTATAGGTGCATTTTGTCGTAAATAATTACTTAAAAACTCAAAAAATCCAAAATCAAGATGGCGGCTTCCGCCATCTTGGATTTTTCAGATTCTAATATTTCGTGATCCACTGGCTCGAAGTTAAAAATTCTTTCTTCTTTAGTTCTATTTTTAGTAACAAATGGTTTAAACTTTATAAATGGGGAACACAACTGCAAAATATCTGAATTTATGGCCATTCACGATGGAATCTTCCTCATTTTTACTTTTTTTTTAACATTAGTATTAGGCGATCTATTAGCTAGAAATTAAAAATTCTTTCTGAGTTAGGTTTATTTTTACTACAGAATTATCGTCGTGCTTCTTTCTAACTGAGTACAAATATGTAAACTCAAGGACCAAGTTGCTTAGAGTTGCCAAGTCCCTTAGAGTTGCTGGCTTTAAAGTTTTTCTGACAATCCTTTTTGGACAATGGCCTATGCTTTTATGTAGTTTCAATCCACTATTAATTCATTCCAAACTCCGGCATGTGTCTCATATAACGAGATCCTAGTTTTAAAAAGTTCTTAAACACATTTTCGGGTATTATTTCATTTCTCTTAAATAAAATAATGCATATCGTTCATAGTTTTGATAACCAGATGCAAATAAATCGGGTAGAATCGGCGTGCAACTTCAATATGAAGGGACCAATATCTTGCTCTTCCAGCTCCCACATCCTTGAAGAAAACTGGTTTCAATAAACAGTTCTCCGATACTCTACTAGTGTTGCAATTCGTCAAAACCCTTTATTTTTAAAACTGACCGAAGATCTCCGCTGCAGTTTGGCTGAGATTCCTCATATAAATCCCGCATGACTTATTTTGCAAGCATTCTTGTCCTGAAGTTTTGGAAACTTCTTCCCTTTCTGCATCTGTTGGACTCCTACAAACACACTAGGCATAACTTTGGATAGACCGCTACCCAATATTAACCCCACACAACCTATAAAACTTATCAACATGATGATTTGCAAAGCCATCCTACAAAACTGATGATCCCAAGTAAATGACAAACTCTTGACCAGCTCATTTAGTGAGTCCCTGGGCTCCTGCTAAAGATGTCATGATTGTATCTGTATTCTGGATATGAATCAGGTATCGTGTCTAACAGTGGTTGATACTTTACAGCAGATCCTGGTTGAATCTGAAATTCATATTTTCGGCCAATTTAAGTATTTATTCAACTCTGGATAACGTTCTGAGAATGTCTTTGAATAATTTGAAATCTTTATCTCTATAGCATTGTAAAGAGAAACTTTTCCATCACATAATAATCTAAGCGGTAACTCTGTTATTAAAGAACATTCAAGAGTCAGGCGGTTTATTTTCAAGATCACATGAACGATCTTTAGGTTGTAAGGTATAGGGATTTTGACATTTCTTATTTTTTTGTATTGTTGAAATTGTATCCCTCTAGTTTTCTAATAAATAGATTACCACTTCTTCTGGTTGAATACATTATTTCTTCCAGAGTCTTATGAGTGTTTACTAACTCTTGAACCCATATTTTTATAATTGTACCACTCCACGAGATCTCAGCAAGCCCAAAGCCATTACTTCGCTTTATAAACTCCTCCTGCCATTACTTAAGAGTATTCTTGTTTGAAACGAGGAAGCATTTTATACGAGTAGAGCTCTTAAAAGAGCTTGTGGTAGTAATTTTACCGGATGAATAACAAAATATTTAAAATACTTACTTTAATATGGTGGAAAACATCTTCAATATTTTTCCTTCAACAATCATGGTTTTAAAGTATTTTAAAGACAATATGCAAAAAAACTGAAAGAATTTTTAATTTCACTCCAATGGATCACGTAATATTAGAAGGTAAAAAATCCAAGATGGCGGAAGCCGCCATCTTGAATTTGGTTTTTTAAGTGTTAAAATAAAACTTTATGATAATTTTAATGCATTTTATAATAAAATATACAAGTAAAACTGAAAGAATTTTTAATTTCGATCTAGTGGATCACGAAATATTAGAATCTGAAAAATCCAAGATGGCGGAAGCCGCCATCTTGATTTTGGATTTTTTGAGTTTTTAAGTAATTATTTACGACAAAATGCACCTATAAAAGAAAAAATTATTAATTTTGGCCTAAAAGAACCCGAAAAATTGAATTAGGAAAAAAAATCCAATATGGCGGAAGACGCCATTTTAAATATAAAAAAATACTCAAATCCAGCGAAAAAATATCTTCCAGATTCATAATCTAGACATTAAAACTGAAATAGAAACTAAAATTAAGATATAACAAAAATAAAAAGAATTTTTAATTTAGGACCTATGGATCGCTTTATATAAACGGTGAAAAAATCCAATATGGCGGATGCCGCCATCTTGATTTTTATATTTTCTTCAAAGTAATGTTCTATAGTAACTAGGTATAAAAAATATAGTTAAAATATAAATATTTTTTTGGTTTAAATATAAATCAAAAGTATTAAAAGTGAAAAAATCCAATATGGCGGATTCCGCCATTTTGAATTTTTTATTTTTGAAATTTTCTTGATAATTGTGAATCTTTATTATTAAATGCATCTATAAAGACAAAAACTATTCACTTTTGTCGATTAGATCGTCAAATATTAAGATTACAAAATTCAAGATGGCGGAGACGCCATCTTGAATAACTAAAAATGCTCAAGGGTACCAAAAAAGTACCTTCCAGATTCGTAATCTACACCCTCGAATCTATAAGAATCATCAATAAAAAAAACTTAACATCTCAGTGCAGGGTTCGACCAAAAATCGGGGTTTGGCGACCTGACTATTACTGTTTTTCCGTTTTCCTTTCACTACTGGGTGATTTTTTTACTGTATTAGTAATGTAACTTTGAACACTGAGGGAAAAAAAGTGTATCATAGCAGGGAAATTCCATAAAAATGTCAACTTTGATAAAATAGAATTTTTTTGTAATTATTACAAATTTAATTGAAAAATAGATTCCAAGTGTTCAAATTATGGTTTAAGAGAGAGGGACGATTAAGTACGTGTTTTCACATTTCCCAAAATAGAAGCCTTGTTGCAAAAAAAATGTGTTGGCTCTGAAAATTCAGCCAGCATTTCAACTAGTTGGAAATCGTCGTGTTTTAAAATCTTCTACAAGTAAATAGATGTATACAATGTAGTATTTGACATTCCATGAGTATTCCAGATAATAAAAATAATATTTAATTTATTATATTATACACTTTTAATTTAATATGCATTTATGAAACTTTTAGACATTCTGTAACGGTGATTTTGTAACGTCAAATGACATAACTTAAGCCATGTTACAGGTAAGTTGCACTAAATTATAGTCTACATAGCTTATATATCATATTTAAGATATGCACACGTTATTTTAAAATCTCAATGTATTCTTAATTCACAGAAATTTCCATTTTTGAGTACCAGGATGCAGTCGTGGTTGCAAAAATGTTATTCCGTAACACAAAAAGAATTTAATCAAAAATGAAAGAATTAAATACTTTTAATCATTAACTGCAATATAAACTGAAAATGCAATTTCCTTTGAAATTAGCTCCGTGTTTTACTTCAATTTTAAAAAATTACATCAAAAACTCAAGAAAAAAAGACCAATATAAAAAAATGCTCACTTGGGACAATGTTTGAAAAAGTGATACAGAATTTTCATTATTGAAATAATCTCCACGATCAAAGAGGAAAAAACCAACGCGTATGAATACTATGATGAGTATGACTGTCTTTGTTAAAAACTAATTATTTATGAGTTTAATGTACAATTAAAAATGTCATTACGTCTCGCATGGAATCTGCCCAGCACTCAAGCCCGATTACGAAAAATAAATAATAACAAAACCACAGACCTATAACACTGCCCTTGGATACAAAACTCGTCTGCAGACTTTCTCCAATTCGGCCTTGAGAAAATCCCCCCTGCCCATTCATGCTCATTTTCATGGCGAAGGTTTGTTGAACCACAACCGAATCAACCTCTACAGAACAAAATGCAGTACCGTTGAACTTCGATTATCCAGCAATATTCCTAACTTCAGTATTGCTGTGTTAAGGCTCCTAATGGAGGCTAGAAATAGGCAGCCGGAAGCGATTACACTACACTAACTTCAGTTAAGTGAACTAATAATCTATAAATTTCGTTTAAAATTGAATAAAATTGGTAATAATTTATGAAAAAGGTAAGGGGTTTTTAGATGAAATATATGGTTAGTGTCGCTGAGTATTCAAAGGGGGGAGGGGGGAATTAAAATAATGCTGTAAATTTGTCCAAATATAACCAAAGCAGCCAATTTTTACTTTCGACTCTCTTAAATTTTCCAGAAACCAGTAAAAATACCTTTGTTAATTATCTCACTTTTGCTCTTTAAAAATGTGTGTTTTATGTTTTTTTTTTCTATTTTACTATTATACTTTTTCTATTTAAGTGACCGTATAAAGCTTCTTTAGTTATTTTTCATGTGAAAAAGAAAATTACGAGGTAGATATTAAATAAGATCGAGATAGTTTGTTTCTTTAATTCTTTGAGGGACACACACGGAAAAACCCGTCACCGAACTGTAGGTTTTCCAGCAGCACACATTAATTTCAAAAACATTTTAAATGTAAAAGTTTTAGTAAATTTTAAAATTTGAAGTATCATGTCATTCATACTCAGCTTCCACAAAAATTTAATTAAAAAAATTTTAGAAAATAAATGTTTAGTCAAAAATATATTTTCATATGCAGGGAAAATAAGTTGACATTTCATAATTAATCATCCCTCAGTGTTCCTTCCCGTTTTTTCATACTAATTCGACGAGTTTACGCGATATCCCACAGATGGCAGCACAAGCTGACAAACTATCCAAACTTCCTACGAGATCGGCAGGGGAGTCGGCGAAGGGGTGATCCGAGTGAACGAAAGAGTTGCGTAGCACATGCAACAGAGTAAATTCGAACGCCGATTCGAATGGCAACCCGACTGCGCCGCGCTGGAAAGAGAACGAAGTTCATTCCAAAAAAGAACATTTTGCAGAATGCCATGCCATCAGAAAAAAGAGTAAAGAGTCTCCTTAGAACAAGTGCAACGTAGTTTTTATTTTTTGTTGGATATTAGTTTTTGATTTTTAGAACTTTTCTTATTAGTAGAAGAAAGTCGCAGAATTCTGTTCTGTCCGAACGATGCCCGGAGGTAGGTGAAAGTTCCTTCCTTTTTGATTCGCGATTTGTTACTTTCTAATAACTTTGTTGATCACGTGCTCGTCTCTTTATGTTGCGACTATTTACATTGTTGTTCTTGTGGAGTGTAGCGGCAAATAAGTTTTATTTATGGCGGTGTTTTGAATAAAAAAAAAAACAGATACCGACAATATTTTCGGCAGTTTTAAAAATCACTTGCATACCTATAAGTTTCAAACAATAGAGCAAAATTAGTTTTAATACTTTGCATCTATGGATTATTTGAGAATTGTAATTAAGTTGGTGCGGCTTACCAAATTGTTTTGGGGACTTACCAACTCAAGAACTCTGGGTGTACCTTTAATATAATTTCACCCAGTACTTGGATCATATGCTGTACATTAAACTCTATTCCGCCTGAAATCAATGTCTTATAAAAAAAATACAATGCATAAATATCAGTGTCGAAGGGTCTGGGGCACGTTAAATCGTTCTTAAACAATTTCTTACTATATTCCAAATGCTGAATTGAATGCTGACGCGTGTATTTTTTTTTATTTGTTATAACAAACAAATACAAAAACATCTTTCTAATTTGGAAAACCTTTTGATGGAGATCTCATGTCTCTGAAATTCATTATACATGGAAATTTATACGTTTAACAAATAACCTCATGACGTGTATAAAACAAGTTGACGCGAAACAAAACTTATCTATCAAATCAAAATTTTATCAAACGTAGATGTTTCATAAAAATATTCACGCAATTCCACACAATGATTTGATTAAGTTTATTTTAACTTTGCTATGAGATAAATTGTTTTAAAAGGCAGCAATTGGGTCGTATAAGTTGGGTCTAGCGAATGTTGTAAATTGTAATAGTATTTCAAAGTATTTTAAGTTCTATAATAAATAAAACATATATATTACGAAAATGACCAACCTTGTAAAATGTCTTTAAAGAAGAAAAATGAATTGAATTTATTTTTGTAACAGTAGTAAAATTATGAAATAAGTTAAAATTGCTTAAGCGTATTAGACTTACATAGTGATGGAAAAACTTCAACGTGGTCGAATAAATAACTAAACAAATATTTAAGTTTTTAAAAATTATCATTGTGTATTCATAAAGTAATGAAAATATTTTTCTAAAGCAGCTACTCCTCAGAAATCAACACATAATTCAATCAGAAAACGTGAATCAGGCAATGCCGGTTCTTTACTATTTATTAATCAATCAATTAGTTGACCACGTATTTCGAAATAATGAAACTGGAGTTACATAATATTCTCTTTATTAGCTGTTTTTACTTTCTTTTGCTACAACTTTAAACTGTTTTGCAAATTACATTCAACAATTTGACAGGATAGGAACGACCATGGGTTTATAATTAGTTAGCTGGAACGATCGTCAAACCGGTTTTAAGTTCGAAATGTATCGGTATATCGAGTCAGTTTCGTTCTTTGATAATTAAAAGGAAATTGGCATTATTCCTATTTTAACTTGAAAAAGTTTGATGAAATTGTTTCTTTTTAAATTGTATTTGTAGTACATATTTCCTTTTTTTTAAGGTTGTAAGGTAGTTGCCGTAAACGTTTAAAGAGATAATTGGAGGGAGTTTTAGCCAAGACGACAGAGAATTAGTATATTTTTTTATTTATTTGATGCGTATGTTACAAAAAGACGTGTCGTTATTTACTAGTATTCATGTTTAACTTTTCGTCTTTATTTTAACCTGGACACTTAATGGCTTCACTGATGCCTGAAAATACTTTTTTGGTATCTGTATTAGATTTTCCAACTTGCTTTTTGTTGAAGTCCACGTTTTCTCAATAACCACACTTTTGTTAATATTAAGTTTTGGGCACATCGACGCGATTTCATTATTTAGTCATGCTTTTCATATTTTAATGTTTAAAAAAAATTGATGTCAATATGCGAATTCAATATACATTTTAATGGCATTTGTTATTAATTTTTTGCTTTGTTAACAAAATTTATGTCTATGTTTTTGTGTATTCAACAGGACAACATTTCTATTATTGTTTTTACGACTTTTTAATATAAATATACTTTAAGCAAAATTTAGAAATCATACTTTTTTTTAAGTCTATCCATATTGTTTCTCAATCGAACATAATGAATGTGACTTTTTACCACCATTCGATTTTCAGTTTTCGAAGTTATCGTTTGGACGTCTTTATTCATATTAATATGGAGGACGTCGAAATGCGTCTTTACCAATTGATAATTTCAGAAAATCTGATGTTTCGCCCTACTCCTTAAACTGCGCTTACCTGTACTCGGCTACTTGCCTCTTATCTACCTCCTTAGAACTCAGTTATGGAATAATATCGAATATCTGATGTTACTTTTGAAGCTGATAAAAACAATAGATAAACGTGAATCCTTTATTCTGTTAACATTGATTATATATAGATATTCTTTTTTTGATAGATCCATTCTATTTTCTTTCTGTGCGGTCTCTGTGTGTGTGTCAAGGTTAGATACTTATCTTGTCACTTTGTTTTACGTGCTTCTATTTTATGGCTAGGATATTTGCATCTTAGCCTTGTGTTAAAGAATATTTGAGCTATCCTTAGGTTATTCTCAGTCTTGGTTTGAAAATGCTGTAACTAGCTTTTAATAGATTTTGAGTGATTTGTCCTTTCTCTGCTTTGATTTTTATATGAAACAAATTATTTTGTATCCTTTTGGGCGAAGACTTTACTAACTGATTGAAATATCAACGATTAGCCCAATATATTGGAGGTACTATAAAAAAATTTTAGGAGTGAATATATTTGATAACGCAATACAATTCGTTTTTTTTTAACAATATAATAACTTGAGATTGTGTAAAGGCAAAATCTTTAAACATATACGAACTGTTTATGTATGATTCAAACATCCAACTATTTGTATCCTTTTGGGCGAAGACCTATCAATGTTCTATCAATGTTTCTAGAGTTACGTCAAATTGGAAAATTGTACTCCGTGGTTGGGGACTTGTAGATTATTATTTTTTTTTTTGTTTTTCTTTCTATGAATAACAAAAAGTTTCCTATGGTGATAGAAAAAATTGGATAGTTTTTTTTATATTTGAACGCTTTTGACAAATAGTCACTTAAATTTTTTTCAAACTGTACCATAGAGTTGCAGGTGTTTTTGTAAAATCGTTTTAGCCTTACGACTCGCGACTCTAATTCAAGTTTTATTGTCCCATCAATTTGTTACATTACTTGGTCATTTTATATTTATTATCGATTTTTTACTATAACGGTCAGATTTATTAACTTCGTTTCATTTTCGCTAAGAAAAACACTCGCAGCTTCTTTAAGATGATAGTGAGGAGAAATTTAATTTGATGACTTTGCTGTTCTGAGAAATGTTTTCCAAAGTAACACCTGTTTCTGTAACAGACACTATTTATGTTAAACAAGGAAATAGTATTTTGTTTTAATCTTTTATATAATCTTGTGTAAAGCTTTTCACATTGTTATTTGAAAAATAAAAATAGAAATTATGTAGATGAATCATTCTTAAATATACTCATTTCGAAATTAAAACCTTTTTATTTAAAAATTGATGATCGAAGTTTCTTAGCTCTGGGCTCTAATATTATCATTAACTTCACTAGTACTATTTTTTTCTCTTGTAAATATAAAAATAAACCGTATTTCTGACATTCAACAAAACGTAACCATTCATTTCAAATCCTAACCCATTTTTTCTTAAAAGCATTGTATATTCAATACTTTATTTAGTCATGCATTTTCTGCCATGCAACTTGCGTCAGAACGTTACTGGCGTCTGGGGCATATCTTAAACTATACGCAACAGCGTGCGGCCGAATATCTTTTTGTTTTTCTCTCTCCATATTGTCACCATAATTCAATTAAGGTCTTTATTATCAATTTATTATTCTTTCTATTAACAATATATGCCACATCTCTGTCTAGTAAATTACTATGATTTGAGTTTTTATTTTATACTTCGATCTATGTAAGAATAAAAAAAATATTTGTCTTGCTGTTGCATTGGAAATAAAAGCATGCAACTGCTTTAATTTATAAGAGTTTAAAATGTAACACATAAAATAAACTTTAAAATATCTTTTAAAGAAACATACAGCCGATACGGGACTTGACGAAGTTACTTCTTCCGGTCATTTGCGACTTATGACGATCGTTAATAACTCAATGAACGAATAATAACTCAATGAACGTCGCCAATGAACAAACCTGACCCTATATCTTAGTTAGACTTTGGGGAAGGCGAGTATTGCAACCAGACCTTCATTTGTTAACCCTGTAATGCATGATTTTTTTTTCATCAAGAAAAAATATATTTTTATCTTTAATACTCGTATACATTATGGGAAAAATACTGAAAAAAATTAGCTGCATTGGAATTTAAATAATTTCAATATTTAAAAAATTTTGCCATATGACCAAAAACCAACTACAAAATTCCAATTTTGATAAGAATGGCTAGAAAACTACTAATTATCTTTAAAAATAACCCTCTTGAACTATAATTATTTTTTCAAAGCAATTTATTTGTACTTAGTTCCTATATTATTATACTTTGAATACTGCCAAAGACTTAATTTCACAAAGATAATAACTTCAATCTTTAATTTTGAATACACTTTTACTTCTGTCATCTATGAGGATTATTAGTAACTAAAACTTCAAAATGAAATGTAATAGATGAAAAAAACACAGATTTGTCAAGGGGGAGCTCTATTTTAATATAATTAAGTGGATTATGTTACTTGTTTCCATATGGCAACAGTATGCATTAGAAGGTTGATTTTTCAGTTATTAGCTCAATATTTTTTAATTATTTCTTCAAACTACTTTTATGACGCAAAGTTTCTAATCTTACTGCAATTAGTCATCAGTTTTTATTTAAAAAAATATCCTTTGAAGCATCAATTATTTGCCAATTTACAAAGTAGCTTTTTAAGGTTTAAAATTATGTTATGAATGCATTGAATATTAGAATTTCTTTAAAAAAAACTCGAAATATTGAATACCGCAATTATAACTGGAGGTTTTTCATTAAAAATAGCAGAACAATTTCTAAGGCTTCACTAGCTGTGAAAGGACTGATATTAGTTTCTACGTAGCTTTAATGGCTTCACAGAAAGAGTCGTTCTATTCTTCGAAATTACTTTTTTTTCTTTGCCCGAGTGCTCCAAACAGCAACTTTTGCATTATTTCGCGTTAATATGATTCAGGATGTAAAATAGTTAACAGTTTATATTTAACCATACAAAAGTTTCTAATAATTAACTTGTGTTTAATTGAAATCGGGAATTTTATAAGATATTTGTGATGCTTGATGTTTTGAATCTCTTTGCTGCTGTCTATTTGCTTTGAATTTCAACAAATAAGCTATATCACCATGTAAATAATAACAATGCGTTTCTAGATGTATTATAAATAGATCTTATATTGTTGTGAATTGTTCATTGTAAATGTTTAGTAGCTTTAATTTAACTTAACACTCTATTGTGAGGTTTATGCGACTGACCCGTAAGATAGATATGTATACTAATTTTAAAGGAGGTTTAACATGGTTTTTTAACACTTCAGTATTGTTTACGGTATGAATTGGCAAATAAAGACAATTGCCCAGTAAAAAAGTTATCTAACCTAATCAGTCAGTAACATAATGTAATATAAATTATTCATCTTGAGAGGACTAGGAATGACTGTTAATTTAGCTATTTCGTATAATTTAATACCACTGTTACAAAACTGTAACCATCTGAATTCAAATAAATAGTGTACTTTCTAAATTAAAATGTAAATGTTCTAACAATGTATGACTTCGAAAATTTATTAGGGAATGACCAGACACAGTAAACTTTGTTATTTGTTTGACTTCCTTATAGACAAACGTACTACAGTTGCCAACACAAGAGTTATTAAAATAGTTGAAGTTAACTTCAAGTTAACTTGAAGTTACTTTGAGTTAAGTTTTTCCTAAATAAGAAGGGAAAAAAAACGAAGACCATTGCAATTAAAAATGGCATTGGCCCTTTATAAAATAAAATATATATTTTCAACATCAGTAGCATTTCATTTTATCCCAAACTTTTTTTCCGCATTTTAACGATATTCATTTGTGAAAGGAAAGGGTTTACCGTTTTCATACCGGTTATATACAGGTATTTACCAAATTGTGTCAATCTTATAGACTTTGATTATTTATTTGTAATTCGGTTTGGTATTTGCTTTTTGAAAAAAATTTTAATCACGTATCACATGTTTATCAATTCTTTTTTTTTCGTCCTTTTCTTTTCAAAATAAATTTTTAACGTACAAAGATTCTATGTCCACCATCTTTGTCAAAGGAATATGCTGTAGAAGATTTTGGATATATATGTCAAGGTGGTTTTAAAAGTGGCTTGGAGAGTTTGTTTTTTAAATTATTATTTACTATATTATTCTGCATCTTAAATACTGATTATTGTTCTTTTTAAGATATGTAATCCTCTGTTTAATCATACTTTTATGATAAAAAGAAACAAATGCAAATTACTCTTTAAATCGGCCATATTCTTGTTTTATTGCAAAACCACTTTAAACTAATTGTCCTAAACCACTTTAAATAAATTATTGCTCAAATGCAAATAAAAACACCAAAGAAATCACTACACTTGTTCTCTAAAAACTTAACAAAATATCATTATTTTCAAAGCATGTGATTTTGAACATCACTAGGTTAGATAAGGAAGATTTACATAGTATATACTTCCTATCTGTAAAAAATGTGTGAGATAAAAATTGTTGGACTTTTTTTAAATAACCTACTTTTTGATATCTATCGTAAAATTCACTAGGGCAAGTTTCCATAAATAGAAGCTTATTTTTTTGAAACAAAAGTTTTAAACATAAATTCGTTGTTTTGTACAATTCTGAAAATTTGTTATTTTTTATGTATTTGTTTTTCTCTAACATTAACGGTCCAGCCTTTGGAGACTCGGCATATTCCCCAGAACTGAAAGCCATTTTTATTTGTGGCACCATTTTTGACGCACTGCTTGCAATATGTATTAAAATTATTATATATTAAAAAATTAAATTATTCATATAAACATTTTCGGGGGCGAAATCTGCATCCTACTTCTAAAAAACAATAATTTTAAAAGTGAAACAAATTACTTCTTTAGTGATATGGTCAATTTTATTCAGAATTTTTTTCCCGTAAGGTTAAATAATTGATTTAGACGGGGGGTTTTAATTTGAGGAAAAAGTAGAAAATTTGGAAATGGGTGTAAATCTGAATACCATTTATAGTTTATTTTTCAAATAATGTTTTCTATATTAATAGCAAAGTAAATACTTATTTAACTCAAGTTTACTTCTTCGAATATATTTTAAAATATGGCTTCTAATGGAAATAACTTGCACTAAAATTATATAAGCCAAAAATGCAACACTTTGCATTTTTATTGTCCCGTTTTGACTGATTTAATTCAATTTACCAGTGATGACTTTAAAAAATGATTGCTTATAGCTTTAATGTTTTAAAGTTTAATTTTGGTAGAAGCAAGAGCCTATCTTGCAAAGTTTGTGAAAAATACGAATATAATTCCAAATTATTATTTTTACATGCTTATCCACGACTTATTTAACGATAAAAGTTTTGCATTGATTAGTGATGCGTTAGAACTTGAATAGAAGCCCTTACAATTTTTAACTGTAGTTCGTTAAAAAGAAATACTGATTTAGAAGAAATAAAAAAAAATTACATTTATGTGATATCTAGTTTTTGTGTAATTTTAAGTTTTATTATACAAAAATTATAAAATTGTTGTTTTTAAATGTGGTTTATTTTACGCTTTTAAATAAGTTTTTTTTTTTTTGCTAAAAAACTTCTTAAGAATTAGGTTATGAAGGGGTTAGTTTCAAAACTGACATTCTCCAAAGTATAACTAAGATATAGGGCCCGGTCCGTACACTGGCGACTTTCAACAATTGGAAATTCAATTTGACGAAATCGCCAATTGAAGGAACGGGCCCTATTGTTTACCACTACACCCTTTCATATAGTTACCGATTTTATAAACATGTATCAGCTAAAGAACGGTGTGAGACAGCTCGACGCTTATCTTTACACTTATCCTTGAGATAGTGAGGATCAAGTTGGCACTGGCATAAACAATTCTTTCAAAACAGTAACTGAATGAGTTAAGATTTTTTTCTCGAGGGTTGTAGTCGTGAAAATTAACTTGAATGAAATTTCAGACTTTTAAAGAAGATTAATACACTTTTCCTGGTGGTTTTTCTTATGTATTGTCACTAGACCGCTATTCTAAATGACTATATATACAATTGATGTTCTAACTCTTTTACGGTGATTATTATCGTTTGTAAAATTTAAGTCCATGATTTTACTAAAATTTAGCTAATTTAGCTATTTTTTTTAATTTAAATTTATATTCGTTAAAGTTTTTTGTCGATCAAATCTTAGTTTTACATTTGATACATGACATGATTTGAACACTTCTCAATAATAATTTTATACATAAGTTCATTTGCATGAAAATGTAAAAGAAAACTATTCTAAGACACATAGGTCGAACTCTTTTAATAAAAATATTGTACTTAGAGAAAATTTCCTACTTTTTCACAAAACTCAATTTTTATCAACTAATTACTTTAAAAATATGTATATTTGTTAAAAGGACCAACTACTTTTGAAGTTAATTTAATTATTTTTACTCCGAATAAACAATATCCAAAACAATATATCAATACATTTATAAATCTAGCCAAAATTATAACAATTCGTTAAATCTTTTGAAAAAAAGTAATTGTATTTAGGATTTGAATACCGATCTGTTCGCAGTTCAACATAGAATCTGAGAATGATAAATGCTTTGTAACTTTCAATTATAAAATGATGCCTGTTTTTGAACGAAATTAGCATATCTATTATATCTATTTGATAAGCATCTGGTATTAATATATTGTGAAATATGTTTTCAAACTTCTTTGAAAGTGTTTATCTTTACTAAATATTTAATCTGATTATCATGTGAAATGTAGATGAAATTTTTCCAAATGATTTTTTTATCACGGTCAAAATATGGTCACTTAATTTATAAACATAAGTTGAACCATGCATCTATTTTAAACACAAATTACAATAAACAAATAAAACAGATTCGGCTGTTTACATGTTTTAAAAAATAGAGCAGATACTCTTAATACATAATTTAAATCAAACTAATAACTAATAAAGTTTTCACCTGTTAAAATTTTGTTACGGTAGGCGAATACCCAAAATTCTAAAATTTTTACTATTAGTTTAATCTTTTCCAAATATGGCATAGTGATTTCAAATATAATGAACAATGCTTTTTAGGCATTTTTTTATTTAAATATAATTGATTTATTTTAAACGGTGTTTTTCAACTAAAAAAGTTGTTTTCGCCAACACTTCTAGTATAAAACGTTTTACATTAATTTAACTGAATTTTTTACAGATGCTTTTTCAATATATATCCGTGCCATAAACCTCTAACATCTGGTGTAAATATACTAGTTTTGTTTAAAAAAATTTCCAAGTGTAAGTTAATCGAGAAAAATCTTTTTTTGTGTGGTTAATTTATAACACTTTTCTTAATAACTCCTTTTCTTGTAATTTGTATGTAACTCTAGAGGGTCATTGCATGCATCAATTCAAAACGAAGAATTTAACACATAATTAATGTTTATAGGAGGAAAATTCAATGTGGTAGACTTGTTTAGAGTTAACCCCCCTTTTTTTAGTTGAAAAACACAGTTTAATATAAATCAATTATATTTAAATAAAAAAATTGCCAAAAAAGCATTTTTCATTATATTTGAAATCACTATGCCAAATTTGAAAAAGATTAAAATAATAGTTAAAATTTCAGAATTTTGGGTACTCGCCTACCTTAAATCTATAAGTTTTTTTTTCTTCGGTCGCTGAAGAGTAGTAGGAAGAAACTTTTGCAGAATTCAGAAATCCAGTATTCCAAATAATATTATATTTTTTGAAGTTGTATTAAAGACAAAGAGAACATTTTAAAAAGTTTAGAAACTCGTATATTTCTTAGCCTCCTGTGCTGTCCTTCACTGTAAAAAAAAAATCTGTAACCATTACAAAAAAAAAATTTAAAAAACTTTTCCTAGAAAATTTCTAGTAAATAAGTACTAAAAATAGTGCTGTAAAAACACATAATATATTTTTGTTAGCATTTACATGTATATATCATGAAGATTTACAGGACTACTTTATGTATCCCACACAAGTAATGTTTCTGTAGCTATAAAAGAACATTTAACGGATACCACATTTTCCGTGCAATTGAGATAAACAAAATGTCTGCTTTCCCGGCGTGGAATCGAACCTCGGTCTCCCGCGTGACAGGCGGGGGTCCTGACCACTATACTACCGAGGAATAGCGGACTGCCGAGACCCGGGATCAAACCAGGCATCTTTAGATGTTCAGTCTAATGCTCTTCCAACTGTGCTATTTCGGCATACAGATTGTCGGGAAATGAGAAGTGAAATTCATTTGAAACAATCAACTAAGTTATAAATTTAAAACCGCGATCGAGCTCAAACTTTAGTGGCGATGCGCGCGCACCTTCATTGGGAGAAATTTACAAAAAAATTGACAAAATTAAAAAAAAAAACTACGTTGGAAAAAATTGCAAATACTAGAAATTTTTTGTAACTGCAGAAATGAAGATTTCTGTTCAGAATTACAAAAACTTTCTTTGTAAAATGGGTTATTTCTGTAACATTACTAAAAAAAATCTGTATGTTTACAGTATTTTTTTCTCAGTGTTGTTTTGTGAATTGTATACCAAAACCGACCTTAAGTTTGCAGCAGAGAAATGTACTGCGCGGAGGAATTTGCGTAAACAGCGCGTCTGGCGCCGCAGCTTCGCCTGCTCCGATTGGTTGAAAACTTTACCCTGATATTCGTGCGCCCTGTTACGTCAAAATCGAAGGAAAAGAATAATTAAAATAACTTTCTAACTGAAGCTAAACTAATAAAAATAATAAATTTATATCTTGAAATAACAAATGAATTGGTTTATTGAATGTTAAATACCGTTTTGCATTCGATTCTCGCCCTCAAAAATGTGAACTATTTACCCTCTTTCTCGTAGAACATCTGTATACTGCAAACTTAAGGTCGGGAGAAGTATAGTCAAAACCTTTACATTTGAGTACATTTTGTTTACAGTTTGAACTTTTAAATTAAGGTATTAAATGAAGGTATTGAACTTTTGAAGAAGCAATAAGCTTCTTAAAATTTTATTGTTTCTTTTTACTGTATTTTTGCTCTAACTATTTACTTTTATGTGGTTCATGATTTACTCTGTTGAACATAAGGTTTAAAAAAACCTAATAAAAAGAAATAGTTATGTCCCAAGTTTCGTACTTATGTACATTGAGATAATAGGTCTCACACAATTCAATATGCAATAATGTTTTTAAACTCATTAATTTTAAATTTAAACCAAGCTTTTAACCATACATATAAAATACATCGTAATAAACAAAACATAAAATAAAACTCTTTGTTAACATTAATAAAAATGCAATTTAAGTGACCAAACATTGTATAACTAAATTATACAATGACCAGTTTTAAATTATATTTTCTTTACTATAACAAAGAATCAAACCAAACCTCTTTTGACAGTTATCAACTTATGTTTCGAATATGAGCCACTTCCTGCAAATCAAGTTTTTGTTCGGCTAGTTAACTTTTTATTATCGCATCATAAATTTAGTTTATCTATAACTAAAATAAGATCGTCAATGAAGATTGGTTTTACTATTATTTAATTTAGTAGAAGCTGATGTTTATTGAGATTAATGCACATACGCGGAGTTTTTTTAATTGTTAAATTAATCGTTAATAGTTACAACTGTATTTTAAGTGTTTTGAAAGTTAAGGAATAGTGACTAAGTTCTTGAATAACTGTTATATTTTTATTTCAGTAAATCGAGTTTTAAAATTACTAAATTTTATTTGTAAAATGAATTGAAATGGCTGTTGTTAAATTATGTTTTGCTAACATTTAAATTCTCATAAATTTATTTAAATTTTAAGGCGATTTTCTTAAGAAAAACTTAAGGCCTTAAAACAAGTTTTTTACGTCATTGTAACAATCGATTGTAAACTATTGTGTTTTCAAAAATTCTTTTTATTCAAATGTATTTTTTAATATTAGTGTATATTGTTTTGAAACTTGATAAGGATGTTAAATTATTTTTACTCTCAAACTTAAAAATAATGATAAATAACCCTGAGTTACAAATAAGATTATCTAAAAGAAAACTTTAGTAACTTTATTTTCTTATAAATTAATTTTTTTTACCATTTAGATAATATATTATGTAATGTATTTATTACTTTTTTGCTTAACTTTTATCTCTTAAAGTTACTTGAAGTAAAATTTAATGTTTGTATTATTCCTTTAACAAGATATTGGATAGAATATTATTCAATAATTTTGTAATCTAATATGAAATTCTAAAGAATTTATTAGGTCTATATTTTACGAATTTAGGGTAACAACATTTACTTACCAACATACTCCCTTTATTCTTCGAAATAATTATGAAACTTTTATTCGATTTTAAAACTTTTAAAAGACTAAAAAACTTTTTTTTAAATTTAACTTCGTATAAAAACAATAACTTATTTCCTAAAAGAATAGACAGCATTTTGAAATATGCCTTGTTAGTAAATTAAATTTTGAGCCATTGTTTATTATAGTGTTATATAAATTGTTGGGTTTAGAACCCTTTAAACACAAATTAAGTTGGTGTTGCAGGAAATTCCAGATACGCTTTTCTCCACATGTAAAAAAAAACCTGAAGTGTACGAAAACGTTTTCCCCCAGATTAAATTAGTGATTATTTCAATTTATTTTAAAGTATAACTCAGTTTAGTTGTTTTAAAAATTCTTATATTTGTGTACTCAATTTTAAACTTGCCAAATTTCGGAAACGTGTTAATATAAAAATGGACATAGTTTAACTTCAAGATTTTTTTACAGGAACGTGTTGTTTTCATTTCCAGGGTGGCCCAAAAGTAGCCTAAAATTAGTTAGGTATACAGTTATTTATACAAAAGCAGTTATTTTAATACAGGTTAAGTTTAGTTTCGTTAAATTATCGTAGTACTTGAGCTACAGGAGAAATATTGGTGACAGGTATCGTAATTAAGAACCATAGTCAAAAGTGACAGCTTTATTTACATACATATATTTACATTCTTAATCCCGAAGGTGCTCAAATTGTCTACCTTCGACATTAATGCATTCCTGCCTGGTGCATAGCCTGGTCGGTAAGGTCTAATAAACCGAAGATATATCAAAACTAAACGAAGTCCACGAATTGCTACTCTTTGGCTAAGATACGCTGTAGTACACTCTTAAAACAAAAGAGTGAAATCCACTCCAGTTGGAGAAGTGCATTTTCGACACCGTAAAGGCATGCATATTTTCTCAGACTGAGTTAAAATCACTCGTTTGGAGTGATCCTGTCGGAGGTTTAACACACAAAGGATCCACTCCAAAAGAAGTGCATTTTCCAGTCTGGAGGAGTGAAATCCACTCAGACTGAGTTAAATTAGGAGTGTTTGTTTAAGAGTGTACGACTTTATTTTAGCCAACCAACAAAACTAAGCACGACTATGTCAAATACCTGTTCTAAAACCCAAAGTTCTTACCAATTGTACATTATTAACTGTTAGGCTACTTTTGGGCCTCCTCTTGTATATGAAAAATCATTATTATGCTGTAAAAAAGATTTAAATTACCAAACGTTTTAGTCATTGAAGTATCAAAATGAAATACTGCATTAAGTATTTTACCTTTAAAATGACGATTATGAGGCTATTTATATAAAAATAATAAGATTAAGAGAAACAAATTGCGTGAAGATGTATTGTTTTTTTCCTCCAATGGGGCTGCAATATTGGCGGTCAAGCTTTTGCAGACTCGGCATATTATCCAGAACAGAGAGACATTTTTTGTGGCACCATCTAGGCTGCTCTCGCTACAAATTTTGACGCACAGACTACAATGAATCAGATCACTGTGGATGTTAAAGTACGCCGCGATTTAATTTTGCCGAGAGAACCCAAGCCAAATGGACCCTAAAGGAATCTTTAACATGCCACATAATCATGTAACATGCGTGTCCAGGATTTCTCCATCTAGAAAACCCGAGGAATCAGCAGGGGCTCGAACCCGCAATCTTGAGCTTACGAGGTGGAAACGTTAAACCTCTCAGCCACTGAGCCGCCAAAGAAGATGTAATGTAACATGATAAAAAAAACTATTCAGACACTTTATTAACTCCCCAATAAATAATTCATTAACCAAAAAGCCATTTATTTAAACGTTTGGAATGTTTCAGATTAAATTTACGATAAATTAAAAACATCTGTTAATACGGAATCCCAACCTATGCACTATATGCATCTCACTTTTCAACCGTACAAAAAATTCAACATCAACATAATTCACAAAACTTCCTGTTTTGACTCCATTCAATTCCTCTTAGTTGCACGAATTAATTTTGTAGCTGCTAACAGCTGGCAATGTGTTAAATCATTTTATTTAGAGCAGACTAGACAGTATATGCGTAATTATCGATGCAGATCTGTTATGCACTAATGTGATACCATCCATAGTTCAAGGCCCAATCGCTCTGTCCGCGCTTGTTGATGATCTCCATTCTGGAATCTAGCTAATCTCACAGATACACATTGTCGCTATACGTTTTTATGTGTATACACTCTCAAAAATGAATGCTCAAAAACGACGAAATTTTCCTCAATTTTGACGATTCCGTTTACTGGCAAATGCTCCGAGTTTTCCTTTCCTCAAAGTGAGGAAATTTGAATCGTCATTTTTATGAGGATTTGAATGTCGTCTAATCTAAAGAAATATTTCGTCATTTTTGAGCATGTGAGTACAACAATGAGATTCAGTTTCCTCAAAATCAAGATACAGAATCGTCAAATCACGATCGTAAAAGTGAGGATTCGCGTTTACTCAAAAGTCAAGTGATAGTTTGACGAAACAATCCTCAAAATTAACGAAATGGGCTTGAGGATTCATGAATCGACAAAAATGAAAGTGTTATTTCTGAGAGTGTATAAGATTTTAAAAAAATTCTAGCTAATTATATTGTTCATTCACTGAAAAAGTTTAGGGATTTCATGCGGCTGGGGAAAGTCCGTAACAATGCAGTTTGGCCCTACAACACACCTGGAATCGAGACCCAATTATGGGATCCAGGAATGTGCGTTTTATGTATATATAAGATTTTCAAAAAAAAATTCTAGTTAATTATACTCTTTATTCTCTGAAAAATGTTTCAGGAATCTTTTTTTTGCATAACTGAAAGGTTTCTGAAAATAAAATACTTGTGTTTATTGTATTTTCCCGATTAGTTTGGAAACGATAACCTTTGTTTTCAAAGTTATGAAGCATGTGTCAGAAGCATGCCAACTGCCAACATGTGCTATCAATCTCGTCTCTGACTACACTAACTATTAGCGGTAAGGAAAATATCTTCAACCTCTTGTGACCTAGCATCCGCATTTGGAGAAATTTTTTATACCTCCCCACAAACAATTAGCACGTTAATTAGTTCCGAAACTGACTGGTCCGTTAGAAGATCCGAATATCATCAGTTTTAAGCTTTTGATTACAGGTATCAGTCATTTATTTCTATAAAAAATGAAGTCGAACAAGGGTCAATACAATATTAGAGTTCTTAAAAAAATATTTTTTTCAAACTTTTCAAAATGTTATTTTAGTAATTAATTTTGACGGCATTTTTCAAACTCATTTTAATTTTATCGTTCCAGCAAATATGTTTTTATGCAATAAAATATAAAATCCGAATTTGATTTAATGCTTCCACTGTTTGTAAAAGTAGAATAATATTATATCGATACGTACGAAACGACCTACGAAAACCTACGAAATCACACTTAACTTTTAAAACTATCTAAAAGACAATCATTTTTATAACATTTATGCATAACTGTAATTTTACCCATTTCAAATAGTGAAACAAAATCAAAATTGGCTTTTTCATCTCCCCCAATCTCTGTATCTCTAAACAAAAAAAAAAAGTATCAGAAAAAATATATCCTTGCTCTTTGTGCTACAATCAAACCAATTTTTAATGAAATACCATCCAGGAAACCGGTACTTAAATATATGGCTTTTAGCCCGGTTTTTGGTAGCCCCAAGCTTGGCAATTTCCCCTTTTCTTTCGGCCGCATTTGATTGCAGAGCAGGCCGTTGTTTTAACTCGCATTTCGACGTTTGATTTCCCTAATTGATTTCACTAAGCCTAACCGCGGGACGCTGCTGCGCGGCTGTTAGTCTTGCTGCTTGCCGTGATTGAGCGGTGAGGTTACCGCTTCATTTCTTCTTGCTTTGCGGGGATTTTACTTTTTTTTTGCTTCTATAGTTTTGTTCATTAATTTTAACGTTTTTTGGGGATTTAGGTTTTCAAGCGTATGGATTTTTTTTATATTTTTGATGAGATATTTAAATTTATTTAAAAAAAATTTTAGTTTTATTGTATGGAGTGATAATATTATTTTTGTATCCTAAATTTTTGAGATAATATACAATACGAATTTATACTAAGAGCATTTTGAACGTTGTCGGAAAAGGAGCATATAGTCGATTTTAGAATAATGTAATTTGAAGAAGACATATCGATATTAACAATTTTTTTTTTGGAAAAAAAGTTAGTTTTAAGTTTTATTTTTATCTTGCATTTTACTGTAAAAAAATGCGGATTTGATTATTTTATTTTAATTTGTTTCGATAAAAAAAGTTGAACTTTGAAATCACGTTGTACCCTGTACGTGTTAAAAAAACAGCAGGAAACTTTGGATGAAATTCTTCATTAAAAACAAAATTAAAATGAACAATTACAGAAACAAACAAAGTTGATTAGATTGTTTTTGCATTCATATCCCCCCCCCCCAAAAAAGTATTTTTTTTTTGCCCAAACATATGTATTATATCCAAAAAATGTGTATTTTTGGCGCTTAAAACCTCATTGCATTGAATTGACATGCCTTTTAGCAAATAAAGAACATTTTTGAAATTATTTACAAGACATTAAGCAATAAATATTTTGTTTAACAAATTTGTTTGTATGATGAATATATGTGAAGGAGTTTGCTGTGTCTCTATTATATACAAGTAGGGGAGACCGGGTCAAGTTGATACACTTTTTTTTTTCTGATTTTTGTAATTTTTTTCTGTCAATATTTTGAAACAAACTAAGTGTAGTTAGTAACTATAACTCTTTGGCTAACGCCTGATATTTTTATAATCTAAATAGAATTGAATTTTCACTAACAAAAAAAAATGTTTTTTAAAATGTTGCAATGTGTATCAACTTAACCCGATCTGGGTCAAGTTGATACGGCATTGGGTCAAGTTGATACACATATGAGTAAGCTGAGACGGTGCTAGGAAATATTTAAATATATCTAATAAAAATGCAGTAATTACGAAAAGTGTTTTATTTTACAATATAAATAGGTTTTTAACTTTATATGATACAAAGTTTTACATGATAGGGCCTATATTGACTGTAACTGATTACTCAGAGTCTGAGAAATTGGGATCTGATTGACAATTGAAACACGTGTAAAATGGATTGTCTTCAGCACGTGCGATGTGTGCCCACTTCTTACAGGATATGCATTGTATCCAGTCCTGGCCAGGCTTTGACGTTGAATATGTTTTGAAGCACACCAAACAAAAAGAATCTTCGCCTTCATCAGAGTCTGATTCATCTTTTTCAATTTTTCTTCGTTTCTCTCTTTTTTTATTTTTAACTTCTTTTGTCAGGTTTTCTGTTCTTTGTTTTCGGTTCTTTTCTATTCTTCCATTCTTGGTAATATTACCCCCTAATGATTTAAACAATTTTAACTTTTATTTTCTTGTTAAAATATATCTGCTAAACTTCTCCTCAAGTTCGTCAGTCAATATTTGTCGATGTTTAGCATAACCCCTTTTTACAACCTCGTCAGTAGCCTCTGGCATTTCAAGTTTTATTTTCCCTTTTTTGTCTTGTACCTGTAAATAGCTATTGTGTCTATATTAAAGATTTTGGCCGCTTCCCCCCTAATATACATTCTGCCATTTCTAATCTCTTCATAAGCTCTTCCAAAAATATCAATTGGTATTTCGCCTCTTGTAGTTTCTTGGTATCTGTAAATAAATGCAACATATGAAAATTCTTGTGGGTTAAGTTGATACACCGTATCAACTTGACCCCTAAGAAGCGTATCAACTTGACCCAACTGTCGCCATTACACTAAACCGCAAAATACGGAAAACCAATAAGAGCTAGAACAAAGTCTACTAGGTTACATTCTTGAATTTATAGCATGTAACAATGTGATGTTATGTATAACACAATCCACTAACAAGTAAACTTTCAATAACACTTCAAATACAGGGGTAAAAATTTACTTTTAAAGCTCAAAACCAGTATTTAATTCACAACTCATAGAACAAAGCAACCTCCTCTAAGTGCTCACGCGTGGTTGTTGACGACGGACCGGTCGTCCAGTCAAGTGAGTACCAGTTAATTGCGCCTGCGCATTACGGAGTTATTTTGACTGTATCAACTTAACCCTGTATCAACTAGACCCGGTCTCCCCTATATAGACCAGCGTTCGCTTGTAGGACTCTTTATGTACATTAAAGTTATTGGTTTGTGTTTTAGCCTCAAAATATACACTCTTAAAACAAACGAGTGAAATCCACTCCAGTAGGAGAAGTGCATTTTAGACACTGGAAAGGAATAAATATTAAATCAGACTGAGTTAAATTCACTCGTTTGGAGTGATGCTGGCGGAGGTTTAACACACAAAGGATCCACTCCAAGAAGAGAAGTGCATTTTCCAGACTGGAGGAGTGAAAATTACTCAGACTGAGTAAAATCGCTCGTTCGTTTTAAGGATGTAAGACTTTAAAGGGATAAGTTTAAGATTTAAACTACATAAGAAAAACAGAAGCCAATCTATCCTCTCTTGGGAAAACGAAGCTGGTTTTTTTTTTCCAATTCCACACTACGTTTTAATATAAAAAGTGGAAGGTATTAGTTCAGTCCGCCAGTAACCGAGTTTCATATCCCTAACTACAAATGCTAAGGACATTTGTCTAAAAATTCAGTACATCAAATTAGAAGACATTGACAATTTAAACAAAAATCGAATTTGAAGTATTTTAATTATTTTTTAAAACATTTAAAAATTAAAATTAATATTACGGATTAGCGGGTTTTTTTTAAAATTATATTTCATGAATACATGAATTTTCAATTAATATACATGTTCAACATATTAGAAAGATTTTCGCTTCCTCTAAATGATTGCCAAGGTCCAAGCCCTTTGCACATATTCAGAAACGATACCGATAATGTA
Organism: Hylyphantes graminicola; assembly: GCA_023701765.1. Taxonomy (NCBI): domain Eukaryota; kingdom Metazoa; phylum Arthropoda; class Arachnida; order Araneae; family Linyphiidae; genus Hylyphantes; species Hylyphantes graminicola. The sequence goes on along the minus strand of CM043115.1, from coordinate 23,658,508 downwards.
AATTGTTATTGAATCGTGATTAAGAAGAACACCGATAGAGTATCAACCTTTTAAGGACTTGATATGTTGATCGTGTTTGTAACATAACATCTTTTCATCAGTTTATTTTCCTCTTTTTAAGACTTTTTTTTTCTTTTCTCTAAAAACATTGTTTAGCACGAATCCAAATAGAATAACTTATGTTTTTTTTTTTTTTTTAACTTGTATTTTTTTTGAAAATTTTATCAATTTGGGCTTGTTAGTAAACTATGTTAGAATTTTTGCACGAATCAATATATTTTTAGTGAAACCTAGTTTGAAATCACGTTATTACTTTTTCCCTCTCAATTAACCCATTCGTATCTAGTAGCTTAAATGTTGAACGATTGTTTTTTTTTTTTAGTTTTTATCAACTAAGTATGCGACAATCGAAGAACATGTTCTTGAACAATTTATGTAATACAAATAGGTTGTATGAAAACAAATTTTTAAAATCATAAACTTGGCATTTTCATTCCGTAATAAAGGCGAAAAGAAATTTGAAGGAGAAAAAAAAATGTGGGTAAATTTATGATATAAAAATGCTTTTTTTTTAAATAACACATTACCTTAAATAATATTAAACAAACTAAATATCAGTCTATTGTTCAAAGTGCATATAATGTACATAATTTTTTGTGTTGTTCTGTGCGTTAGTTTCCAAGAAAAAGGAACATGAAAAAGGTCAATTTAACATTAGCCGTATACAAGATACCGACATACCTTCATCCACAGACACATGAGATTCATTGCAATCTGGGCGTCAAAATTGGTAGCAAGAGTCGCTTAGATGGTGCCACAAAAATGGCTCTCAGTTCTGGGGAATATACCGAGTTTGCAATATTCTTGACCGCCGATGTTACATTCTCTTTAGCGAAAAAAAGTTGTAATAAGGAAAATGTTTAAGTTCAAACTAGTCACTTTCAAAAGAACTGTTACCTTCATTCAATAAATAAGTATGAAGCTAAGGATGGAAAAAACCTTATTAAAATATATATAAAAGGATATTGACGACCAATTACAAATAATTATTGTAATCAACTCTTGATGATTACATTGAATTTTGTAACAAAAAAACCTTTAATTTTTGCCATTTAATTTCAAAGTTGGTAAGTAAAAAAATATTATCCCATGAATAGTCCACTTATGCAGGCAGTGTTTAAATGTTAATCTTGATAACGAATGTTCGCATATAGAGACTTTGATATACTGTAACCCTACACTTGTCTATATTAATCGCCAACGCAGCATTGACATTTTATCTCGATTGGTATTTCAAGTATTCGTATCCTAAGTTGTCTTCTTTCAGCCTTGTACTAGTAACAGAACGGATACACAGCAGTGGTTTGAAAACCTTGTAAACAAAAACAGTGTATTTATGGATCGGCATGAACATTTTCAATTTTGCCTCGGCCGGCATGGACATTTTTAATTTTCACTCGGCAAAAACATTTTCTATTTTCTCACGGCCTTAAGATTCACAATTTTCCTTTGGCATGGACATTTTTAATTTTCACTCGACAAAAACATTTTCTATTTTCTCTCGGTCTTAAGATTCACAATTTTCCTTTGGCAAGGACATTTTTTTATTTTCACTCGGCAAAAACATTTTCTATTTTCTCACGGCCTTAAGATTCACAATTTTCCTTTGGCATGGACATTTTTAATTTTCACTAGCCAAAAACATTTTCGATTTTCTCACGGCCTTAAGATTCACAATTTTCCTTTGGCATGGACATTTTTAATTTTCACTCGTCAAAAACATTTTCTATTTTCTCTCGCCCTTAAGATTCACAATTTTCCTTTGGCATGGACATTTTTAATTTTCATACTTTATATGGACATTTTCAATTATCCTCGGTATTTACTGACTGTTGTTATAATTTATAACGCCTTATAATTCTGCTCGAATATGACTAGTCATTTAGTCCTAGTGTGACGATAATTCAACCTAACTTGACCTAACCTGGGCGTGACATTTTCGATTTTTAATCGCCAAGGGCATTTTCAATCAACATGGACAATCGATAGTGATTAGAGACTCAGATAAAAAAATGTAGAAACGAAGATGAACAATACATTTAACACAAAAGGTTTTCAAATCATAGTTGAATCGCTGGTTAATCAAAAAAGTCATTTTCGAAGGAATATTGTCATACGCGTTCCTTTCATATAAATGTTAAACGAAAAGAGTGTGGTCAGAAATTCGATAGCTAAAAGGTTGCGTTTAGCGTCGTTTTGACTTAAATTTACGAACTTTATAGCCAAGAGCAATTTATTACAACGCTAAAACGTCTGCACCATAAAAAAATAACTTATCAACTGCAGACTTAACGGGGCTGGAGAGCCCAGTCGGTTAGGCACTCGCCTAGCATGCAAAAGATCCCAGTTTCGGGTCCGGGCATCGCCAAAATAACTGCCGACCTATAAACGGCCCGTGCAGCCAAAAATGTCCGACGAATCATGCCCCGTGCAAGGGAGTGCACGTTAAATATCCTTCAAATTCCTAGCGCTGCGTACAATGTCGCCCTGCGTTGTGTGCCAATTCAGGAGTCAGATCGTCACTTGATTGTGGTTCTAAAATACGACGCCCGTCGCCAATAGCCCTCGTGTAGTTCCAGTGCGACGATAATTAACACCTAACCTAATCAACAGACTTAACGTGCACCACCTGCAGCAACTTAACTCTCCAGCTTGAAAGTACGTTAGTGTGTCAATGAGGGGAAATATAACTATTTTTTTTAATGTATATATCAGTTGTTACTCTTTCAAACTAATCTCCCGAGTTACAGGAATGATGTATCAGATGAAATTCACTGTGAAACCATTTAATCATCGCCTCGTTATAACAATTCATAACAGATTGGAATATCATACACAACTATTTTGCAATTCAAAGTTTGAGCAAAGTGTGTAATTATTAACTTTTATTGCAATCTTTTGTTTAATTGTTATTGATATTTTTTGTGAAGACAAAAACTCATTTTAAGTTTGTGTTTTATAAATCAAAATAGTTAAACAGTAGTTTTCAAAAGTTTAAAATTTGGTGAGAAAATTTCAGTGTTATTTCCTCTAGGTTTATGGATGTTTCCGATTTTTTTCTCAATGTATTTTCATGAATTGGTTTATTTTAAGTTTTGCTAACATTCACTTATATTTCTTATTATAAACACTATTATAAACTCTTGAAATAGATAAGATTTTCAATTTTTTACTTTTATCCAAATTTTTAGCTACCGTTTATATAGGAAAACAAATATAAGATTCTTTTTGTTATTTTATAACAGTGTTTTAAATAAATATTTCAGTCCTATACCAAACAATATTATCACTGTATATATCCTTTCAAAACTTATAGCATGTTTCAATCAATTTAAAAAGCAGCGTTTGTGGCGAACTCGTAATTGAACTTGCAAGTACTTAATGAATCTTTTTAAAACCCATAACTTTTTATTGGAACTTATTCCAGTCTTTGATCTAAAGAAAATGTTTTACAAAGAAAATGAATGTATCAGTGTCATGGTTTATAATTAAAATTTAAAGAAAACCTTTCACGCCTTTTTGAGCTTTTTATAAATTTTCAAAAACTTTACTTTTTGCATTTTTGTACACTCTTAAAACAAGAGTGAAATCCACTCCAGTTGGAGAAATGCATTTTTGACACTAAAAAGGAGTGAATATTAACTCAGACTGAGTTAAAATCACTCGTTTGGAGTGATCCTGTCGGAGGTTTAACACACAAAGGATCCACTCCTATGGAAGAAGTGCATTTTCTAGACTGGAGGAGTGAAATTAACTCAGACTGAGTCAAAATCGCTCGTTCGTCTTAAGAGTGTACTTTTGTCGTGTTTTGATATATTTGAATTTTTGTGTATTGGTATTTTTGTGTAATGGTATAGTGTAAGAGATATATTTATGAAGTGATGCAGCTGAAATTTGGCCTTAACTCTCCAATAGCTGTCGTGCCACTCAGTTTAGTTTCCAGAATGTAATAGTATATTCCTTCAGAGAGATAAAGTAAAAACCCGTCTGGCTTTCCAGCAACATGTATATTTTAAATATTTATAAATTTTGAAATTTGGAAAGCCATTTATATAATGATACAGAAATATTTTTTTAAATATTTAAAGAAATCATAAACTGTCAGTGAAAAAATTCAAATTTTAATCTCGTGTTGTGAAAATACGTTTGCTCTTCCGCAAATTCGATTTTCCCTCATACAGTTAAGTTATGCGAAAATCGCTCACACAATTTTTGGAAGCCAGTTATTCTAAAATATTCTTGTTATAAGTTTCATTTACGGCACAGCTTAAAATTGGTACATCGCTGCCTTTGACGTAAAAACCATTAAGTTGAACGACAATTGAAAATCATTTTTTTAATACTTTTTCTATATTTTGATACATTTTTTAATACTATTTTTATTAAAAAATTTTTCTATCTTGCCCCTAAATTATATAATAAACTGCTTATTAACTTAACGAATAGAAATAATTTATTCCCTTTAAAAATCAACTTTTTGAGTTTTTCATTAATATTGATGATTTGGATCTTTATTTTTCACTCTGATTTAAAGCATATTTATCATATCTGTATGCCAGCTGGTTGCCACACCACTTTAGTTTGTACGTATTTGTTTCTGTGTTTTTGTGTGTGTTCAATTAGAACTACTATTTATATTTTGTTCGCCCCTATACGGGAAATTTTTCCAATTGGCGTACCATATTTTTTATTGTTTTTTTTTGTTCTGAAGTAATAAAGATTATTATTATATACATTCTATAACATGCATAAAATAATCATAAACTCTATAAAATTCTGCATCGTTTATATTATTTTCTACTAGCAGTATGGTTCCGCCTTACTGGGAACCCGTTAACTTCGCATTGCTTCCTTTTAGAGGCATGCTAACTTGTTGAAAATGGGGGACATTCACGGCCACATATCCACCAGAGCTTCAATTCCAAATCGCTGTGGTAAAAAAAAGCGGTTAGACAGGTTAGAGCAGTAGGAAAACATTAGCACGTGATTCGAGAGCTGTATAGGATAACATTAGCAAGTGTTTCGAGAGGTGTAGGATAACAAACCGCGTCACATCCCATGAATGTTCCCCATACACTCAATATCTAAATTAAATTCAATTCGTGTTGGCGCATTCGCAAGAAAAAAGCAAATAATAACAGAGAATTCCGTCAAGCCCCTGTTACGGCCCGGTCGTTGCGTTTTGAAGCCTTGTTATGGTCTGCCTACTTATTAAAATACACTCAAAAACAAAATTCAATTCGAGTTGGCGCATGCGCACTTTCCAACCCTGTTATGGTCCCGCACTCCCACGTTGATGACGTTTTGAAACTAATTATATTATTTAAAAATCACAATCAAGTATGAAAAAACTAAGCCTCAGGTGCACACGTAGGTATTAAAAGGAATCTCTATTAAAAATTTCGAATTTTTTAGAGCAGTCGAAGTGGGTCTTTTGCGATCTACAGACATGCACACAGACAGACAGGCTCTTTTATTTTTTTGATAAGTTTATTTGAAATATCGCCTGGACGTTGCCACGTGACTTGGGAACACAATTTTAGTCATTTAGCCTCCACCATCAACGTTTCTTAATCGAAGTCTTTGTGTCGAGCAACAACCTTGCGTTATAGTTGAAACGAAATAAATGCATTAACTTAATCTAATTTCTCTAGCATTAAGAGAAACTGTTTCACATGCGAACTTTAAGAACTGCGTTGGAATTTTATTTCCCCTTATTAACAGTAGCCACAAATTACAGATCTCGTATCCGATAAGAGTTCTGCCTTTTTGTGGTCCTCATCACTCAAAAATGTGTCGTTGATTTATAATGATATCGTTGCAACTACCATTTTTGTTTGAATAAAACCATAGAGATCTTAATTAAAGTATTAGAGTGGAAGATGACGTACCCCCAATGCCAACGACACGGGACGAACATTTAGGCCGCCATCATTGTGTTTGGGGACCAAAATCAAAATCATAGCTAGTGTTGCTATCCTTTAAATAGAAAAGTGTGTTGAAAGAAATGAAATTTAATTGTAAAACAAAACAAAAAAAATACTTGCTGCATTTTGGAATATTTTTAGTGACTTTAAAAGAACTCGAAACGCTTTTGTAGTGATTTTATAATATTTTTTTGTAATTTTAGGATTAAATATTACTTTTTCGCAGAATTCTTTTTTTAATGTGATGGCAACACTGGCAACTTGCTGGCTGCCGCATTAAGAAGAATGACTACTCGGAAAAATAAAAATAATTCTAAAAAACTCCAGAATAAATATTATAAAAATACTAAGAAGCTATTTTTTTATAATATTTTTGTAATTTTATAATTAAATTTTATTTCTTTCAACAACGCACTTTTCTACTTAAAGGATGGCAACACTAGCTATGATTTTGGTCCCCAACTCAATGATGGCGGACTTCATGTTTGTCAAGCCGTTAGCAGTGGAGGTCACGTGATCTTCCACTCTAATACTTTAATTAAGATCTTCTATGGATAAAACTTAGTTGTACATTTGTATTTTCACATTAAGCATAGGCATATTTCCCTACATTGATCCAATGACTCCAATTTCATCTAATTATTTCAATTCAATATAATGATATTGGAATTTATAAATAATTTTCGAAAGTGTTATTTTGATAGCGATTTATTGTGACTATGTTTTCTCTTGTTTTTTCGTCGACTTTGTACTATTTTTTGTCATTTTTGCGTTGTTTAATTTGTGGTACTGTAATCTTGTAAAATAGCTTATTTCAATACAAAAATACTAAATAAAAATCCTAAATACCAAATATTTACGGTTTTTAACGTGCATTGAGATTGAATTCGAAGCAAACCGATAAAATAACAGTAATGTAAGTTAAAAATGGAAACATACGTCATCTGAAGCAACCTCATTGAAAACTGTCGGTAGTCAAATTTTAGTTACACTAGTTTAAAACCAACACAGTAATCTGCATATAGTTGTTTGGGGAGACTGCCCTAAAAAGAAACTTTCAATGAATGAGATCTTAAAAATGTAATGAGTCGCCATTGGCTAGTATAATCATTCGAAATCGGAACACTATGTGGATTGCCTGCGCATTGTAATGAACTAGCGAAATAGTATATGGCGTGGAGATAATGATAATAAGTTTAGAGAGCCTACTTAGATATCTTTTTAATATTTGTACTGACGTTTGAAGTAACGAGTTCGTGCTTTGACTTCGTATACGTTTTTACGTGAAGACAAATGTACACTCTTAAAACAAACGAGTGAATTTAACTCAGTCTCAGTTAATTTTCACTCTTTTCAGTGTCGCAAATGCACTTATCCTATTGTAATGGATTTCACTCTTTTGTTTAGTTAAAACTCCGACAGGATCACTTCAAACGAGTGATTTTAACTAAGCCTGAGTTAATTTTCACTCCTTTCCAGTGTCGAAAATGCACTTCTCCTGGATGAGTGAATTTCGCTCTTTTGTTTTAAGAGTGTAGTGTGCACGCGTACAAGTAAAACTTTTTGGACTTCTTGCAAAAGATGTTGTGTTTAACTCTTGAAACCTCTTAATATAAACGCCCCGTGCTGCCAAAAATATTGGACGAATAATACCGGTGTAAGGGAGTGCACGTTAAGAGGATTTATCAGCCAACTTTATTTTGATTCTGACTCGCCAGGTGGCGTTACAAATTTTCGCCAAATGATACGTCTGGCGATTTAAAAAAGGGGATACGTTTCTCTTTCTGGGGAGTGGAGAACGGCAAGATTTCTCAATCACAAGATAAAGATTATTCGATTGTAATCAGGTTTAGACTAACGAAAACTGGTTCCGGTACTCTTTTGCGAGCCCGGACGATGTTCTGGAGGAAAAAAAATTGTGTTGTATGGTTATTTCTCTTTCATTTAATTTTTTTATTTGTTTAATAAATTACAGTGGTGGTCAAAATTATAAGGACAACTGAAAATTGAACAGAACATTTTTATTTCTGAATTAAATGAAAATGTATTTAGACATAAAATACTTCTTTATGCTATAAATCATTTAAGAACAATAAAAAAACTTAAACTAGAAAATTTTAGTTTATAAAAATAATAAACAAAAATTGCATTGTTAGAAAACTGGACAAAATTATAAGGACATTTAAAAATTTCAAGTCAAAACAATTAATAGTTAATAAGTTCACCCTTATTTTCAATTACTTTAATTAATCTTGACGTCATAGAGCTAGTTAGCTTCTTTAGGGTGCTCACAGGGATATTTTTCCATGCCTTTTCAATTGATGACATCAGTTCTCGTTTGTTATGATATTGAGTGCCATTTTTGTAAACTTCTTACGCCAAAATACCCCACAAATTCTCGATTGGGTTCAGATCGGGACTTTTAGGTGGCCAATCAGTCATTAGTTTTACAGGATTAGCGTTAAACCATGATTTTGAAGCTGCGGACACGTGTATGGATGCATTGTCCTGCTGGAATAAATAGTAACCACTGGTTATCAACGGTGCTTGTGGCAAAAGATTGTCATCCAGCATATCAACATAACTATTTGAGTTCATTTTCCCTTGAATAAATACTATTTCTGTAGTTCCAGAGGCTGCGTAACCAGTCCAGACCATTACCGAGCCGCCACCATATGAACGCTTGGAAAAGATTTCTTTTTCTTTGTGAAGATCATACCAAAAATACTTAAAACCATCAGGTCCGTCTAGGCTAAACTTCTTTTCATCAGAAAAGACAACATCATCCCATTTGTCACCCATAGAAATGTACTTTTTTGCAAACTCCATCCTGAAGTCTCTTTTGGGTTTTTGTAAGAGGGGGTCGTGACTTCAGTTTTCCGTATCGAACCTGTTTAGCATTTTGTAAAACACGGCGAACGGTTCGAGCACTGTAGTTCAAGTCCAGTTCACGCTTTATTTCCGTCGATGTTTGATTTTTTGAGCAAGCTCTACTTATAATTCGTCTTTTATCTCTCAAAGACACAGAAAATGGCCTACCTGGGGTTTTCGTTTTCCATAATTTCCAGGATTTTTCAAAAAATTATATATTACAGTCTTTGATCTATTTAATTTCAATGCTATTTCACGTCCAGTAAGTCCAGAATTTTTATAAGCGATTAATTTTCCTTTTTCAAACACTGAAAGCTTCGTACCTAGTGGCATGGTTGAAAATAAGTGTAATGAAAATTTTAAACACTCGTAAAATCTTTATAACATGATGGAATGACGTGTACAAGCCGAAACTTTGCGAATTTTATGCTAATTTATGTATTAAACTTACAGAAATACAATTGTCCTTATAACTTTGTCCAATTTCGCTGTATGTTAAATTTTATAACGCATTTTAAAATTATGAATTTAATGTATATTTGTAAAGAATCTTATTTAAAATGCTTAATTTACTATTGGCTAGCAGGCATAAAATTTGCATAATTCAACCGTGATGTGTCGAAAAGATCTAGCTGTTTTTCCATTGTCCTTATAATTATGACCACCACTGTATATATATTTTGTAAATATTACGATCTTTCAGGAAACGATTTCTTTTCTGGTTTGCTCGTACTAATACATTATATTTCTATTTATAATTACCGAGATTTGATACCGCTATGAACTGCTCTAAAGTCATCCCTGTAAACTTCGGAATACTAGTTTAGCTTCGGCATATAAACAGTATTGTTCTTAAGGGGTCATAGAAGTCTTAAAAATGTGGAAAGAAGGTGATCTTTAATGTAATTTTTTAACTACTCAACATATAAGTATATTTTTTATATGTAATTTTATAAAATTTATTTATTATATAACAAATTTTAAAATTTATGAAACTTCAGCCAAAGCTAAAATAAATGATAACAAACATAAAACTATTTGAACACATTGGGATTAGGCTTGCGTGCCAAATTTTGAGGTCAAAATTGAAGAAATGAGCAAGAAAATGACTTTATATTGTACAAATATGTACAAACAAAGGCTTGTACCTAAATTCTGAGCTCAATTTTAATTAGAATTTATTTTAAGAGCTTTTTTCTAAAAAAAATTAATAAAAATTTAAGAAAAAAGCTCCGAAAATAATTACTTATTAAAATTGAGTTTAGAAATTAGGTATAAGTCTTTGTTTGTACATATTTGTACAATATAAAATCATTTTCTGTGTCATTTCTTCAATTTTCAAAATTTCGCGCGCAAGCCCAATCCCAATGTGTTCCAATAGTCTTATGTTTGTTATCATTTGTTTTAGTTTTGGCTGAAGTTTCATAAATTCTAAAAAAATTTATATAATAAGTAAATCTTATAGAATTGCATATAAAAAAATTATACTTTTATATTGAGTGGTTAAAAATTGCATGAAAGATCAAACTATGCTTTGTAGTACATTCTTTGCACATTTTTAAGACTATGACCCCTCAAATCTAGTTCCGTACTTTTAATTGTTGGCGCAGCAATCTTTATGTTTGTTAAAACTAATGGCATACTAATGCAAAAGTAGAAACCCCAATGTATAATGAATCTGTTGTATTAGCAGTTTTAAAGGCAATAATAAGGTCAGCAAGATACAAACAAACGCGGGTTTACGGTCTTCAAAAACATGCGCAGGAACCTTTTGTATTGCTAGTGGCAGTTTGTCAATTTGTTCATTCGGTTGCTCTTGTAAATTAGACACTGGTCTCTTTATTACAAGCCTTATTCCCGACACTTATCTGTACATTCGTTCTGAAAGAAGCTTTCTACATTGCACACCTTTGGAGCCGGGAAATCTTGACGTGTTTTTTGCAACTTTTCAAGGCCTCTAAAATAGCGTCGGACTGCGTGATTGGCACATTAAACTTTCAGTACTCTGCCACCAAACGACACATGTTCTTGAATGTTGCTCGAGAAGTTCTTAAAGAATTAGAAAGCCTACATGTGCAGTTACTTAAGTATTATAATGAAATTCTCGTCGAAACGCAAGGGTATTATTATAACTTTAACTGCCACCTATAACCACTTCCGCACAAGATTTATAACTTCGGAACAAATATAGACTAACCCAGCATTCAGTTACAATTCGAATCTTCAACTCTAAAAATTGGCCACTATAATTACATTTTTTCTTCCGCAAATTAAATAAATAATCTTTATAGTTTGCTAAATTTATTTGCAGTTTGAAGAATAATTATGTAAAATTAAACGAGTCACATCCTGTAGCATCCTTTCCTTGATCTTTGGCAATGCTTTGAAAATCTCACCTTAATTTACACGAGATTCTTGTAATTAAATAACTATCAATAACTATAATATTTGAAAAAACCTGATAGATCAAGAACATTTGGCAATGATAAACATGAAATAACTCCAAATTGCACTGATAATTAAAGGAATTTAATTGTAAATTAATACCAATTAGCTCTTTAAGCAAAAAAAGTAACACTGTGAACCACTTTCTTAGTAAACAAATATAATAAACATTAAAAAAAATCACATTGTGGTTGTGATATTGCTGATGTGGAAACAGTAATTTAAATGACGAAAAATTAAATTCCAATGCTACTTTAATGGGTCGTTCGTCGACGTGACACGATGACAGATGTCTGTATGGACGTACAAACAGAAGAACAAAAAGTATGAAGTTAGGTCCCTGCTGTCCTATCTTTCGATGACAAAAATGATTCTTAAGATCTGATGGATAGAACAGATTTCGTCACCGAAGTAAGGACAGACAGACGGGACACTTTGGGAAGACTACCATGTCAATACCTTTTCTATTAAAAAAATGTTTCGAATTTAAAAAAAGATTATAAAATATTCCAAAAATAACGTCAGGGCTTCATCCTCATTGACTATACATCCCAGGTCCCCTCCCTAAACATTTTTAAATAAACGTTTATATTTCTCCCTTCAATAAACCCACAGACTACGGCCGTCATTTTAGAAATGATAAACCGAAGGTCACCAAGTGATTCGATTGAATAACTGGTCAAATATTCAGCCAAATGTAACAAAAACTAAGATTTAGGGTTTATGAGGATTCTTAGTGTTTCTAAATTATAAAATTGGGTGCTGCCATTGGAAATTTTAAAGTTAATAGCATTTTTAATATGAAGACGGCTCCTTATGCAATTTTTTTGTCCTGCAATTAAATCATGTTACATAAACACAAAGTCAAAAAGGTTCTATAGGATGACTAACGTTCGAAATAATCACTAGTGGGAACTTTTTCCACAGCTGTACATATCAAAATAGCTAAAAGTATCCAAGCGCCAATAGCCCTCGTGTAGCTCTAGTGCGACGATAATTTAAACCAAATCTAATCTAAAAGTATCCAACCTGTACTACAACTAAAGTAGTCAAGTTTAAAAGTCGCGCGAAATTCTTTGACTGGATTTATAATGAGCTCCGCCCACTTTTCCATGTGGTTTAGGTTTACAGTTTGAACGATTTAGATATTGGCGTTTTTTTCCTTCTACGATTTGGCGACATTTATTTTTGTGTGTCATCAAATTTTAAAATCATAGATTCTCGTTTGTTATGAACGTTTTTGTCATAAAAAGTACTTGAAATGTAAAAGCATCATTTAAGTTATGTATTAACATGCAAAGATAATGCATGAGTGAATTATTTAAATTAATAATAAATCTTTTTGATCAATTAAGCCAAGTTGTCCTACAGATGTCGCCACGATTCTCAAAATGAAGCTTTTAAAAAAAATTAATAATTAAAAAACTGATTGATATTGTTCCTTCAAATCTTTTTTAAATTGTCTTTCATCCCTACTTGCGTATCTGGTGCAAACATATCATACGTTTAAAAAATACTTTTCAAGAAACTGTGATTTGAAAAATAAAGCATTACGTGTATAGGACTGACAGTCCCTCTTAAATATCCTTCAAAGTCCTATAGCTGCGTGCGATGTCGCCCTTAACGGTTGCGTTGGGTGCCTACTCGGTTGACGGTTCGTCACTTGACTAATGTCTTAAAATACGACGCCCGTCGCCAATAGCCCATGTGTAGCTCTAGTGCGACAATAACTGAAACTAAACTAAACCGGACTTCTAGTAATTTACCATTGACGACTGTTGGCAAGAAAATGTGCCAATATCGGCTTGCTGCTTGACATTAAACAAAGTATAAGACTGAGAAAGACCATAGTACTTAACTTATACTCGACTTATACTTACCACCAATCAGCAACTTGTATAAGACACGTTTTCACTAAAAACGAATTTATAAGGCTTTCATTCAGAAATGAAAAACACGCGTTAATATTATTCACAAATGGTTAATAAGCTAACTAGCTTTCTGTTTGAATGAAATTACTGTAATGCTAATAAAGAAAATGTTATATTTAAATTTCTCTATATATGATGTTGATTATATAATGTATGGATGGCTTACATTGATTACAAGATTCAAAATTATTTAGTGATTTAAGACTTTTTGTTTAACGTTTTAGCATTATTTCAAACGTAACTTTGCTTAGATTTGCTGAAACAGCAATAAACTCCTCTGCGCAACAGCCCATTACTGGACCAAGGCCTGCCGTGTCCATTTCAGCTTTTGTGACCCAGGGCTCTGGGTGCTAGGCATATGTCGCTGTAAGATGGTCAACCTCACGCGGAACCCCCAGTGTTTAATTCCCAAGCATGCTTGGTACCCATTTTATCGACCCACTCAAGGGATGAAAGGATGGCTCAACCTCGCCCAATCCAGGATTCGATCCCCGGACCTGTTGCATGGGAGTGCGAAGCACTACCACTAAGCCACTGGGCCTCTAAACAACAATAATATACATGCGGATTAGTATTCTACTAGGCTTCATAGCTTAAAATTCCTTAGCATTTTGTTTCGAGCAAAACTATCGAGTTAATCATAAAACCTTTTTACTAAAAAACATATTTTCTGGATTTATATCTATCTTACACGTTTTCAGCTCTGTCTGTCAAACTGCTACAATTTGTCCAATCATCAAATTTTTATTAACTAGTTTCAAAGTTCGGCTTTCCTTTATATCAGAAACGTAAACTGAATAAAAAGCTTATGACTTATGACTTTCTCGCTGGGGGGCAAGCTCGCCAAGCACTGCGACCTCAGGTATAAAAGGCTTACATGCTAAACATCAACCAGTTTTCAAGATTTGAAACAAAACAATAAAAAAAAATCGGGCTAGTCAAAATTATGACAATTGATTGGCATGCAAAATGATTGACAATTCCATTGGAAAGCATGTTAGATATAAAAAAGTTATAGAAAAATTAGGTCTTCTTTGACCCATCATGGTTCAGTCAACTGACCTAGATTTTGTCCAAAATCGGCTTTACAAGTCGGCCAATCCTAATTTTTAGTCCCCCGTTGCTTTGTCAACGAATCAGAGCCTAAATGCAAATCTACTGAAGAGAGCTGATACATTTGAACAAAAACTGGAGAATAGTAAAAATAATTTTTTTAATTTCCTGTCTTAATGATAAGCTAAATGATTTTGCATTAAAAAAATTCTTACAATTTTATAGACAGTGCTAATAACCAACTTAGGTAAATGTGGGTTAAATGAAAATTCTAGAAAACGGTGGAACCCGTACTAGATATAGATTGGAGCTAATTGGGAAGTAAATATCCCTTAAGGGGTCACAGGAGTCTTAAAAATGTGCAAAGAAGATACTACATAGCATAGTTTGATCTCTCTTGTAATTTTTTAACTACTCAATAAATGAGTATAATTTTTTTATATGTAATTCTACAAGATTTATTTATTATAAAACAAGTTTTAAAATTTATGAAACTTTAGCCAAAACTAAAATAAATGATATTAAACATGACGGTACTTGAACACACTGTGATTAGGCTTGCGCGGCAAATTTTGAGGTCAAATTGAAAAAATGACCAAGAAAATGACTTTATATTGTACAAATATGTACAAACTAGGACTTATACCTAAATTCTCAGCTCAATTTTAATTAGAAATTATTTTAAGAACTTTTTTCTAAAAAAATTAATAAAAATTTAAAAATTTTGATTTTAAATTTTTTTAAAAATAATTTCTAATTAAAATTGAGCTGAGAATTTAGGTATAAGTCTTTGTTTGTACATATTTGTACAATATAAAGTCATTTTCTTATTCATTTTTTCAATTTTGACCTCACAATTTGCCGCGCAAGCCTAATCACAGTGTGTTCAAGTACCTTCATGTTTAATAACATTTATTTTAGTTTTGGCTAAAGTTTCATAAATTTTAAAACTTGTTTTATATTAAATGAATCTTGTAGAATTACATATAAAAAAATTATACTTATACATTGAGTAGCTCAAAAATGACATGAAAGATCAAACTATGTTTTGTAGTACCTTCTTTGCACATTTTTAAGACTCCTGTGACCCCTTAAGTGGAGGCCCCCCCGCGTAAAGCCTCGGTTTCCTCGGAGTCCGTCAACAGATTTAAGCGGTCGGACAAGTGCGGTGAATGACGTCATACAAACTACTGACATTGATTACGCTAGAGTGGTTTCCTCGGGAGCGTTGCCGGACAACTCAAACGACCGCCAGATTGCGTTGCTGTTGAGTGCGTTGGGGAAATCCTGAAGACAACGTCTTTTGCTGTTGTCTTTTGCGTGGTGTGCTTGCCAAAAATTAAATATTTGAGGAAATGACGGAAGGCGAGAGTTGTTTTATGCTTGCCGTGGATGAAATGCTAATTGATTTTGTGAGAAATCACGAAGAACCTAAATTTTCCATTTTTGACATGCAATAACGAAAACCAAAACAACAGCAGAGTTGAGTTGAGTGAGTTCGCTAGGTTTCCAGTTTCATGTCAACGTGACGTTCCGATGAAGCGGTGGCCGGTAGAGTGACGTCATCCACGTATAATAGCGGTCGAATTTATCTGGCGACAGACTCCGAGGAAACCAAGGCTTAAGGCTGACCATCCTTACCGGGACATATGCCTAGCACCCTATGTCACTAAAGCTGTTATGGGCAAGGCAGGCCTTGGCCTACTAATGGGCTGTTGTGCCGATTACTTTAGTTTTTTAGAATATCCCTTTTAAAAAGTAGAAATTTTGTATGAAATAATTTGACTGATTATGATATTACACTGTAAATTACAATACTATTATATAAAAATATTGAAAACGTAAACGTCAAAAGAAAACTATTTTAAAAGGACAGCAGTGAAGCGTTAAATCCATCTATTACACGGAAACATTGCTGTCAATAGTGCTGACAGCAATGTTGATTGAAGCTTTCATGAAAACTTGTCTGTCAAACCTCGCTGTTCAAAATCATGAAGAAATGTGACAATTTAAAAAAAATCACAAAAGGTGGCCGCATAATATACGTTAGAGCTATGTGTCTATGGAATAACGATTGAATTTTTTTCTGACGCAGTAAGAACGTTAAAGGTGTGTCCTATTCTGATTAGATTAACCCTACACTGGACGAAATTTCAGTCACGTTTGCCACACGGGTGCTGTATTCTAACACCCTTCAAAGAGTGCTGTTATTTTAAAGCACATGTGCCTCAACTAAGATCCAGAATCCTTGATAGGTAGAAGAGAAGAAAACTGATCAAGATAATTTACTTCGCGTTGTCGTGCTCAAGCTGAGAAAATGCAACAACAGTTCTATGAATTGTGTTTAAAGCAGCAGATGCATTCAAATACAGCAGAAAGTGCTGTAAATCTGCGGTAAATAAGCTGTATTTTCACATTCAAAAAATATTATGTATAATTCTACAATGAAACCTTCACCGGAAAAAAATCAGCGAGACTACCAATAAATATAATAAAAGAGCAACATTTCAAACACTAATTATCACTATAAGTTAGGTTAGGTTTGAATTATCGCCGCCCTGGAGCTACACGAGGGCTATTGGCGACGGGCGTCGTATTTTAGAACCACAGTCAAGTGACGAGCCGACATCTGAATAGGCACCCAACGCAAACGTTAAGGACGACGTCGTACGCAGCGTTAGGTCTTTTAGGGATGTATCACGTGCACTCCCTTGCACGAGATATTATTCGTCGGACATTTTAGGCTGCACGGGCCGTTTATAGGTCGGCAGTTAGTTTGGCGATGCCCTGACCCGAACCTGGAACCTTTCGCATGCTAGGCGAGTTCCTTACCGACTGGGCTCCCCAGCTCTCTCGCAACAAGTAAGTTAATATCTTATTCATAATAATATCATATTTATTTTTTTTGTTTCCGCTTTTCCGGTTGAGTGGTGAAATTTCCAATTTCCGGTCCGACACTTGTCGCCGGACTGTCAGTGAAACAGAAGGGGGGACTTCGAATTGGACCATCGCGTGTTTAACAGCGTATTAAAAATACGGACGAGGTTCACACCTACGATTGTTACCATTATAATAGCAGAGAAATTATAAATAGATCAAAATTTATGCAAATGTGCTTAATTTGAGAGTTTTAATATCATTTTATTTTTTCTCAAAGGTCCTCAATGTTTCCTAATCCTTCAACATGGCGAAAACTGATGGCAATTCGTTCAGAGGAACGCTATATAGATTGGCAATATTGCCCTTTTTAATGACATATGATAGCACAGTCAGGGCCGGATTTAATGACCCAGGGCCCCTAAGCTCTTGACATTTTTGGCTCCACACCATCTCGAAGCTGTTTTGGAAATTTATCAAATAAAACACACTGGTACAGAACATATAAATTTAAATCGACTTTAATGAACATCATAATAATACAGTATGTCACTTTATATAGTTATTCTATAAAATTAATAAGAATACACAGCGACACGGCGAACTTTCTTCTGTGAAAAAGAATGAATGACGTTATAGGTTTTCGGAGGTTAGGCGAAGGTTTTTCAGGGTTTGCCGATTTTCGAATTTTTTAGGTGAATTTTTAGCGATTTTATCTTTTCCTCTTCCTGACTGGGCCCCTAGGCCCTAGGTCTTGTAGACCTAGGCCGAAATCTGGCGCTGAACACCGTGCTGCCATCCATTGCTCTACCTCCACAATTACGACATGTGTATGACGAGGAGACATATTATGTTCTAAAACCTTTTTACCCATATATGATACCTGCAAACGATGATCGGCTGTAAGGTTTTCGAATGTAGAGGTTTTATATGAAACTATCCCCCCTTGACTTATACGAGTCTTTGATAAGGCTGGTATGAGCCATTAAGGGTGTGATCTCCAGTTCGATCACTTCTTCCAATATTCCATATACAAATCTAGTACAGCTTTAATTTTAATAAACTGATACCGTAACCATCAGCCAAAATGTCGTTGTGTTTTGTTTGTGACATCCGTTTTCAGTCAATTTTTCTTTAAAGAAAGAGTTTGCGATATCTGACATTCAAGATTTGATATTAAATAGTGTTTTCAAAAAACAAATTTGTTGGAAAAATCAAACTCAACTTAAGAGTTAATATAAATCTTTTACCGTAAATAAAAAAAGCACAACAAAACGTTACTTCAGTATTATGCATTTTAAATTCAAATGATACATGTTGATATCTTTTTTACGTATCAGACACAAATAAAATTTTAATACTGTTTAATCTCTTCAAATCAAAACCACTCTGCATTTTGAAACAATATTACAACTTTCAACTTTATGACATTTCCTTTTCTAAACATGACAATGCAGAGTAAGCATTAAATATAAATGCCACGCTCTTTTATGAGAAAATCTGTAACGCAGCATCATGTGAAGAGCCTATTTATTGCTTTCATGTTGATGCGACATTTTATTTTAACCTTTGCGGTCGAGATAGAACTAAATTGAAATGAAATTGAAATTGGCGTTTTTCGTATTGTTGCAAATAACGCGGAACAATTTACTTTCAGTCCATTTCTAAATTTGTGCTCAAGTACCAACCACTTGTGAGGGATGAGCTGATTAAGGTAGGCGAATACCCAAAATTCTAAATTTTTACTATTACTTTAATCTTTTCCAAATTTGGCATGATGATTTCAAATATAATGAAAAATGCTATTTAGGCCATTTTTTTATTTAAATTAATTGATTTATTTTAAAAAGTGTGTTTCAACTAAAAAAAAGGGGGGTTTTACGCTGATACTTCTAGCATAAAAAGTTTTACATTAATTTATCTGAAATGTTTTACAGATGCTATTTCAATATATATCTGGGACATAAGCCTCTAACATCTGGTATAAATTTAGTAGTTTTTAAAACAAATGCCCAAATGTAAGTTAATCGAAAAAAAAAAACTTTTTTTACTTAATTCATTACATTTTTCTTAATAACTTTTCTTGTGATTTGTATGCAACTCTCGAGGGTCATTGCATGTATCAGTTCAAAACGAAGAATTTAACACATAATTGAATCGGTGAGTGCAGAAACCACTTCAGTAAAAAAAATCCGAGAACTCGTTTGAAATGAAAATAAGCGTAGAAAAGGCAAGATGCGTGTTGGGTGCAAAACGCGTTAATCTGTTGAGTAGTTCTGTAAATACAGGACGTTTGTTTCGAGTGTTGAGTGCAGAAATAGAGGAGGAGTTGTTACGTTTTTTCTCCCTCCTGAAAAATTTGAAATTTGTGACTGACGTTGTTTCTGCACTCACCGATTCAATTACTGTTTGTACTAGGAAAATTCAATGTGGTAGACTTGTTAGCGTAAACATCTTTTTATAATTTGAAAAATGCCGTTTAAAATAAATAAATTATATTTAAATAAAAAAAAAATGCTTAAATAGCATTGTTCATTATATTTGAAATCACTATGCCATATTTGGAAGAGATTAAAGTAATAGTAAAAATTTTAGAATTTTTGGGAATTTCGGGTATTCGCCTACCTTAAACTATTTATCTGGGAATATTACTAGGAAGTTATTTTTCGTTTTGTGGAAACAGATGAAAGCTTGTTCCTGATATTCAAATACACTTTTTTAAGAGGAATTGTAAGAAGTCTTCTAAGTTGTAGTTGCTATCTTTGTCCTTCGAATGTTTACTAAATAATTTAGAATGAAGGATAGTCACAACATTTCTACTTAATTCGTGGAAAAATAACATAAGTTTACTTCCTTATACTATTTAAGTTAAACTTGAATTAAGTTCATTAATTTGAAAAGATTAGGAAATGGTTCATTAATAAATAAATTGTGATTTAGACCTTTCGTATCTTTGTAAAGGTTGTTTTTAAAACTATCCGCAGTTAATTTTACTTCGTTTTTATTATTTTTTCCTTGCATATGATAGAACTTCTAAATGCAAGTTTCCATTTAATGAACATAAATTTTAATAACAATTGTAGTTTAAATTTTTCTTTTGCATAACGTTTATCACATATACCATTATTGACAGTTATATTTAAAATAATTCTATTAATTGTAGAAATTTACAAATGAAATAATTATAATTAAGTTCATCATAGACTATCTTTCAACAGTCCTATACGGGTTAAGGCAAGTAAATATGTAACATTTTATTTTGTGCCTTCCTCCAATACAATTCAACTTATAAACTGCACAAAACGCTCGACGAATAATACCAAAAGGAGCTCACGTTAAATAAATTTGCTCCTAGTCTTTAAAATGCTTGCAATGTCTAACTCAAAAATTGCATTGGGCTGCTACTCAAGTATCGGCTCGTCACTTGATTCTGGTTCAAATTTATGATGCCCTTTGCCAATAGCCAGCGTGCAGCTCTAGTAGGGTAATATTTCAATCCCAACCCAACCTTTCTTTAAAATACTATTTTAAAGTTGCTCGTAGAATATCGACTTAAAACGAAAAATAAAAATGGTTTTATAGGAAAATTTATTTCGAAAAAAAAACTTGGTGAGACATTCATCTTATTAGAAGTAGTACATCAAGCCAAAGGTGAATCTCTGTAGCCCATATTTTAACCAACCTTAACGCGCCCAAAACATTCCTATGCGTAGCTTCGGTCTAACACGCGATGGATGCAAATTCGCTCCCTTTTTTCGAACATACGTGAAGAGGAAAAGGGTACAGAAAAAAAAAGAAAATGTTTTTAAAAAAAATTGCCTACATGTGTTTCTCGACTTGCATCCGGTCTTTGAATAAATAATATCCATGTCTTTTTTCTACAAGTAGGCGGTGTGTGTGGATGTTATTTAAGTCACCTACTTGATTCTATCAGTCCTAAAACAAAGACAGTTGCAGTGGTGAGGGATACACAGTTAATTCAATTCTGTCACCAAATGTATTCTATGTGTCTCAAAGACTTCGGAGAATGATATTGATTTGTTTACCAACCTTATTAGGTTCTAACATAGCTGCCCAAGTCACGTGGCTTGGCGTGTTTTCTAAGACCATATGCGAAAATAATTGGTTTCTGAAAATTGCTTATTTGTATGAGTATCGAATATTTTATGTATATTGTTACTTAAAAAAAGTTAATGTATAGCGCTGACAATATCTCTTACAAATTATTTAATTTTTCTTTAACGCTTTTGCTGCGCAGGATTTTTGTTTTCGCGTAATATGTGATAAGAATATTATTATCGAATCCTTAATTGCATGGCCGCCTGGGCCGTTTTAGAAGTGAAAGGGTTAAAATACGTGCGAAAAAAAGATTTTTAGCCAATAATAGCAGCCTTTCTCCCAAATTCGGCAATTCATCTGGGCCCTACCCAACGGTCTTGTGTGAGAAGGGGGACTTTCTCGCATGCCGTTATTTAACATGCCTGTCGTTGATATGTTTCAATATGTAGAGCTATTTATTTTGTGATCTTGTGTGTGTGTTGCCAAGACCAGAGAAATGCAAATTCACCTACAGTTGGCCCATTTGTAGCTTTGCATACAAGCAAGACGGGTATTTTTAATCTCCTCATATTGAAAAATATACCTCTCATGCTTTTTTGTAAAACAACAGTTGGCGAACATATCATGTGTGAATTAAAAAAAAATATATATAGAAGAAATTTTTCAAGTATTGTTTGAATTAATTTTCTTTTATTATATTAACGCACTTGGTCGTAGGATAACTGACGTGATAAATTTCAATTATTGAGACAAAAAAAAACTTTTTTTATTATAAAAACTACCTCACAAGTATACTTGCAAAGTAGCTTTACTTCTGTAGTTATAAATAAAGCATAATCGAACTCTTTCCTTTTATTGTAAATTTTGCCATTCATATTTTAGACCTGATGGCGTTGTTGTTATCGTGTCCAGACCTGATGGCGTTACACTATCAATATTATTTTCAAGAGAAAACCCAATAGCAAATAAAAAAGAACTTCATAATAATTTAAAAAGCAAAGAAGTTTTACTTTGATCGCATTAATTTTTTGCTTTATATTTTCACAAACTTATAACCTCTCCATATCTGGTATTTAATATATTAACATATGACCGATAGAAATTGAGCAGCTCTTGCTTTGAAGTTTACAAATGCAACCACTATATCACCTGGCTTTAGAGCAAATATGCTCCGTATCTTTGGTGTAACCAATATACGTACTTTTCACAGCGTACAAAGTGTTAGAATAATACAACTTCCAGTGTTATTTGCTGTTCGTGATACAAAACCTTGAAGGGTGTAGTTTCAAAACTTGTATTCTACAAAGTAAAACTAAGATATAGTGTCCGGCAAGTTCATTGGCGATTTTTTAAAGATTTTTACTATTGTTAATTCAATTGGTCAAAGTTGCCAATTGAAGAAGTGGACCCCTTTTCTTAGTTATACTTTGGAGAATGAGAGTTTTGCAACTACACCCTTCATTTGGTAACATTGCAACTGTTCATTTAACCTTCAATTTGGTGAGTAAGAAAGTGTTTGGCATCCATTAATAGCACATTTACATGTTAATCGGGAATAAGCATTAATTGTAGATGTTTTAATACAATATAAATTCTTATTTACAGAAGGACACTTCAATGAGTTATAATAAAATACATTTGATTCTTATTTACATCCATTTAAAAAAATATTTTTTTGCCAAGAATTTTTTGTGGTTTGTGGTTTGCAAGTCGACAAGTTATAATATATTTTGGATGGGCGGCTAAATTATAGGAAAATGTGACTAATGTCTAATTAGAGACAACTAGTTGACTTCTTTTCTGGTTTGGCGCGGTTTTGACTCCTTCTATCGATCGATCAACGCTTATTTTATACTTTATCGCTATTATTTATCTATAAGAAAGTTCTTTACTTGGCAACTTTTTCCTACTGCCGCCATTTTGCTGGAGCCAGAATTTGGCGCACTTTTTTGAAATCCGTTAAAAAGAAGGGCTCGTTTAGTAAATGCAGGGGATAATGCTTAAAGAGGCTTCACAACATATTGTACTTTGTATGGAATTTATTGGTGAGCAATATCAATGTTCTGCCGTTGTACGAAGGTTTTTTTTAACAGTTTCATCGAAAGTAGTTCTTACGCGACGTTTTTCTAACGAAACGAACTTGCGTTGAATGTAGGGTAGGGTAGGGTATTTTACATATATATTCCGACTTGTGTGCTTGCTCAGTGAGCCGCTTATAAGTCTTCGTCAAGTAAGACAGGCACAGAAAGATTTTTTACTGTCACAAAGAGGGGAAATACACCCAGGGCGAAGGCGGGAATCGAACCCGCGCCCGTTACAGCACGCAGACTGCTGGCCTGCGATGCTTACCACTCGGCCATCCGGGCCCCAGCGTTGAATGTCTGTAAATATATCACACTTGAACTTAACCATGTTATTCTTAATTACGAGGAATACTTGGTTTTGTTAAGGTTCTATAAAGAGGTCAACAACAAGCAGCCGGAAGACCTTCCCAAACCAATCTAGAAGATACATGATTTTAAAAAGACTTAGTATTGTATCAGGTGTGGTGTTTTTGATGTGCTGCAGTTCAACTTCTAGCGAAGCAATGCCCTTCCATTATAAACCGAACATATTTAATGTTGTGATTTTCGTCTCGAAATATGGTATGCATTTTACTTTATTCATAAAGAGATAAAACACTTCAGACATGGTGACGTATGCCTCCTTAAATTACTATTTATTTCACTAAGTAAACTGTTTGTCATTTACAGATTTTCTGCTACCACATAACTCGTAATATTCTGATAAACCAGCCGTGCTCTTTCTAACAAAATATCGTTTTTCCACGTTTTATCAAAATTTATATTGTTCACTACGTGTTTCATTCTGCTTACTTTGATAAAATACGGAACGATTGTCAAGTCCATATATAATCTGTTTCTTCTTGTTGTATGTTAAAAAAATTACAAATTTTTTTATTTTGATTTTTGTTACTAAATTTTTAAATAAATAGTGGGTTTGGTTGGTAGGTTAATTAAAAAGTAGATTTATTTACGTCAAACAAGTAGGGCTGTCATTTAGAAGTGCTACATGTAAAATTCATACGTCTAAAAGCGCCAAACACAGCATTTACACAACTCGGTTCTGATAACCCGGAAGGGTATCGACGCAGAGTGGGCAGTGGTCAAAGTTACACAGGACACAAAATTATCGAGTAAAGTTTATTCAATCATTTATAAAACCATTACAGAAAAGTAAACAAATAAAGTAAACTAAACAAATAAGGAAATATCACATAATACTGTATTGCGATTATACTGACTAGCCAATAATTAATTCATTCATTATGAAAACATTTCTAATACAATGAAAATAATACTTAACTTAACATTCTTGTTTAAAAAAAAGGATTGCTCGCCCAGCGAGCTCTGCTAAGAAATATTCACATCTGGGCGAGAACCGAGAACTACACAGATTCTAGAAACACAACACTTTACTGAAGTGGAGAGAGAGCGCTAGCGTGGAAGGAAAGGAATCTGTTTATATAAACCGCTTCCTACGTCTAGAACATTCTAATCTCCTCCTCACTTCAGTTTAATTAAACCTTGCAATTGAAAAACTGAGAAATTGATCGTAAAAGTAAATTATAAAAATTGTTAACTTTAATATTTAATAAGTTCTCACAGTTAAATAGAACTTATTAATTTTCCTTTAATTAAATATCAATAACTATTATTTAACAATCATGAGCTGATCATGATAACGACACAACTCAACTTAGTCAATGCAACGTAAATAAACATCCACTTCACGAGTGCGTTGATCCGAGTAACAATGCCCCTCCTCAACGCACTGGTGAAGAAAAACTTGAACATTTGAACTTAATTAGTAAAACTTGAACTTTTAACAAACTAATTAGTAAAAGAACAAAAACATCTCCAAAAATTTTCTAGTTAACAAGAACCATTTGTTCAACTAACATCTGAAATTCACAAAAATAGAATGACAACTTGATTTGTGATTGAGAAATTGGCAGGCTTTTGAAATTACATAAACCTAATTTCCCCTCGACCAAAAGATACATTCAGTTTAATCCAATAATCACACTTATCCATCGTCAACTTTCATACTTTCCAAGTGCTTCCTCACATACTATTTACAAATTACAACATACAAGTTAAAATAAATTTGGATATATCTTCTGATGCACCAGTCGACGTAATCACAATTTCCAATCACAAAAGTCTTATTCCAAGGATGTCCACCTAAAAGTTCAACAAAAGAAACAGTTTACTTGTTCTTGAAAAAAGTCATATTCCGCAAAAATGTCTTGCAGTTGGGTTCTATTCTTATTCGTCACCGTGCGTTGACCCTTGTTCCATGTATCGCCGGCCAGTCGATCATCGAAACTGTCCTTGTCACACCGGAACGGTTGATTGTCCAAAACGGTTGATTGTTCGGAACGGTTAACCTTCATTTTTGTCACATAAGATTTCCTGAAAATAAGTGCAGTAAATGCCTTATCTCAATATACATAACATTTGAAACGCTTTGAAACACTAAAATAATTGAGCCAAAATAATTGAATAATTAATTGAACCACTCTCTCCACTTTAAATTTCTTGTAAATTAAATAACTTATTTTTAAACGAGTCAAGGTCTAATTTGGTCATTGGCTTCGTAAACACATCAGCCAAATTTTCCTTACTCCTAACGTACAAAACTTGAAAAACATCTTTAAAGACAAGTTCTCTAATAAATAATAACTTAATATCAATATGTTTAGATCTAGAATTTTCTATTGGGGATTTTACAAAATTAATTGCAGCCTGGTTGTCTACATACAAAATTGGTTTTGATACAGGATAATTCAAAATATTTTTGGAAAAACACTCCTGCAAAATATTATCAAACCAGACTAATTCCTTAGAGACTTCAGTCATTGCAACAAATTCCGATTCCATTGTGGATAGACAAATACATTTTTCCTTAAACGTCTTCCATGAAATTGGGGATTCACCCAAACAAACTAATTGACCTCCGACAGAGATTCGGTCGTCCCGATTGGCAGCAAAATCAGCATCCGAAAAAGAAATAATCTGTGGTGAATGGCAATTTAACATTAACTTTTCGTTTTTAGTGTGCCACACATATCCCAAAAGATTTAAAAGACCATGCCAATGAACCAAGCCTGGATCACTCTGGAACTGACTGAGAATGTTCACGGCATAACAGATATCAGGTCTTGTTCGGCTGGCTAGAAAAGATAAGCAACCTAACAAATTTCTGTAGGGGATCGACCTCATCTCATTAATTTCTGTCGTGGTTTGTGGGGATTGACTTTTTGAATAGATACTATTTTTAGTAATAGGTAAAGACCTGATGGGGATATTAAAATTATTAAACCTTTTATAAACTTCATCAATATATGACGATTGATGTAAAAAAAGAGTTCTTTCTTGCTCTTCAAACTCGACGCCTAATAATTTACGAGTTTTTCCTAAAGCCTTTAAATCAAAATGCTTATTTAATAGGCTAACCACATGCTTAATTCCCATCACATCTTTACAGAATAAAACAAAATCATCCACATATAATAGTAAAACAACTGAATTTTGATAGATATATACACAATTGCAATGGCTGAACTTTATAAAACCGATTTTTGATAAAACTCTATCAATTTCATAGAACCAAACTCTGCCAGATTGGTGAAGACCGTAAATTGCCTTTTTAAGTCTGCAAACTAAACTTAAATTATCTGAAAAACCTTGTGGTTGATGCATTAAAATATATTCATCTAAGGGTGCATAAAGGTAGGCACATTTTACATCAAATTGTCTGTGCGACCACCCCAAATAACACACCAGTAATGAAAAGAAAAACCGAATAACACTGAAATTTACAACAGGGCTGTAGGTTTCATCATATGATTCCCCTTTAATTTGTTTGTAACCCTGGGCTACCAATCTAGCTTTAAAACGAACTATTTTACCAAACTCGTCACTTTTAACAGTATAAACCCATCTGCAACCTAAAACTTTTGCATCACTGGGTT
Source organism: Hylyphantes graminicola (assembly GCA_023701765.1). Lineage (NCBI taxonomy): Eukaryota > Metazoa > Arthropoda > Arachnida > Araneae > Linyphiidae > Hylyphantes > Hylyphantes graminicola. The sequence goes on along the minus strand of CM043115.1, from coordinate 23,631,245 downwards.
TTCTTACGAGTTCCCAGACAGAACGTTCTTGCATTATGTCAAGCTCCTCCTGCATTGCTTTTTCCCAATCAGCAGATTGCGGAGAGGCCATAGCTTGTTTATATGTGTTTGGGATAGAAACTTCCTCTAGTCAGAGAGGACAGTCTGTAAAACTGACCGATCCCGCATCACCAGACCGGACCAGACGAGAGGTGACTGGATCTCTGTGCCAAGTAGTTTTAGGTACAGTTTCAGCTGTAGGAGGACCCGACTCTGCGTTTACAGTCTGATCATCTGGGTTTTCATCTGAAAGACAAATAGTATTTGGGCCCATCACAGCTCCACTGCTGCCTTCTAAATTTTCCGACCCATTTACTCTTTCATTTAGGTTTTGATTAAATAAATCTCCATAAAACAATTTTTCAGTAAAACTAACGTTAATTGTTTCAATTATTTTATTTTCCTCTGGCAACCAAATTCTATAGCCACGAGTGCTAAAAGCATATCCGACCATTACCCCTCGTTTAGCTCTGTTATCCAATTTGATTCGTCTTTGTTTGGGAACCCCAACATAAGCTACAATTCCAAAGGGTTTTAAATGTCGTACTGAAGGTTTGTGGTTGCCGAAAAGTTCGATCGGAGTTTTATTTTGCTTAGTATGGCAAGTTCTGTTCCATACATAGGCGAAACACAAAGCCATTTCTGGCCAAAAGGTTCTACTCATACCCGAGTCTTCCATCATAGCCTTAACGCCATCCATGATCGTATAATTCAGGCGTTCAACAACTCCATTCTGTTCTGGTGAATAAGTGTTTGTTCTTTCGAACTTAATACCCAGTTCACTGAAATACTCATCGAACTCTCGGTTACAGAACTCACCACCGTTGTCGGTTCGGACGGCTATAACTTTCGAGTTGAGGTAACGCTCGGCCCGTATTTGGAACCTTTTAAATACATCAAAAACTTCAGTTTTATTACAAATAGGGAACACTGAAACTTTACGGGAAAAATCATCAACAATTGAAAGAAAATACCTATGACCGTCTCTACCTTCCGGGTCGATAGGTCCACAAAGATCCATATAAAGTAGCTCTAAAGGCTTTTGGGATCTTATCTCGCCGATTGGCTTAAAGGTTTTACGTTTGGTCTTCGCCAATCTGCAGGGTTCACACTCAATATTCCCGCTGGGCAACTCTGGGAGACCCCTTACAGAATTATTAATGCTAGTTTTACGTAAAATACCAGAACTTATATGAGCGAAACGTTTGTGCCACAATTTCTGGTTTTCTCCCTCAGTGATCGCAGCCTCAAAAGTTACATGCCTTTGAGTTGGCTGGTTTGGTTGGGCCTTTTGACGGGATGAATCCAAGCTAGGGTCGATCATTACCTTTGGGTACGTAAAATAAATGCCATTTTTAAGTTTGGCAGTGAATATAGTTTCACATGAGTTTCTAACTCTAATTTCCCCATTACGGCCACCAAAACTATAACCAGCTTTGTCAATAAGGTTACCAGCAATGAGGTTGCGACGCAACTGAGGAGAATAAAGTACATTGTTTAAGATTACATTTGTATCACCAAATTTTAATTTTACTTGTCCTTTCCCTTCTACAGCGAAGGTAGAATCAGTAAAGGCAACCGAGACCCTTTCGTCTGTGATCGGTTCAAAATACGAAAAAGACGCTCTGTCTTTACAGAAGTGGTGGGACGCTGCCGTATCAAAGACAAAAGCGTTAGAATCAATTTCGTTCGAAGCAAGACATGCTTCTATATACAATAAATGAGGGTCAGTCCTGTCAACGGATGGTCTGTCCCCATACCGAGAAAAATTTCGGGGTGAAGGGGATCGATTACGAGACGTTCTTTCTCGAGATTGTCTCCTTCCAGGAGAAACGCCCCCATTTCTTAAAACTTTAAATTTCAGAGGAGTTTTTGAAACCTGGTTTGCCTTTTTAAACCGGCACTTATTTGCATAATGGCCTTTATTCCCACATTTAAAACATGTCACCTCGCGACTATCAATGCGAGATTGCCTGTTAGATTCAGCATGGTAAGCGACAGAAACACCCTGTCTGTCTTGTTGCTTAAATTTTTGACGGGCATCTTCAGCAAGTACTGCTGCTTCAACTTTGTTTAAATTAAAATCGGCCGTCGGCCAAGCCATGATATTTTGTACTAAAGAAGAAAAAGAATCGGGTAACCACCTTAAAACATGAAAGATAACTCGATCTGAATTTAAGGGGTGCTTTATTTCTTCTAATTGGTCTACCAAATCTTTAATTTTCGAAAAAAACATTGCATAACCTTCAGATTTAACTGGTTTGCATTCTAAAAATTCATGGAAAATTAATTGGTGTCTGACTCGATCATCGGGCTCAAAGTAGGTTTTAAGTTTCTTCCAAGCATTAACGGGACATGTTTCCGTCTTTATTAGACGTTTATATTCTTCATTAATATTAAGGTAGATAGTGGAGAGAGCCCTATCACACCTGTCATTAAATTCTTCCTTCTTATCGGGGATCACTTCTTGCTCATTCACAAGTCGCCAGAGACCCCTTTCAATCAAAAGAAATTTCATGTCCACCGCCCATGACGAATAGTTTTTACCGTTTAATTTCGAAATACTAGGATTTAAAAGAGCCATGGTTAAATATACAGGGACAGCCCCTCCGTCAAGAGAACCCCTCTGACAAAAGACACTCTTAAAAAAATTTAACTCTGTAATATCATAATACAAAAATACTTAAGAGGCAAGGAACTATCCCAGAGCTGTCCAGCTACCAAAAATTCTTAAATTTTTAAAACATTATTCCCCAAATCAAACAGTTTATACACAGATAAATATACACAAATAAATATACACAAATATGTACACTAATGAAAGAAGTATTGGCCAGTCTCAAAAATATTTGCTAAAGATCTCAAATTAATCAACACATTATAAATTTAAACTTTTAAAAGTTAATTATACAAAAATAATTAATCTTTTTAAACAGTGTCTAATATTTCACTGTGTACCAATGACAGGGCAAAGAGCCCATAACCCTTGATAACCCGGAAGGGTATCGACGCAGAGTGGGCAGTGGTCAAAGTTACACAGGACACAAAATTATCGAGTAAAGTTTATTCAATCATTTATAAAACCATTACAGAAAAGTAAACAAATAAAGTAAACTAAACAAATAAGGAAATATCACATAATACTGTATTGCGATTATACTGACTAGCCAATAATTAATTCATTCATTATGAAAACATTTCTAATACAATGAAAATAATACTTAACTTAACATTCTTGTTTAAAAAAAAGGATTGCTCGCCCAGCGAGCTCTGCTAAGAAATATTCACATCTGGGCGAGAACCGAGAACTACACAGATTCTAGAAACACAACACTTTACTGAAGTGGAGAGAGAGCGCTAGCGTGGAAGGAAAGGAATCTGTTTATATAAACCGCTTCCTACGTCTAGAACATTCTAATCTCCTCCTCACTTCAGTTTAATTAAACCTTGCAATTGAAAAACTGAGAAATTGATCGTAAAAGTAAATTATAAAAATTGTTAACTTTAATATTTAATAAGTTCTCACAGTTAAATAGAACTTATTAATTTTCCTTTAATTAAATATCAATAACTATTATTTAACAATCATGAGCTGATCATGATAACGACACAACTCAACTTAGTCAATGCAACGTAAATAAACATCCACTTCACGAGTGCGTTGATCCGAGTAACAGGTTCCAACTAAAACAATAATGTTAAAGTGATGTTAACTTTTGTAAAACATCGTACATTCCTGGTTTTAATAGTAGATATTTTAAATAAATTATATTAAAGTTATTCCAAAGTTTTATATTCACCAATTCATTTAATTTCAATAAAAAAATCAATAATTAACAAATTCCAGACTTGGTGATCGCAAGTAATACAAACCCTCATGTTATTTGCAACGCAAGGATTGTTAAAGTTAGGGAGCTGTTTACTCTTATACTAAATAACGTATAAAACTATCCCCTATGTGTGACTTATTAATAAGTATAATAGTTTATATAGAACGTCTCAGTGATAAACATTTCAATGGGTTTTAATGTGCATATCAGTGTAAATATCTAGTTTCTAATGTATATTAGATTCTATCTAGTCGGCTAATGTAACAGTTTCTCAGCTACTGTTTCGTGGCAAGAATAGAACTATGAAACTATGACGCCGCCTATCCGCTTCCTGTGGTTATTTTCCATTATTATGAAGATATTCAAGCTTAATATATTTTTCTCTCGCACCTGTTTTTTACAGTAACCTTTTTTTATATTGCAGTTTAATTGTCGAATAAGGTAATGAATTGTTTTCTTTTCGGACGTTGTTGAACGTGAAATGAGTAGTCGCTCGTGAATGTGGAGCATCTTTTTGTGGTCTGTAGCTTTAATGAATAATCCAAATGCAAAAAAAAACTTTGAGGCGCATACTAATCAAGAAGAGGGGAAAAGAATGGAATCATAAAAAAACAAACTCGTCACTTGACCAGGGTTCTAAATTACGAGGCGTAACTAGCTGTGTTGGCCGTAATTGGCCATAATTGACGACGCCTCGTTATTTAGAACCCCGGTCAAGAGACGAGTTTGTTTTTATGATTATTTTTTAGGATTCTATCTTTTTTTATGATTCCATTCCTTTCCCCCTTCTTGATTAGTAAGTGTCTCAATTTTTGAAGCATTTAGATTATTCATTCAACCTACAGACCACTCCGAATAGAGAGCGTTATTTTATAACCGCCCTGTATTTAACTCTTGAAACCTCTTGGACACAAACGGTGTGAGCTGAAAGCCACTTACGCGGCAATCAAAAACAGAAATACTCTTCTCTGAAAAGAACCCTATTACAATATCACAATACGGGGTATATCTGCCTTTGTTATTGGTCTTTTTTTAGCATTCCAGGCACGTGTTTGAAAACAACCTTATCTACGGCGAGATTGTAAAACAATGTATCTGTAATTCGTCCCTATATCCACTTCGTTGATCGGTGCGCTATTAGATGTTGCACACGGACTCCGGCGATGCTATCAATTTGAGAAATGCATCTTTTGGAAAACTTCAATACAGAACATACCCTAGAAAAGGGGCCTATTTTCTAGTTGGTAACGTTTTACATTGGCCCTTTTTTATGCCCAAGTAGTCGGAAGGATGTAGAATTGGCGTGAAGGGTTTGGTTAATTGATGAATTGTTTCAATTTGTTTGGGACAATAATACTTTCTTGGGTTCAAAAACTAAGGGATATGATTGATGGGAAATATTTCGATTGTATAATATTAATAGGTTTTTTATGCGTTAATTCAATGTATTCATCACAATTAAATGTTAGTATTTGCAAAAATTTGATAAGAATAGAAGTTATAATAATAGTAAAATAAGGGAGGTGTGAACAATGTAAGAGACATTTTACATTTGGTTTGGTGCCTGTCTTGTTAAGTAGTTAAATATCCGGTGTTGTCAGACGAAATACGGAGATCTGGTTGGCCTACCGTAGAAATCTTGTTAAAAGGGTGTGTACTCAAGGTGTGTTATTCCTTGCGTTAATTAATTTCCAACTAAAATTATATTTTGTTGAAAAGCTTGTACATGTTAAATTTATCTTGGCTCAATCCAATTATGTTCGAAGTTAAGAGTTCCGACACCAATTGTCAATGAGCAGCTTAGAGCCACGTTAATCCAAACCAAACCTTCAGTTTCTAAGTTCCATATACGGCCTTCAAGCTTGCCATGCCGACCAATTTGTATCAAATTTATGTCGACAGCCCTGTGGTTTTTTCATACTACTCAGAAACGGATAGGGTAGACTAACCTAACCAGTGAATGAACGTTCAAGCTGCAGCGTTCGCCAGTGAATTAACACCAGGACATAATGAACAAGACAACCAACCATATGTCAGATACCTTCCTACTAGATGGGAGGAAGTCAGTGTTGCCAATCCATCAAGTGGAATGATTTTTAATCCTTATTTTTTTTAAATTAAATTTACCAAATGTTCATTCACTGGGGCATGTTCACTCACTGGTCAGTCTACCCTATGCTCTATATTCTTTGGACAAATGTTCGCTTACATAGTAAACACTGTGGTTATGATAAACCTTGATGAATGTAGACAACTATTTAAAAAAATCATGGTTGCTCGTTGCTGTTACCTGGTGAGTAGGTACTCATAAGGGTCTTCTCAAAATATGCTTGTTACGGGTACAAATTCTAAAACTTTAGAAAATGTATTTAAACGCTTTCTTCAGGAAAATTCTTGAACTACGGTTAAGTACTTACCATTCCTTAGCTCCAGTGTGAGGTTATTCCAACAAACCATCATTTCATCCCAAACAATGCCATATCCCGGAACACTCCATGCTGCATCGCCAAAAATGGCTCCATGCGTCATCCTCCCGAAGAGATGGTGCTCTCCCTTTAACACTTAAATAAACACACGGAAGCCAGGAGGAAAGTTTCAACTTGGCGAGAAGATGTTGACCTTACGCAAATAGTGGCGAGGCCATGTTGTAGTTATAGCACTGTTAAGTGAGGGAGGGCGCGTGGTCTTTATGTTTTATGATATATTTATGAGTAGAGGCGAGAGTGACTTAGAAATGGCCTGTCCCGTAAAAAGCTGAAGTCGTCTGTTCACTCTCAATAGGCGCGTTTGCATGAGTCATCGAATCCATGGAATGTCAAAATCAGGGGGAAAAAAGAGGTCGAGCAGGATATTTAACAAAAATGATAGTCTGTTGCCGAATCCATGGTATGAAGCATCAAACCCTCCATCATTGGTGGGTTTCCGAAACCCCTCGCTAAGTTTGTCTGTGACAGAAATGCCTCTAATATGTATTCATTATTGAAATATGTCGTAAATAGCCCGCTCTCGTATTAAGAAAGCAGTTCTAAAAATGGGTCATGTTTTTTTCCTCCTTGGGGACACTGAAGAGTTTAAATTCGTTTTTCCCTGTAATTTTTCAGAAATCGTTTCGTCAAGATCGTACTAGAACTATTGGCCGCGTTTCTAGTAGTTTTGAACCACGGACGACGGCTACGCTCGAGGAATTTAAACTCTTATTTTGCATCTCGAGTTGTAGTTGTATGTATTCGGGAATTACCCATTTTTATTTCCCCAACCAAAAAATAGCGTTCGCTGTCAACACAACCAGAATAAAAGTTTTCAAGGCAAAGAGTTGTAGGAAAAGTACGGAAGTGTGCAGTCATAAATATCTGAAGGGTTTATTTCTTTTTGTAGAAGGCTAATTTTAAAACCCCTGACCGGTAAGGAAATATTCCTATGTTATCCCTCTGAGAATTATTTGCACAAGGGTAAACTTATTTTCATTGCATGAGACGGAAATTACAAGAAAATGTGTTTGTAGTGAATGTTTTTTAAAATTTTAATTAAACTACTTAAGTATTTTGATACTGCAATTTATAAAAGTGTAAATTTTATATGAAAACTGACAATACGTTGACGGTTTTATATAGGTATGTGTCCCTCAGATTTTAGTATTAAATAGTTTTCCTGGCCAGTATAGTTCAGAAGTTATGTTTTAAAAGTGTCTTTAAAGAATTGTTTAAAATTTAAGGGGTAGACGAATACCCAAAATTCTAAAATTTTTACTATTACTTTAATCTTTTCCAAATTTGGCATAGTGATTTCAAATATAATGAACAATGCTTTTTGGGATTTTTTTTTATTTAAATATTATTGATTTATTTTAAACGGTGTTTTTCAACTAAAAAAAGGGGTTTACGTTAACACTTCTAGCATAAAAAGTTTTACATTAATTTACCCGAAATATTTTACAGATGCTATTTCAAAATATATATGTGCCATGAAACTCTAACATCTGGTGTAAATATACAAGCTTTTTTTTAAATGTCCAAGTGTAAGTTAATCGAAAAAATCTTTTTTGTGTGGTTAATTTATAACATTTTTCTTAATAACTTCTTTTCTTGTAATTTGTATGTAACTCTAGAGGGTCATTGCATGCATCAGTTCAAAACGAAGAATTTAACACATAATTAATGTTTATAGGATTAAAATTCAATGTGGTAGAATTGTTAGCGTAAACCTCTTTTTTTAGTAGTAAAAACACCGTTAAAAATAAATATATTATATTTAAATAAAAAAATGCCTAAATAGTATTATTCATTATATTTGAAATCAGTATGCCAAATTTGGAAAAGATTAAAGTAATAGTAAAAATTTTAGAATTTTGGATACTCGCCTACCTTAATTTTAAATTTATATTAAAGTTATTTATTTTGTGATAAATTATAATTCTATTGTATCGCTCAGAAGTGCATTCAAATTTATATTCGAAACGGAGAAAAGGTTAAAACTTCTTTAAAAAAAAATTCCTTAAAATTTTATAAGAGTTACTCTGTTTGTATAAAGGCCATTTCTCTATAAAAAAAAACTTTAGCTTGGAAATATGTTGACTATTAAGTTTTTTTAAGGTGAAGGAGGGATTGTTTGCTTATTTATAATTTCAATCATCAAAGATTATGAGATCATATCGTTAGTGGTGTTATACTTTTAATTGCAAAGCTGGCTGTAATATTGTTTTCTGTTAATAATTAACGTATTTCGATAATTCACTAAGCTCCATTACTTATTTGAAAAAAAAATGCTTGATATATTTTATCGCTTATAATATCACTGACATTTTACGAAAATCCTAATTTACCACACTAAAATAACACTAGTTTTGTTTGTTGCAATAAATGGATTTGTAAAATTTTGATAAATAAAATATCCGAAACTATATTATGGTATATTAAAAAACTTCTGGACGGATTATAGTTTTAAAAATTAGTTTTCTATACAATTTTAACTTCTCATAAAAACGTACATTTCAAATCTTTTAACCGCATCAAAATGTGTCATGTGTCTGACTTATCACCACTCTAGTTTCACCTGATTGTCAAAAACTGTATTAAGCGTATGATATTCATAGAAAATAACTCAATTTTTCAAAGTCTTGTCTCTTAACCCAGCCAATGTATTTTACCGTCAGAAATAATATCGGCACACCAATAATTTCTTGTGACAACTTACACGCATTAATAGGGTCACACTCTCGCAAGTGACTTTAAATGTTGTGGCACTTTCAGATTGATATCCAGAAGTAAAGGATATAAATATTTATGTATTTACCCCTGTTTAAATGGACATATTATGAACGTTTAACCTTTCAGTAATAATTTTATAATAAACTATCTGAAATTACTTGTTTTGCATTACATGAACTTCTATAGGCTAAAATTAAGTGTTTCAATTTAACCCTTTCAGTCCCAGTGATGCCATTTGGCATCATCACTTTCAATATTTTTTTCAGAATGTTTATGTCCCGCTATGACATCCAAACACACATCATTCGATTCTTCACACTTTGTTCTATCAGACAAAATTTTACTTTAATCTCAATAGAAGTCAGAACTACTATTTTTTTTATTCAGAAAAAAACCAACAAGCGTTTCACTTGATTTTTGATAAGTTCACTTCAGTTCCACATACTTAAAACCCAATTTAAACTATTTCGGTTAAAATAATTACTAAATTTTTTTTTAATAATGTGGTCAGATACCTTAAAATATACAACTCGAAGTGTTTTTAGGTAATATATATATTTTTTATTTTGTTGTTTTCCACAGTTTAACAATCTTGTCATTATTTAAAAAACCATATAAAAAATTAAAATGAATTATTTTTCTTATGGAATTCGTATATTTGACCTAAAACAAGCTTATTTTGTGAATATCAGATGTTTCTGTAGCGTAGTAAATTTTTGGGACTGAAAGGGTTAAAGGAAATAAAGTCATGGACAACAATAGAAATAACTATTTCATATTGCATGTATTTTTAAAGAATATTTAGAAATAAAAAGGTAAATCTATTATTAGTTAAATTAAATATTAGTTTTGGCATAAAATTTACTGTTTTACAGTTCCAAATCAATTTTGGCACAACTAAGTACGGAAGGTTACTTAACCGATTATTATTTTTAGCAAAAAATGTTTTCTTAAACTATAATCATTTGTATACTATAAGTTGTATCCCCTATCTCTGTTTTGATTGAGTGGATAAAAGAAAAAGTTGACTCTAGATATAAAGTCTACTAGTAGAGTCATGACAATACTGATTTCCAACCCACAATTATTAATCAATACTTTAAAAAACGAACGTTGGCTTAGAGGGCATATTAAATTGCCTCAGACAGTAGACAAAGGAAAGCGTTTAACTTCTCGCCGAAAGTACAAGTTGTAACTTTTTAGTATTAGACCATTGAGTGTGGCTATAAGATAAACCACAAATATGAAGCGATGATTTTTACCCCGAAGAAATCGGTAACTACTTTTCTAATCATTGGAAGTTTAAAGCAATAACTCTTTTCGAAAAATAACCCTAAAATTACAACAACGATTTAGCTCTTCCACGGTGGTCCTATCCATCTTAAACGCCCGCATATGTCTCTTTCTGTAAATAAATTCCTTTCATTGTCAATTACAAGAGTTTTCGATGGATTTTGACGCATAATTTTTATGTAATAAATTTCCGCATTAATATTTATGCTTGCATTTTGGTTGAGGCCCATGAAAAATTGAACTGGGGATTCCATTATACTTCTCTCAATTGTTATGGGTTAAAATTAATAGATACGCGTTTTACGTTACTGGATGTATTTTATTTTTTTTTAATTCACAAGTATCTTTCCCAAAACTATTTGCTGGTGTGAAAATATACATTAATGGCTTGAGTTTGAAAAAGTTGTCTCCCCGTATTTTAAAATTTATCTCACCGAGGAATTCCTGTCACCTTAATGTCAGTTTTCCCAGCAACACGTGTATATATTTATTTTATTAAATGCTTTATATATTATAAAAGTTTAAAATTTTCGTTATAAAAGAAATGGGGAACTTCTTTTATCCTCATTAAAAACAGCATTTTTTTGTTGGGGGGGAGGGAAAGTTCGGTATTTACATACATGTTAATGAATTTTTTTTAAATTACTGGTAACATCTGTTTATCACGGTAATACTAAGTGATTTAAAAAATTATTTTATCTTAATGCTATTTATTATTTAATGGATTTCAGTATTTTTTCAATCACCTAGTATAAACTACTTCCAGTAAGACGAACTAAAAAGTTTTCAGCGGTAAATAATGTTACTACTTGAAAAATGAAGTTTATTTTTTAATTAGTAATAAAGTTTTAAATTCGATTCATTTTTTATTTTTCAATTAGTTTACTATTGATAAACGCTAAGAAAGATAGTTAACTCTATAAGTAAAAATAAAAAAAATTCTAATCAAACCAGAAAACCCACCCGAGTTGAGTCTATGCAAATTTGGCAAATTTCATAGAAAATGCAAGTAACCACAACTGCAAACCAGACCACTAGTTATAAGTTATATACTAAATAATTTTTATTTCATGCATATCCCCTTGAGACGTACTTAATATGTTATTCAAATAAAAAGGTATCATCAATATAGGTTTGGATTTATTAACACGTTTGAATATAATTTTTTTTATTTGTAGATTGAAGTTTTGAATTTTAAATCAGCCAAGAGCATTTAATTTAATAATTTTTAATCTCATTTGCTACCACCGTGTAATTGATTATTAAATTAAATACTATACTTCTAATATGAAACAGATTTTACCAATTCTTCATTTTTAAATATATATACATGATATAATAAAATGTACAATCTCATTCTTTTACAAAGGAACATCTTAAAGGGTCTTAACAGATTACTTTGTATCATAGAGTGGTTCTAATATGCACTTTTTAATAAAAAAAATATTAATAGCTCTTGCAAAGATCATTTTTAATTAGATTAAGTTTTATTTTTGGTTTTTTCCCTAAGTCATTTTGGAAAAAGATTTTTAAATATTCTTTTAAGTAGTATACGACGAGAAATTATGTCTAATATGTTTGGTGTCATAAACCTACTTTTTTTATTTTTAGAAAAAAAAAAGGCAAATGGGATTTACCAATGTTTTATAGCTAAATATAAAGTAATATTACTTCATTTCTAGATGGTAATTCGCGTTTTTTTACATAGAAATATAAAACTAATTTTTTATCAATAATTCTCTGTAAACGAGATACTTTTAACATAAAAACTCTGATTTAAATAATGCTCTTAGCATTTATTAATATGTAAGAATTATGTATTTAAAATGATTGCTTCAATTAAGCAAAATAGCACGCAGCAGTTGAACTTAATTGAACTTTGCTTTGACAGAAAACTTACCGTTGCATTTTTATGACTATTGGTCTGTTCATTTATGTCGCTTCAAACTTCATACATAGTTTTTATTCTACGAATTCTAATAAAGTACAATAGAACTCCAATTATCCGAAGCATTTGCGGCCCAATCAGAAGTTCGGGTAATCGGAATTAATCGGAGAAAAGCTAATTTTAATCAATTTTCTCAATGTATTGTTTGGCTGTGAGCTAATGTAGTTTTAGTTTCGGTCGTTATCAATCCAACCAAATCCAAAATGTAAGGTGTCGTTTTTGGCAGTTGGACTTAAAGCTTTATACATTTTTGTAATAGTTTTTTATATTCAATTTATGCTAGAATCTTGGTTTTACAAATGTTTATATGCGTCATATAAACTTTTATACGTTGCCTGTTTATTACTAACAGTTACAGTAGGCCGAGTGTTTTTTTAGATTTGGATAATCAACACCGCTTCGAATTATTGGAGTGCTACTGTATGAGTCTTGTGGCATAATGTACTTGTGGCAATTTGGAAACAGATTTTACTTTGAACACTGTTATGTTTGAAAAATATTTTGATCGGTTAAAAACTTTCTCCTGAAATAGTAGAAATAAAGGACAATTTCATGAAAAGTTATGCCTTTGGTTTTAATCTTCATGAATATAAAAATTGAATCTAAAAGTTTAAAATGAAATATGCTCATATTAATACCATAACTTGCGTCTCCGTTAATACTTATATATCTTTTTTGCTGGGCATTAAAACTTATCAATAAAAAACCGTTTTTGGAGAAAAAAAATAGTTTATTTAGAAAAAAAGATACCAACGATGTAATCACTGAATCAGAAAAATTATTCAACCAGTGTCTAGTAGAAAACGTGTTTTTAATTAGACAGATTTACACTTTTCTATATTCATAAATGTAGAAGATATAATTAACAAATCACAAACTAATTAATGTATTCGTTAAAAATTAATCTAAAAAACTTTGCTTCGGTGTATAATCGGATTATACTAAGCACATCACTTTTATATGCATACAATATTTATTAAACGGCCACTCCGAACTGTTAAGGTTTTTAACGTGTTAAAAATAAGCTCTAATTTGTGCCGCATTTCTCTGTCGTAGCGTAACAGAAGCTAATCCAATGTAAACGACTTGGAGAAACTTTTAACACGGCATTTTTCTTCCATTGTTAAAGAACACTTTTCTTGGCTTAAGTACTTTTTGGGGAGATTTTTAAAGTATCATGCATTTTTCGCACTTTTGACAAAAGTTAGTATTATTTCTATTATAATATGTTTGCATTGAGTTTGTTAAAGATAACGCGTATGTTTCTGAAATCAATGAAAAACGGAAAATTAAAATAATTAGGGTTTTCCGAGTTTATATTTAAGTTAAATTTTGGTTTTCTTTTTAATTTATGTTAGTACAGTTTCAGTGAAGAAAGCAGAGCTTACACTTCCTGCTGAAACCAGCATTTTGGGGGTTAGGTGATATCAAGTGTTAGGTATTATTTAGTTTAGGCTGGCTTGGACCTAGTAGGTTAAGACGTCATTACCTATACCCATAAATTATTTAAGACTGTTCTTGTTCATTCTATCATTCCATGAAATAATTGTTCAAGGGGGAAAAAATGCGTTTATTACGTAGTACACTTTGAAATGTCGTTGTCCTAAGTCCTGCCGCCTACTATGTTATACAAAGATTGCCTTGGGTTTACTCGCAAGGGTTAGTTGTTTTATCCTTTGTTGCTCTAGTGCAATGTTAAAAAACTTCCACAAGAAATGATAGGGTATAGGCCTCTTTATATTGTTGCGGATCAAAGTTATTGGGAACGTATCCATGTGTAGCTCGTTAGGATGCTAGCCTTTGGAGCTGCTGGGTTCGGGTTCGAATCCCGGTAAGACATGGATGTTTGTGGTTGTCAATAAATTTTCATTGCCTATGTGTTTGTGTCGTCCTTCTTTGTGTGTCTCTCATGACTGTCTCTTCTGGCGAGCGGGGTAACGGGCTATAAAGCCTATTCCCTTCTAGAGGGCGCACTCACTGTCATGTCCATGTATAGGTCTAATAAGACCTTTTTTTTTAACCCTTTCAGTCCCAATGGTGATTTGGCATCATCATTAAAAAAAATTCTGATCGTCTATTGCCATTTATGATATCAAGAAGCACATATTTCGTTTCTTCAAACTTTTTTCTATTAGAAAATATTTTTTATTAATCCCAAAAGATGTAAGCCCTATTTTTTTAAATTATGATCAGAAACATGATGATTATCACTGGATTCACTGGGACTGAGAAAGTGTTAAAACTAATTCCACTTCCCCATTTATTTAAATAGTGTTCGAATCTGAAACTTTGTGACTCGCAGACGGTCCTTAATCCCACTGATATTATAAGAAAAATTTGTTGTTTTCTTCTTCTGGTCATCCCTAATTAGAGCTAAAGAAAGGGATATGCAACGACAATCGCCTGTTCTCAAGGACCCCCAGGGGTATTGAATACGTTAAAAAAAACCGGTCATTTGAAAATGCAAGTTCGAATTTCACTTTCTAAGGGTGTGTTGATCTGTTTTCTTTTTAAAAGAAAAACTGTTTGCTTTATTCGATTTTTTTATTTAAGTGCTACCTTTTCACGCAAAAAAATATCGAAGTTGGAAATAAAATACAATTAGAAAAAAATCACCATTGAATGCAACGGTAATTGTTTCAAAGAGTTACACGCATTTACTTAATTTTTTCAGTTTTACAGTTCAAAATAAACACTTTTGTAGAATCTTAATAAATTATTTGCTAATACTCTTTTTGAATCTTTAAATCTATATTTTATGCAATTTCAAATTGTACTTCGCTTCAATTGTACTTTTTAAAAAATTTAATAAGGTTTGTATTTCATTACGCTATACCTGAATGTAACTTTTATTTGTGGACGAACGAATTTGCTAATTCGGATATCTTCGACTTAGTACAAAAATTTGAGACGGTGCATTTTTGTTTAATTGACATGTGGGACGTCAGGCCAGCTTTAAGTGTTTAATAAACTAGATTGCAGAAAGTAAAACTTATTATTCATTAAATAATGATAAATGTGAATCAATAAATGTGATAAACTAAAAGAGGTTTATTTTTTGTGACAAAGGGTCACATACACTCTTAGAAATAACACTTTCATTTATGACGATTCATGAATCCTCA
The DNA here is from genome assembly GCA_023701765.1 of Hylyphantes graminicola. Classification (NCBI taxonomy): domain Eukaryota; kingdom Metazoa; phylum Arthropoda; class Arachnida; order Araneae; family Linyphiidae; genus Hylyphantes; species Hylyphantes graminicola. The sequence goes on along the minus strand of CM043115.1, from coordinate 23,615,806 downwards.
AGCTCATTTCGTTAATTTTGAGGATTGTATCGTCAAACTATCACGCGACTTTTGAGTAAACGCGAATCCTTACTTTTACGATCGTGATTTGACGATTCGGTTTCTTGATTTTGAGGAAACTGAATCTCATTGTTGTACTCACATGCTCAAAAATGACGAAATATTTCTTTAGATTAGGCGACATTCAAATCCTTATAAAAATGACGATTCAAATTTCCTCACTTTGAGAAAACGAAAACTCGGAGCAGCAGCCAGTAAACGGATCGTCAAAATTAAGGAAAATTTCGTCGTTTTTGAGCATTCATTTTTTATAGTGTCACGTCATCACATTTTCGGCCTCAAGTCCCTTAATGTAGTCACCTGGGTAGTTTGTTTAATCAAGACGAATAGGGCATTAAGTAAAACAAAGACCTCAGTTTTAAAGGTTTCATTTAAGTGTTTTTTCGTTAATTTAAACTTGTGTCTTAAAAGAAATTTCATTAAATGTAAACTTCAAGTGGAATTTTTTTTTATTTGTACTTAATAAATCATCTGAAGACAAAACATGAATTATGAGTCGTTTTGTATGATTAATTTAAACAATATTTTTTTTTTTTGCCTAGTTGAGCTCTTATGCATATTGTTGCCGTATGGCAACAAGTGACATATTCCAATTTATTCTATTAAAGTAGAGCTCCCTCTCGACAAAACTATTTTTTTTTTCATTTATTACATTCCATTTGGAAGTCTTAGTCACTAGTAACCCTCATAGATGACAGTAGTAAAAGTGTATTCAAAATTAAAGAGTGAAGTTATTAACTGTTGCAAAATTACGTCTTTGGCAGCATTTTAAGTTCTAAATACAAATAAATTGTTTTGAGTACAAATATATTGTTTCGATGATAGTGAGAAATCGCATAAACTGGTGTAAAGAAACTTGTTACTCGCTTTTTTATTCTTTCGTGACAACCCTGATTCACGCCAGAGATCAGTGGTCGCGTTTGTACAGCGAATAAAGAAATGAAAGTAAAATCGGTTTTCTGTCGCCAATGTCCGCCAAGCAGACGCAATTACGAGAAGACTCCTAATAAATCCAGCGGTTCTTCCCTTGTACTCTTCAAATTTAATTGAAGAAAGTCGCCAAGGAACAGACACCGGGCCCCATATCTTATTGATACTTTGAAAAATGTGAGTTGCCGCAATTCTTCCTTCACATTGATACGACGACAATATTTAAACCTTTAATCTGTAGAATAATGACCTTTTTCATGAGGAACTAAACTATCAATTAACCAACTCTGATATCATAACATAATAGCTAATCGCTACCGAAATGAGTTACATAATTAAATAATAGTGAAGACTTGACATTAAAAAGTTGACTAGCCGCTGGCTAAAAGTTTGGAACAGGTTCGAAACCCCAGCCCAGACGGCATGCTACAGTTTCTTTTTTTATAGGTTCCACATGCATGGTTTACGGCATTAAAAAAATGAAAAGTACTGTAATTTCTCTCTTCGTTTGTCACCCACTTTCATGGCTTGGGCAACATTTGACACGTTTGACTACCAAGTTTTAGTTTTTTCATAAATTATAGCTAAGTTATTAATATTTTTTTACAGTTTTAGATGAAATTCCCAAGTCAGACTGATTAGTGTTAGAAAATTTGTTTATTTATTAATATTTTATTCATATACTAGCAAATTTATACCCGTACTTCGCACGGATTAAATAAATATCAAATCGATCCAAGTATGTGTACCATATAACCTGTTATAAAATCATAAACTTAAGTTATTCTCTTCCCACTCGTTATCAAGTAAAAATCTCAATTCATTGCCCTAATATTCTAAAATCAGAAATACGCTGTAAAATGTACTCATAAATGTCATCACAATTCCCTCATAAATACATAAAACCTTTTAATTCTTTTGGCTCGTTTTGGTAAATAATTTGGCGAGAAAATAGATATAGCTACAAACACACCCATTATACGGCTCTAACACAACGACCTTAGCATATCCAACCAGCTTATAAATTATTTAAAAAAACATTTTGCCCATTTGGCGAGTTTTAATTAATAATTTGGCGAGATTGGCAACATATTTGGCGAAACAATAAAGACATAATACCCTTATATGCAGCTCTAGTGCGATGGCTTAATTAACCATCATAGTTCAGTAATAGCTTAACAAACATTTTGCTCATTTGGCGAGTTTTAATCAATGAATTGGCGAGATTGGCAACGTATTTGGCGAAAAAGTAAAGACATAAAACCCTAATATGCAGCTCGTGCGATGACCTTTATTAACCATCATTGTTCAGTAATAGCTTAACAAACCATTTGCCCATTTGGCAAGTTTTTATTATAATTTGGCGGAATTGGCAACGTATTTGGCGAGAAAATAAAGACCTAACGGCAGCTCTAGAACTTATAGGTTAACTACACAGTTATTGCCTGAACATGCATATTTGTAATCAACAGAACCATCATTGACGAAATCATCAACTAAACCCATAACAAATCCAGGAATCAAGACTTGTCGGAAATACGTCACTTGAAACATATCAATTATTTTCAAATAATGAATTTAGTTTCTGAAAGTTATGGCAACACAATAAAATAAACATTTTCAATTTTATTTATTTTCGTTGAAAGTTTTATTTAATTGTTTCTTCAGATGGCATCAGGAAAGTAAAGAAATCGTCGGATTTGAGCGAAAGTGGTGTAGTTTTCCCAGAAAATTCGAATTTTCTCTAAAAATAGAACACTTTGAGCTCTGAAAGTTCTTATTTTGTAACTCAAGTAGGAACTACGCATTTGTGCCAAGTTACGAGTCAAACAAATGTCTAGTTTGTGAGTTTCGGAGAGACATACATACACACACACATACAAAACTTCATTTTTATTATTATAGATAGATTAGATATAATTTTATTTCAAATTCTTATTGAAAATTCGACCTAGAATAAATAGTTTTAAGAGGTAAAATTGATTGAAGAGCTTAAAAAAGTTTAAATTGACAATTAGGCATGAATTAAGAGAAACTCTTACCCAAGTCATTGTATTCCCTTATAATAAACAAATATTTAAAGTAGCGTACAAGTTTTGCGGTGGTTTCAAGACAGCTTAGAATTTTCAAATAATTTTATCAAAGTTACGATATTGGATTACCAATTAAAAATATTTTAGTTTTAATGGGTTTTTCATAAGTGAGCATTTTTGTTTGTGATAGCATATGGGTTAAATGCCTCTATCAAATTATTTTCGTTTTATCTAAACTCTTTCTGAACTAAATTTTAAGTCAACTTGAAAATTTTATGCTGCCATCTAGCGATAGAAATCGGAAATATCAAATTAGCCTTGTAAATTAGGGGAAATATATCGAGATGTCTTATTTAAAAAATATCTCAAAATATGATCTTGATTTAATTCCGAAACTAGATTATAAAATGTTCCCATGTTTATTTTAATTTCTTTCTATCCTCTTGGCATTATGTTTTTCTTTTTTACATCGTCTCCTCCAACACATCAATACTTAGTTTGTAAAAACAAGAAAAGCACCTCTAGGAGGCTATGTGATTATCACTACATTTTTAACATTAACTGAAAAAACTGGCATAATAGTTGATTTACATTTACTCGAATAAATCTACATTTACTGCGAATAAATAATCTAACATATTTTTAATAATTTTATTTTTATTTTTCAAATTGAAAAAGAAATGCTTGTTTTATATTGTGACTTACAAGATATTTTGTAACGATTGTTAAATTTCCGACATTTTACAGTGCACGTTTTATTTACTTTACATATTATATATAGATTTTTACACATACAGTAGAGTCCCGCTTATCTCAAAAGGTCCAAAATTGAGCAAAAAAATAAAAAATTACTGCATTTTTGGAGAAATAAATCCAACTTTGTAATTACGTATTTATTTTTTGTGTATTTATTTATGCCTATACAATTCTCATTTTAATCGAATGGCTTAAGAATATTTGATAAACCGAATTTCGGATAACCGGGATTCTACTGTATAAATGAATGGTTTAAGGTAGGCGAATAACCAAAATTTCCAAAAACTCTAAAATTTTTACTATTGCTTTAATCTTTTTCAAATTTGGCCTTGTGATTTCAAATACTAGAATGAATAATACTATTTAGGCTTTTGTTTTTATTTAAATATAATTTATTTATTTTAAACGATGTTTTTCTACTAAAAAAAGAGATTTACGCCAACAAGTCTACCACATTGATTTTCATCCTATGAACATTTATTATGTGTTAAATTCTTCGTTTTGAACTGATACATGCAATGACCCTCTAGAGTTACATACAAATTAGAAGAAAAAAAGTTATTAAGAAAAATGTTATAAATTAACCACAAAAAAAATGATTTTTTTCGATTAACTTACACTTGGACATTTTTTTAAAAAAATAAAAACTTGTATACTTACACCAGATGTTAGAGGTTCATGGCACAAATGTATATTAAAATAGCATCTGTGAAAAATTTCAGGTAAATTAATGTAAAACTTTTTATGCTAGAAGTGTTGGCGAAAAAAAACCTTTTTAGTTGAAAAACACCGTTGAAAATAAATCAATTATATTTAAATAAAAAAAATTGCCCCAAAAGCATTGTTCATTATATTTGAAATCACTATGCCAAATTTGGAAAAGATTCAAGTAATAGTAAAAATTTTAGAATTTTTGGTATTCGCCTACCTTAACATAATGTAACGAATAGGCTCATTACTATAATTCAACTGCGCCCTTAATCATTCTGGCTTGTGTTTGAGGTCACTGTGGGACAACTTTCCCTGCCTTGTCAACTAGGAGCCAAAGTTATAAGATCAAACTTTCGTTATTTATATATTCATCGCACGGTCTCTTATCTGCTGTTTTTCTGCCCAAGAAACTCGTTGGTCGGGCTTGCCGGTTGATGGAGAACGTTTCAGATTTGAAATAGTTTAAGGGGTCATAGGAGTCTTAAAAATGTGCAAAGAAGGTACTACAAAGCATAGTTTGATCTTTCATGTAATTTTTTAACTACTCAATATATAAGTATAATTTTTTTATATGTAATTCTACAAGATTTATTTAATATAAAACAAATTTTAAAATTTATGAAACTTTGGCCAAAACTAAAATAAATGATATTAAACATAATGCTATTTGAACACATTGGGATTAGGCTTGCGCGGCAAATTTTGAGGTCAAAATTGAAAAAATGACCAAGAAAATGACTTTATATTGTACAAATATGTACAAACAAAGACTTATACCTAAATTCTCAGCTCAATTTTAATTAGAAATTATTTTAAAAACTTTTTTCTAAAAAAATTAATGCAAATTTTAAAATTTTGATTTAATGTTTTTAAAAAAATAATTTCTAATTAAAATTGAGCTGAGAATTTAGGTATAAGTCTTTGTTTGTACATATTTGTACAATATAAAGTCATTTTCCTGGACATTTTTTCAATTTTGACCTCACAATTTGCCGCGCAAGCCTAATTACAATGTGTTCAAATAGCTTTATGTTTAGCCAAAACTAAAATAAATAACATTAAAGTTTCATAAATTTTAAAATGTGTTCCATATTAAATAAATCTTGTAGAGTTGCATATTAAAAAATTATACTTATATATTGAGTAGTTAAAAAATTACATGAAAGATCAAACTATGCTTTGTAGTACCATCTTTGCACATTTTTAAGACTCCTATGACCCCTTAAGTAGTGGAGGAACGTTCTATGTGACATATTTGAAAATAGTCTTTTATTTTTGTTCAATGAACATATTATTCGTTCCTTTAAGTGGTCTTAATAGTCTTAAAAATGTGCAAAGAATGTACTAAAAAGCACAGTTTGCGATTTCATGTAGTTTTTTAACTGCACTCTTAAAACAAAGGAGTGAAATCCACTCCTGCAGGAGAAGTGCCTTTTCGACAATGGAAAGGAGTGAATATTAACTCAGACTAAGCTAAAATCACTCGTTTGGAGTGATCGAAACGCTTGTATTCTGAACCCTCCAATTAGTAGAGGTACAAATCAGGCCTTTTTATTCTATAGTAGACATTAAAAACGAAAGAAAGAATAATGTACTTATTATTCGTAAATTATATTATCTCATGCCAGAATTTCCTAGAGTTCTTTTAAGTAATTTTTTGCTTGTTTGAACTCGGCTCAATTTTAATGCATTTCTGTGGTAAAATTATCTTATAGGTATTGTTAAAAATATATATATTTTTTTTTTTTAAAAAGCACATTTTCAGGAAATGTTATTGTGTACTCGGGATTTTTTTTTAATGTCGAATGTACCTGTGCACAGTGATAAAATATTCTTTTATAAAACCTGATCATGTGCCCATCAAAGAGTACGTCCTATACAGCGTACGGTCTAATTGATTATTACACCTTTATTTTGAAGAATAAGTGATAAAAGAACCGCGCCTCATTATTCTCAAGCGCCGATAATTTTATTTCATAAATTCACTCAAGAACAGGTGTGTACGATCGATGATATATTAATCATCTGCCAGGTATAACTCGGTAAAATGTTAAAAAAAAAGTGTCAAGTCCATTGTAGAATTTCCCGATTACTCTTCTTCCTTTTAAATATTAGTGAAAGACAAAGGGTCTGTGGAAATCTTCTAAGAGTTTATTTATTTTTCCTTTTAGCTATTCATATAATAATTCAGTGATGTTCCTAAAGTTTTATTCGTAAAAATGTGTCAGCTTTCAGCTTGAAACTGACTTAAATATCCTTACATTTTACATATCTAAATTCTGCTCTGTAGTTTCATAAAAATAAGTGCAGATGCCTCGCTCTTATATTATTTATTTCTTATAAGAGTTCCTCATCAGAAAGTAAGGCATTGCCGTCAAGTATGGCGATCTTGAAAAACCTGAGTTTAAATAGTTTTCTATCTTGATATATACAGTAAGTATATAACAGTAGAAGCCCCAGAAAAATATGGTTAAAGTTTTTTTGTTTGTTTTAAAACAAAATTTTAGTTCTGTGTTACGACAAGTAAAGTTAATATCACTGAACTGAAGTGTAACTCTGGAAGGAGCATTCCATGAAAAGCTGGTGAAGCCTATTTTTGGGTCACTTGGCGACAGCTTTAGGGAGAATATGTGGCGAGCGATTAGGTTTGTGCCGACAACATCCAATGCAAACTGTTAAGTCAAGTGTCAATTGTGATCGGCGAATTCATGCCATAATGTGGCACATTCTCCCTAAAGCTGTCGCCAAGTGACCCAAAAATAGACTTCACCAGCTTTTCATGGGATGCTCCTTCTAGAGTTTTAGTCAGTTCAGTGGTTAAGATTCATCCTCACCATATGCCAACACTAGCAGACAGATTGGACAGCGGCACTTTTTGATCTCCGATTTTAAGAAAAGTTCAATGGCAAGAAGCGTGGAAAGGTCGAATTAGAGACGATGCTTATCGCTATTTTTTATTTGATCCCTTTGATTGAATAGGCTACTTATTATTCATTCTGTCTACGGATTTAAAATGTTACAGTTCAATGTTTAAAAATTGCGAGGGTTTTTTAACGGGGCAGCACTCGCAAGGGGGTCTATCAGACCCCACGGACATTCATGTTTCGAATTACCTTACTTATTTTTTAAAATGGGTCAAACCCAGAGTAGCTGCCTTCACGGTCCCCCTCTAAATAAAAGAATAAGTATCTTCCACATTCCAAAAGCGGTTTAGTAGAATTGTGGTTTCGGGGTCTGAAAGACCCATGCGAGTGCCCGGGTTTCTCCATTCTAGTTCAAATTGTCATGCTACTTGTCCTACAATGAGGAGAAGGAACGCATGCGAAATTTGTTAGCAGAAGTTTCTTCGGATGACGAATCTATTAATGAATCGGAATATGAATCTGGTGATGCTATGGATGATAATATGATATTGATTATCGTTTTTGTTCTGATAGTGAGTCTAATGAATTGTCGGTAATGGAGACATTACTGTTAATCCTTTGGATACGATCGATGGAGATGTAGCTCCAGAATTAGTCCATTCCAATACCGAAACTTCGCCATAAATGCCTTAAATAATAGTGAGAAAATATCTTTTTAGTAAAAATTGTGCCAGTTTTGAACGTAAAAGGGATACTTTAACGAAATGCAGTGCTGGGGTATAAAGGACCCCCTTGCGAGTGACGATGTTTCTCTTAGGAGCGCGAGTGCTGCCGGTTTAATCCTAAAGTATGCAGTAATTATATTTTTTTAAAAATGGTATTGCTTATTTAAATTAATTATTTAAATTCCAATACAGTTAATTTTTTAAGTATTTTTCCAAATATGATTATTAAAGATACAAATATATTTTTTTCGAGATGGAAAAATAAATTCATGCATTACAGGGTTAAAACGCATTCGGGGCTGGGAAGCCCAGTCGGTTAGGCGTACGGTTTGCATGCGAAAGCTCCCAGTATCGGGTCCAGACATCACCAAAAATAACTACCGACCTTAAAAACGGCCCATGCAGCCAAAAATACCCTATGTCTCGAATAATACAATGTGTGGCGGGAATGCACGTTAAATATATTTCAAAGACCTAACGCTGCGTACGATGTCGCCCTTAGCGGTTGCGTTGGATGCCCATTCAGGTGTCAGGTCATCACTTGACTGTGGTTCTAAGGTATAATTATAATTCGAAAAAAAGTAAAGTATAATACGAGATCTGTATTTACACAAGAATGCAGTAATTTCTTTCACAGATACGAAAAATGCCTCGTAATTATATTTTGAATTAGGGAGTCAGAAATCGCCAAGTCGTATTGTAAACCCATATCAACTTCACTATAAAAGATCGCCAAATACTTCGCCGAAAGCGTTGGTTGGTTGGTTGATATACATATATTTTCAGGCTTGTGTGCTTCTTATAAACCTTCGTCAAGTAAGACAGGCGCAACACACACTCACATGTACGTGACAGATGCTTCCATCTATCACGCGCCACCTCCACAATTTAGACATGTCTCTGAATGGGAGGGAAGTAGTCTCCAGGAACCCGTACCCATGGGAAACTGCGCAATGACCGCCCACAGGCCTTTCGGACCCAACAGATTTAACGAGCGCGTACTCCGCATATACTCGGTGAGTTTTCAGCGACCAGGACTCGATCGCGTTACCTTCCGGTCCGTAGATCGAGACACTGACCACAGGGCGCCTCACAGCCCCTCTTCACTGTAAAAGATCGCCAAATACTTCGCCGAAAGCGTTTATTTGGACTTACTACGAAGCGATTAATGGTTTCACTTGACAAACCCGTTTTTGTACTGTTTTTTTGCCAGGCAGCATAGCATATTGAGGAAGGCAGCTATGCAAATTATCTGAGCAAGAAGAATCGGCAGATGTTTTTTAAAGTCGTGATTGCGACGATAAAATGCTTCTAGAACCAAAACTTGATAAAATTAATGAAGCTAAAAAAATTATTTGTCGTTTCATCTTTATTTAAATGATCCTAGAAGCACTAATTGATAATATAAATGAAGGTAAAAAGCTGTGTTTCTCTTCGTTCGTGCTCATTTAGTATCTATATAAGTTACAAACTCATCAACTACCGCCAAGCAGATGTTTCTAAGACCTTCTAATTTTGAGCTTAGCCTCGTAAATTATTAAACGTAATTAATTTGTTTTGATTGGCTGAAAGCTAACAATTAGGAACTTTTAAATTTCCGTGTGCGAAATTTTAATATATATATTTTTTTCAAACCTTGATATCTAACATACAATTGTTTGGTAAGCTATATTAAATTCATATACTCGTATAATTAATAGTTTTATATCTAAAGAATCTTATAACCAAATAATTTCTGACAAATTATTTAGATAATTATGTGGTTTAAAAGTATTAAATTTGTAAGTATTGGCAAGATTACTTACAATTGATACTTATCAGTACTTAGAATACTGATTAAAACAAGCCAGCAACAGGTTTCAGAAAATTAGTACTATTCATCGCCTATTCATGTAGGCTCATCACTTAACTGCGGTTGAAAATTATGATGCCCGTCCCCAATAGCCCGCGTATAGCTGTAGTGCGACGTTAATTAAATTAAACTGGCGTAGAAGGCTCCCTTGGCTTAGAAGGCACTGAATTATAACAAACCAGTGAAAGAAAGCAATTACCAACTCTTCAGAGCTACTAGTAGTTGTCGTTACTCTGTTCGTACTTGCACATGTCAATATTGACTGACTTTTATAAATGACTGCTTAATATCTTGATTGAGACTCCCTTTATTAATAGTTTTCTATCGGTACTCCATAGAACCTATTACCGGACACTTAAAAAAACGATATTTTTTAATGCATAATATCCTATGTTAGTCACGTAGATCACTTGCCACAGACTTAAGGATCTTTGGCATATGGGTCATTCTCTGTAAAAGGGACAAATTGATGTCCCGGATACTTTTCTCTTCATTTTTAAATTATCTCTGCATGCTTGTGATTTGTTAGTGTAAACTGGCCCACAACCTAACTAGTCCCACTTAAAAAATTAAAAATAATTATAATTTACTTACATAAAATTTCATTTAAATACCCGATTTGTCACTCCCTCACACTGTCCCTGCATGCTTTTACAACTTTTAACGTCCTAAAAAAAGCCATTTTAAATATATGATCCTTTTTGGTGGAACTAATTATGGTTAATTAGTTTCTGTAGTTTCCGAAAATGTGTCTGATGTTTTTCTACCATCAGTAGTTTTATGTAATTTTTTGAGTATGTATGTGTCCCTGGGTTATGGATTTACTCCTACAACACTGCTTTAAAGTTCAATTTAAAACTTACTGGAAGACTAAGAAATCGAATTTAAATTGGCATATTATTCCTAAAGGATTGAGACTTCTAAATCAGCCATCAGTTGTTTTAATACATGAGTGATAACGTTTTTACAGTACTTTTAGCATTAAAAATATCATGGGAGTCTTTTACTGCCGTCACTAACTCAACCTCATTTACTGATTATATATAAGTGCGAGAATCTTTTTACTAGTCTCAAATTGTAGGCGTTTAAATGTAGATCAACATACAGTCTCTTTATTTCATAAAAAATTCTAAGAAAATGAAGTTATTTGACTTTTCCTACGGAATCGTCACTCACTCACACGTCACTAACTCACAAATCAGCTTTGAAGGTCAGTCCAAATTGGATAACTTCATCTTAGATCATTTTTTCGAAGCGCATTCAATACCGATCGGTTGTTTCGCTTCAAGTGTAATTTTTTTTTGAACGCATGCCCTTTAGATATTTTACGAGAGTGATTATTCGTTTCTTCTTCTACGTTATAATCAAGAGTTGGGGTCAAACTTGCCGACCAGGCGGCGCAATGGTTAAGGTGCTAGCCTTTGGAGCTGCTGGGTTCTTGTTCGAATTCCGGTATGGAAAGGATGTTTGTGTTTGTCAATAAATATTGTTATTTGTCTATAGGCGTGTTTACATGGGACATCGAATCCATAGATTGAAAGGCACACTCAGCAGTTTTTCCCTCTTGGGGATTTTCTCCCAGACAGAACAGGAATTGCAGGGTTCATTAGGGTAGGGGGGTTCTCAAACTCTCCAATGAAGGAGGGTTTGATGTTTCATGACATGGATTCGGCCACATACTATCATTTGGGTTAGAAATCCTGCTCGTCCTCTTTTTCCCCTAATGGAGATTTTGGCATTCTATGAATTCGATGGCTCATGTAAACGTGCCTTATGTGTTTGTGTCGTCTTTCCTTGTGTGTCTCTTGTGACTGTCTCTTCTGGCTAGGGGGGTAAGGAGCTATTAAGCCTATGTTCTTCCTTTCTATAGGTCGCACTCACTGTCATTTGTTATAGGGTCAAACTGTTAATTAATTATTTTTACACTAGAGCTACACTTAGGCTATTGATGACGGGTATCGTAATTTAGAACCACAGTCGCGTTATCAACGAGATATTTATGACGAAAACTAAAATAAAATGCGGTGGCATTTTTTTAACCTGCTCTTCTCGATCAGGAGTCGTTTCCTCTAAACACATTATACGCATATCAAACCCTTCTTAAACACAATTTATTCCTTTGAAATTATTCTTGACCAATATTCAAGTATGGTCAGCGTCGGCTCGTCACTTGATTGCTGTTCTAAATTACGACGTCCGTCGCCAAAAGCCCTCATGTAGCTGTAGCGCGACGGTAATTCAAACTAACCTAACCTAACTTCCCCATAAACAAAAACAAAAAAAAACTCGCATTCCTCTAGAGATGTATATCGTGTAATGTCTACTGTAGGTTTAGCTGAGTCTGTTATTCAACCAAGCCTAATCGACATAGACTTGAATCACACGTTTTTGAACTAAAACACAATGCTTAGCACTTGGCGCAAGTCAAAGAGGCATGCAATGGTTTCGGTGCTGCATGAGCATACATTGTCTATTGCGCATGCTCAGCATCTAAAGAAGTTAACGATAGTTTTCAAATGTGGAAAAAAAATATATTTGGTTAAAAAATATCATTGAAATGATCTGAACCATTTTTTGTGCTATATATGAATATGTGAAACACATATAATAAAAATTATTCAATTAGAAAAATATTTTTTTCTCCAGCTTTAAAAAGTGCAATTTGTCCCATTTACAGAGAATGACCCATATATCTTTTTGAACTTATCTAAAAAGTATATACCTGGAGAAAAGGCTTCATCAGACATTCTAATGCATGGAAGTAAGAATAAGATTTGGATGCTACCTGGCAGAAAAACCAATGCAAGCACTAGTTCGCCAAGTGAAACCATGATCGCTTCTTAAGGGGTCTAAGGAGTCTTAAAAATGTGCAAAGAAGGAACTACAAAGTATAGTTTGATCTGTCATGTAATTTTTTAACTACTCAATATACAAGTATAATTTTTTTATATGTAATTCTACAAGATTTATTTATTATAAAACAAATTTTAAAATTTATGAAGCTTTAGCCAAAACTTAAAAAAATGATATTAAACATAAAGCTATTTTAACACATTGTGATTAGGCTTGCGCGGCAAATTTTGAGGGCAAAATTGAAAAAATGACCCAGAAAATGACTTTATATTGTACAAATATGTACAAACTAGGACTTATACCTAAATTCTCAGCTCAATTTTAATTAGAAATTATTTAAAAATGAATTCAAAATCAAAATTTAAAAAATTTTATTAATTTTTTTAGAAAAAAAGTTCTTAAAATAATTTCTAATTAAAATTGAGCTGAGAATTTAGGTATAAGTCCTAGTTTGTACATATTTGTACAATATAAAGTCATTTTCTGGGTCATTTTTTCAATTTTGCCCTCAAAATTTGCCGCGCAAGCCTAATCACAATGTGTTAAAATAGCTTTATGTTTAATATCATTTATTTTAGTTTTGGCTAAAGTTTCACAAATTTTAAAATTTGTTTTATAATAAATAAATCTTGTAGAATTACATATAAAAAAATTATACTTGTATATTGAGTAGTTAAAAAATTACATGACAGATCAAACTATACTTTGTAGTTCCTTCTTTGCACATTTTTAAGACTCCTTAGACCCCTTAAATCCGCCCAAATAATATCATAATTATTTGGCGCTACGTTAAGAGGGACTGTCAGTCCTATACACGTAATGCTTTATTTTTCAAATCATAGTTTCTTGAAAAGTATTTTTTAAACGTATGATCTGTTTGCACTAGATACGCAAATAGGGATGAAAGACAATTTAAAAAAGATTTGAAGGAACAATATCAATCAGTTTTTTAATTATTATTTTTTTTTAAAAGCTTCATTTTGAGAATCGTGGCGACATCTGTAGGACAACTTGGCTTAATTGATTAAAAAGATTTATTATTAATTTAACTAATTCACTCATGCATTATCTTTGTATGTTAATACAGAATTTAAATGATGCTTTTACATTTCAAGTACTTTTTATGACAAAAACGTTCATAACAAACGAGAATCTATGATTTTAAAATTTGATGACACACAAAAATAAATGTCGCCAAATCGTAGAAGGAAAAAAACGCCAATATCTAAATCATTCAAACTGTAAACCTAAACCACATGGAAAAGTGGGCGGAACTCATTATAAATCCAGCCATAGAATTTCGCGCGACTTTTAAACTTGACTACTTTAGTTGTAGTATAGGTTGGATACTTTTAGATTAGATTTGGTTTAAATTATCGTCGCACTAGAGCTACACGAGGGCTATTGGCGCTTGGATACTTTTAGCTATTTTGATATGTACAGCTGTGGAAAAAGTTCCCACTAGTGATTATTTCGAACGTTAGTCATCCGATAGAACCTTTTTGACTTTGTGTTTATATAACATCATGAGTTAATTGCAGGACAAAAAAAATTCATAAGGAGCCGTCTTCATATTAAAAATGCTATTAACTTTAAAATTTTCAATGGCAGCACCCAATTTTATAATTAAGAAATATTAAGAATCCTCATAAACCTTAAATCTTAGTTTTTGTTACATTTGGCTGAATATTTGACGAGTTATTCAATCGAATCACTTAGTGACCTTTGGTTTACCATTTCTAAAATGACGGCCGTAGTCTGTGGGTTTATTGAAGGGAGAAATATAAACGTTTATTTAAAAATGTTTAGGGAGGGATCCTGGGATGTATAGTCAATGAGGATGAAGCCCTGACGTTATTTTTAGAATATTTTATAATCTTTTTTTAAATTCGAAAAAAAATTTTAATAGAAAAGAAGGTATTGACATGGTAGTCTTCCCAAAGTGTCCCGTCTGTCTGTCCTTACTTCGGTGACGAAATCTGTTCTATCCATCAGATCTTAAGAATCATTTTTGTCATCGAAAGATAGGACAGCAGGGACCTAACTTCATACTTTTTGTTCTTCTGTTTGTACGTCCATACGGATATCTGTCATCTTGTCATGTCGACGAACGCGACCCATTAAAGTAGCATTGGAATTTAATTTTTAGTCATTTAAATTACTGTTGCCACATCAGCAATATCACGAAAAACCTTATTTGAAATGTTAAAGATTATTAATTTTTTCTTTGTAAATCGATTTGGAATGGCGTTATAAAAAATATATAACAATGTGATTTTTTGTAATGTTTATTATATTTGCTTACTAAGAAAGTGGTTCACAGTGTTACTTTTTTTTTGCTTAAAGAGCTAATTGGCATTATTTACAATTAAATTCCTTTAATTATCAGTGCAATTTGGAGTTATTTCATGTTTATCATTGCCAAATGTTCTGGATATATCAGGTTTTTTCAAATATTATAGTTATTGATAGTTATTTAATTACAAGAATCTCGTGTAATTTAAGGTGAGATTTTCAAAGCATTGCCAAAGATCACGGAAAGGATGCTACAGGATGTGACTAGTTCAGTTTTACATAATTATTCTTCAAACTGCAAATAAATTTAGCAAACTATAAAGATTATTTATTTAATTTGCGGAAGAAAAAATGTAATTATAGTGGCCAATTTTTAGAGTTGAAGATTCAAATTGTAACTGAATGCTGGGTGAGTCTATATTTGTTCTGAAGTTATAAATCTTGTGCGGAAGTGGTTATAGGTGGCAGTTAATGTCATTATAATACCCTTGCGTTTCGACGAGAATTTCATTCTAGTACTTAAGTAACTGCACATGTAGGCTTTTTAATTTTTTAAGAACTTCTCGAGTAATATTCAAGAACGTGTGTCGTTTGGTGGCAGAGTACTGAAAGTTTGATGTGCCAATCACGCAGTCCGACGCTATTTTAGAGGACTTGAAAAGTTGCAAAAAACACGTCAAGATTTCCCGACTCCAAAGGTGTGCAATGTAGAAAGCTTCTTTCAGAACGAATGTACAGATTAGTGGCGGGAGTAAGGCTTGTAATAAAGAGACCAGTGTCTAATTTACAAGAGCAACCGAATGAACAAATTGACAAACTGCCACTAGCAATACAAAAGGTTCCTGCACATGTTTTTGAAGACCATAAACCCGCGTTTGTTTGTATCTTGCTGACCTTATTATTGCCTTTGAAACTGCTAATACGACAGATTCATTATACATTGGGGTTTCTACTTTTGCATTAGTATGCCATTAGTTTTAACAAACATAAAGATTGCTACGCCAACAATTAAAAGTACGGAACTAGATTTAAGGGGTCATAGTCTTAAAAAGTGCAAAGAAGGTATACTACAAAGCATAGTTTGATCTTTCATGCAATTTTTAACTACTCAATATAAAAGTATAATTTTTTTATATGCAATTCTATAAGATTTACTTATTATATAACAAATTTTAAAATTTATGAAACTTCAGCCAAAACTAAAATAAATGATAACAAACATTAGACTATTGGAACACATTGGGATTAGGCTTGCGCGCGAAATTTTGAGGTCAAAATTGAAGAAATGACAAAGAAAAGGATTTTATATTGTACAAATATGTACAAACAAAGACTTATACCTAATTTCTAAACTAAATTTTAATAAGTAATTATTTTCAGAGCTTTTTTTCTTAAATTTTTATTAATTTTTTTTAGAAAAAAGCTCTTAACATAAATTCTAATTAAAATTGCTCAATTAGCTCAGAATTTAGGTACAAGTCTTTGTTTGTACATATTTGTACAATATAAAGTCATTTTCTTGCTCATTTCTTCAATTTTGACCTCAAAATTTGGCACGCAAGCCTAATCCCAATGTGTTCAAATAGTTTTATGTTTGTTATCATTTATTTTAGTTTTGGCTGAAGTTTCATGAATTTTAAAATTTGTTATATAATAAATAAATTTTATAAAATTACATATAAAAAATCTACTTATATGTTGAGTAGTTAAAAAATTACATTAAAGATCACCTTCTTTGCAGATTTTTAAGACTTCTATGACCCCTTAAGAACAATACTGTTTATGTGCCGAAGCTAAACTAGTATTCCGAAGTTTACAGGGATGACTTTAGAGCAGTTCATAGCGGTATCAAATCTCGGTAATTATAAATAGAAATATAATGTATTAGTACGAGCAAACCAGAAAAGAAATCGTTTCCTGAAAGATCGTAATATTTACAAAATAAATATAATTTATTAAACAAATAAAAAAATTAAATGAAAGAGACATAACCAAACAACACAATTTTTTTCCCTCCAGAACATCGTCCGGGATCGCAAAAGAGTACCGGAACCAGTTTTCGTTAGTCTAAACCTGATTACAATTGAATAATCGTTATCTTGTGATTGAGAAAGCTTGCCGTGCTCCTCTCCCCAGAAAGAGAAACGTATCCCCTTTTTTAAATCGCCAGACGTATCATTTGGCGAAAATTTGTAACGCCACCTGGCGAGTCAGAATCAAAATAAAGTTGGCTGATAAATCCTCTTAAATAGCCAAACATTAATAAATATTGCAGATCTTTCGCAGGAAAGGAAACTTTGGAGTTTTCTATCTGTTCAACTATTATTTTCTAGTCTGCAATCGCAAAAAAAATCTCTTTTAACTTTAACCCTTTAACCTCGAAACCGGCCCAGGACGGCTCTACCAGCAAACATCGGGAAGGCCGTTTTCGGCCGTTTCGTTTCACAAATAGGGGTGTTGGGTATGTTAAAAATTGAGCGTGCTGTGGAAAAAAAAGTATTCGCTAGTGATCATTTCGGTCGTTAGTCATCCTATATAATTGGACCTTTTTGAAATTGTAATCAATTAACATTCTGAGTTAATTGCATGACACAAAATTTGAATAAGGGATCATCTTCATATTAAAAATGTTACTAACTTAAAAATTTCCAATGGTAACACCCCTTTTTGAGTCCATATTTCAAATCTATGACCTATGTTAATACGAAATGCCAAATTTTGTTAGTTTTTAAGCATTATTAGGGGAGTTAGAGACGTGCAAAGTTTAGGTCCCATAATGTTAAATGAGTTGCACATAAAAAACTATCCCGATCTATAAATAATTAAGATAATGAAATGAATTTTTTACTGAAAAGAAATTATAACAACCCAAACAAAATGCATTCAATATTGGGTTGTTTAAAACAATTTTAATATTTTTAAATAATTATTATTTTAATTTTAAAAAAAATTATGAATAGAAACCCCTTAATATTTTTACAGAAATATATTTAAGACAGGAAGTTTAAGCGAAATCCCAATTTTTAAAATTTTTTATTCATAATTTGCTGAGTAAATCACAAAATACTTTTTTATTGCTCTTCAGGGGACTGTGTATAAGATCATAAATGAACTTGATAAACAAATACGGCTTTGGAAAGGAAGATAAACATCATTAAACCAACAACCTTGAGATGGTCCCCCATAGGACATCAAGTGATTCGATGGAATAACTCGTTAAATATTCACCCAAATGTAACAAAAACTAAGATTTAGATGTTTTCGAGGATAATTAACATTTCTAAATAATCAAATATGGGTGTTACTATTGGAAATTTCAAAGTTGTTAACATTTTTAATATGAAGACCTCCCCTTATAAAAATTTTGTTTCATGCAATTAACTTAGAATGTTATTTATTCACAAAGTCAAAAAGGTCCGATTCCATAGAATGACTAACGGCCAAAATAATCACTTGGGTATTTTTTTGATACAGGACGATTCCATTTCGCTTTTTTCCTGCCTATAAAAACTCGTATTTCGGGGATGAGAAATTCTCCTACCTTGTGAGGTTAAAGGGTTAAATACCGATTCTTAGGACTAAATTAAAACTGTCTCCTTGAAGCCACAGCGATACCGGTTTGTTTGGGCTTGTTGGGTCGATTTGGCGACTTTTGTATAGCTTCACTTTTTATCTCGCCAAGCATCTCAATTCTATTCTAACCCCCATAGTCGAATAGTTGCAGTGTTCGAAACCGTGACACCTGACAGGCTGTCATGGTAAAATTATTTTTCCTTTAATAAATGTATAATGGAGTTGACAGTGGACTGCCATGTAGATATGTACGGCATTATAATCTGCTGAATCTGAAGATTTTTGTGATTTTGGACGAAGCTATCAAAACGTTTCTCGGATGAATTGAAATTTTGTAGACAAGACCTTGTGTCGGATATTTTTTACACTTTTAAGTGGATAATCTGTGAATAAAAAATATCAGTATGACGTATTTATAATGATACATACTGACAGTATCTATAAGTTCGTTCGCTTTAGAACTAAAAATCATTGTATACAAAATTTCAATTCATCCGCGAGTCGATTTGAATAGCTTTCCCAAACAAAAGATTTGCATACCTCACAAATTAGCGTCATATATGATGTATTACTACATAACAATCGTCTTCAACAATCTAATCGTTTTATACGAAAACTAATTTTCCTTTGACATCGAAGCGTTCGTAGTATTTTGTCATTTCAAAGATAGTAAACCAAATATTTTGGTTAAGAATAGTAAATGTGTAACCCTGTCGAAACCCCTAAACTTTCTAGGAGTAGAACGAAAATAAATTCATGCAATTGGTTTAACCCTCTAATGCATACTGTTGCCATAATGGCAACAAGAACATAATCCACTTTAATAGAATAAAGTAGAGCTCCCTTTCGACAAATATGTGATTTTTCATCTATTACATTCCATTTTTAAGTTTTAGTTACTAATATAACCCTCATATATAACAGTAGTAAAAGTGTGCATTTTATTATTTTTAGTATTTTCTCATAGTGTATGAGTATTAAAAATACAAATATATTTTTTCGGGATGAAAAAAAAATATCCATTATAGGGTTAAAGTCCTTGTTCTTGTAGTCAGTGAAAACTCTTTTCAAATCCATCCTTATTTTATTCAGTAAACAAAATATAGATTTTTATATTTCTCAAGTGCTTCCTTAATGTAATACTTACTTCATTCTACTACCTTCTATTGTCATTCTTTTTTATATGTTCATTTTGCACTTAGATAACTTTGAGTGTGAGAAAAAGGAATTTTAAACGTATACATGTTACATTTCTTGTGAAATAGCATCCTTGGTATTGAATGACTTCAGTTTATAGACTGTATATCTTTAAGTATTTCTGGCGTTTTTTTACAGACGTATAATAACGTTACAAGTCAATATTGATTTACTTGCAACGTTATTTTACAGACCAGTCACCTGACTGTCAGGTTTTCCAGCAACTCACATAATTTTAAAACATTTTATTAATTTAATAAATTTATTAAATCTCAAAAGTTAAAGCATGGAGGAGCCATTTAATACCATTCACTTACAGAAATATAATATGAAAATATTTAAAAAAAAAAAAAGTTTTAGTAAAAAATGTCATTTAAATCTCGTGCAGTGAAATCGAGTTTACTCGTCAGCCAGTTTGCTTATCCCTTGAAGGAATACGGAATACGTTACAATATCATAACATTAAAACATAAACCTTGACCAAGTCATAGAATTATGTTTAGCTTTTTATAAACATATTAATTACCATGTCAAATAGTTAAAGGCGGAAATTTGATTCTCCTATTTCAAAAACAAATTCATTTCAATCTAAGTTTTTTACAACGATACGCTTTGAAGAAATATCTAATTTGAATGATTTGAACCGCAACTGAGTACGCCTGCACAGTGGCAACATATTTTATCTTTTCCGAAAGATAAGATAGGTCCACAGTATTGAAATGTGTCACCTGGGTGTTGAGGATAATTTCGTATCGTGTTGAGGATAATTTCGTGCATTTGGATTCTGCCGGTAGCTATTGTATGAAGAATTGGTTATGAATCGGAAAAGCCCGCTGCCGTCCGGAAAAAGTAATTTCTGTTTTGAAAATGATTGTTTTTCTGGTGGATTTTGGTGCCACAATACATAAAAGTAAAGTATCCATACGAATTCTGTGAGGATTTTTTAGTGACAGGATGTTCTGAAATAAAATTAATGACGTAATTTTAATGCATTAAAGTTTTAAGATAATTGATAGCAATTGTTTTATGGCAAGCTGGTGCCCAATAATTTCGTTTCAATTATTCATCTATTCGTGGAAGTTTTCGTAAGACGTCTTCCGGCTGAAGATTTGTATATTTTATTTCAACTGTTAACTTGTATTTTTTTCTTGATTTGTAAAATTTTCAGTGCATAACATATTAAATTCGAATTTTTTTTTAAATACTTAAAACATTTTAGCATTGTCAAAATAATGTATTGTCGTATATTAACCGAATGCCAAGATGGCTTATCTTGTTTTGAAATTATATTTTCCGTAGCATAATATTTTTAACTGCTCATGAATTACAATTTTGAAGAATGCCTCAAAATTTCCATATGAATTGTTCTTTCTACAAATTTCACTGAAAGTACCCAAACATTTGATGTCAATTTTCATGGCTATGGGGTTTATAAACGTTTTCAGGAAGTTACTTTTAATCGCTCTATAAGATCACTGGAAGGTTAAACTATTTTTTTACTGATGTCACTAAAAATGCATACCATTTGAAATTACCATTGGTTTTTTCAAGAATTTGAGACGCATGTAAATTTTCAAACACAAAGTTATATGATATCTAGTAACAAGTATATCTATTCAAAGCATTGATCTTTCAACCATGCAACGTTTATTAAAATAGCATTCATTTACATATATTTAAGTATCTGCTTCTCTTTCTGGTTATGATTCAATGAATGGGATCTGCAAACAATCGGCGTATTAAATATTTTCACAATGCGGCTACTGGATGTTACGCTTAAGCGGACCACAGCCTTTATTCATTTACGTATCTACCGCTGAATATATTATTAGCGTATTGTGAGATCTTGTATCCATATTGCATAGTAATAGGTTTATCCATTTCCTTGTGACAAAGTTACCTGAAAGAATTTGACGCAGCATTTGAGTAAAAATAAAGGTAGTGAACATAGGTATTAAAAGTAAAATCGGGCAAACGGAAATAATGTTCAGTAAACATTTTTTCACAATCGATTAGCATTTGATAGTAAAAATAAAGGTTTAATACAGTGAACATGTATTAAAAGTAAAATCGGGCAAACGGAAATAATGTTCAGCAAACATTTTTTCACAATCGCTTAGCATTTGATTGTAAAATTAAGGGTTTAGTACAGTCAACATAGGTATTAAAAGTGAAATCGGGTAAACGGAAATAATGTTCCGTAAAAAAAATTTCCCAATCGATTAGCATTTGATTGTAAAAATAAGGGTTTAGTACAGTGAACATGGGTATTAAAGGTAAAATTGGGCAAACGGAAATAATGTTCAGTAAACATTTTTTCACAATCGATTAGCATTTGATAGTAAAAATAAAGATTTAGTACAGTGAACATAGGTATTAAATTTAAAATCGGGCAAACGGAAATAATGTTCAGTAAAATTTTTTTCTCAATCGATTAGCATTTGATAGTAAAAATAAAGGTTTAGCACAGTGAACATAGGTATCAAAAGTAAAATCAGGTAAACGGAAATAATGTTCAGAAAACATTTTTTCACAATCGATTATCTCAAAAACGTGTGGAAACATAAAATCTGCATTTCAGTTTTTCGCCCCCATCTCGGTGCTTTAATTCCACTTTTTTTCCAATTACCCAATATAAAATATATCTAATCATGGTGTTTTTCCATATTAAAAGCGTTTTATGTGAAATATAAATTTTTAATAATTTTATATATATTTTTTTAATCTATTATTAAAAATTAACTTCTGCTCCTCCAAAAGTTAGGGACACCTCGTATTATAAAATAGCATTTGAAATAGATGCTATAACTGACCTTACTAAAAATAGCTACTTTTCTTGTTACATTTTTTTTAAACTTAAAAAAGCAACAATATCCCCTGATGCTGCTATAGCCACATCAAAATTCAAAATCGGAAAATCATGACACAAAGTTTTCAATTTATTCTGTACATTTACAAAAGCTCATACGTCAAACTTCTTAAAAATATTTGCTGAGCTGACACCACATGCATAATCAATGCTATTTTTGTTCTTCTTCAATATATAACTATAAAAAGGTCAGTGTGCTCATTTCTGTAGTTACTTGTGTTGACAGCTTTAGACTGCATTTCTTGCAACAAAAACGTTATTCTGTAGCTGTAGCAAAAAAACTGAGACAATCTTTATTGAATGTATTCGATGAAGTAAATGTGTTTCTTGGATAATCTATCATAGTGTGGGTTTGTGTCTTTGGCAGGAGATTTAATTTGAATTAGCTCCTGACAAAGTATATATTGGCGATTTTATTCTGGCGTAGAAATGTTCTTTTGAAACTGTGGGTCTGTTATAAAAGTGCTAGGTCGGTTTGATTATTTTAAAATGTCCAGGCACTTTTTGTTTAAAGACGTAATGTAAAATTTTAGGAGGATATTTTGAGTTATTGACATATTTTAGAGAGTAATGTTTCTGTAAAGGTTTTTTTTTAATATTGATCCGTCTTAAACCACTCTACAGCTCGAGCTAAAATAGATACAGACTTCAAACTTGTTGCACGATTTACTAATGACTATCGGACGACATAATAAGGTTTTTGAGAAAATCGCGCATATATAAACTGAAACTACCATAGAACATTTAAGTCATTGAAATTACCTTAAACTGAATGTCTGTACTAAATGCTTGGAGTAAAGGCGGACTATTTAGAGCGTTTAATAAAGTTATATAAATATTTGCCTAGTCATAACTGTACGTTCTAAATAAATTTTTAAGAACTTTAAAAAATTGAAAAAATAAACTAGTTTGGGTCTCTGATCTTTTGAATGTTTTTGTATGAAGTAGATAGTTTAATAAAAGTGGGTCTCTTTGAAATTTGAGCTGCTGACTAGAATGTCATAGCATTATTACTAGTTCTCGAATTAGTATTTGAATAATGAACCCTTAATTATATTTGTTCGCCTTTACTGATCTTTTTTTCATTTAAAGTGTTTCTTTATGCTTGCTCTCAAATTGATATTAGGTTTTTTTTTATCTTCCATATACAAGATCGATGTAACAACCTGCAAGTTTCATCTTCTTTCTATCCAACCCAACCCAGAATTTTTACTCATTAAATCTTTTATTAATAACAAGCATGTGTTCAATCAATGCCGTTCTTCAGCAAGCATCTATTTTTCCCGCCCCAGAACAACAATGACCTATGTCCATTACAAATTCTCACCAAATAGACCAGTTTATAACTACAGTCTTACCAATTTATCAACACTCTCTTAACCAAGTGCCAGGAGAAAAAGGTTAGAATAAAGTAGAGATGAAGCTTAGTCTAATTCCTACCTAAAAATAGTTTTTCTAAGTGAAGCCATTTAGCTCTTCCGCAAAAGACCCAAATAGGCGTTAAGATGCATGCAATGAAATTATTAACTTTTTAAATATTAACAGGAAGGAAAAATATTCATTCAGATTCTCCACAACAATCTACCTTTGTTTAAATTGTATAAAATAAACAACGAACATAAGCAAACAAAAATAAACCAGGTGACGGAGAACAAAAGAGTGTGAGTATCTGCTTGCGAAACAAAGTTACCATTTTTTTTTAAATAATAAAAAATAGCAAATAGTTTTTATCAAGCTTGTTATATTATTACATAAAATAAAATTATCGCAAAAGCAAAAAGTCTCAGTATAGACTTCAAAAACAAAGAATTACCTAATTTAGGGCATTCTATCGCTGGGTTTCCATGGTAATTGAAAATCTTGAAAAGTGCTTGAAAAAAACATTGATTTTCAAGGTCTTGAAAGTGCTTGAAAAACATTATCCACCTTGAAAAGTCCTTAATTTTTTGGGCTGGCGAATTTATCTTTAAGTATTACAAATGTTAATTTTGGCTTCATCAGAAACACTTTTTTTAATATGAATCAGTTACTATATTTTTTGATTTATTGCTTGTAAAATCCAAAGAAGGCAGATCAAGTGATTTTAGGTTGAACTTTTAATAACTAACTGGTTATTTTACAACACATATTTGAGTTCATTTGAAAGTTAGAGAGATCTTTCTCGTTTTCTTTATGAATTTTTAAAAACTATTGTGAAATTTAGGGGTTGCTTGTTCGAATATACAGTCCTTGAAAATTCCTTAAACAGTCCTTGATTTTGTTTTTAACCAAAAAGTGTGACAACCCTGCTATCGCCATTCCCTTGCAACTAATCAATATACGTCTTTATATTTGGCGCTTGTGGAATAGGGTTACTGTGCCTCTACTTCCATACCTTCTCTATGTTGCAGTGTGGTTTGCTTGGGTCTACCACTTCAATTTGGCGACTTTCAAAGGCTTCACTTTACACCGTGGCAAACATCTTTCTTATTCTCACCAATATGATCAAGACGATCTACCCGGCCACAATCAAAACTCGTGCCTCCAAGTGTAATTGACTTTTGGCGAGCGTGCCCACAATGTTTTACTATACCGCCTTGAAGTTTAACTTTGTAGATGTTTTTTTTTTCTTTTATCGTCGCTGTATGGGGTTTTAATGGCTTTTTTTTATTATTGACGATGCTTAGCGTTTTGTTTGTTGGTTGTTTTTCGCTGATAGGAAGATAGGCTTGATAGGCTGCTTATAACTTAAGCTTTTCTTTATCTTATCTATGAGAGCACTTTTGAGGTTGTAGGGTTTTGTAACAAATTTGCATACCAGTATCTCTTTGGGTTTTTCAAGAGACTTTATCAGATTCTTTTTTAAATGTAGGTATATTTGGTACTTTTCATGAAAATATATCTGGACGTTCAGAGTGACAAAATTCAATTTTAAAAAAGTTATTAATCGATTTGAGTGAATTTGATACTTTCTTAGGGAAAACGAAATCATTCAATTTAAAAAAAAATCCATATGATAATAACCAACTACAAAACTCCAATTTTGATAATAATGACTAGAAAACTACTAAATATATTTCAAAATAACCCTTTTTAACTATAATTAATTTTTCAAAACAATTTATTTGTATTTCGTGTACTAATATTATTATTCTTTGAATGCTGCCAAAAACGTAATTTCACAACAATTAATAACCTCACTCTGGAGCTCTACGGGACTGATCAGATCATCCATCCCTCTTAAAGCACTTCATTTATACTACTGTATTTATGTATGTTTCAAATTCAAATACTAATCCATGCATTTATATTTTAGGTAAGTCCCTTTTGAATAACCTTGTTGGAATGTGGAAAGAAATTATACTTCCTAACCTTGTTTCGGGTGAGAAAAACTTTCAAACTGATCATTTTGTTTTCTAGTGAATGCGTATTGAAGGATGTACTGATTCAAAGATATGGTTAACTTAGAATCACTCGATATCAACTCATTCATGAATAGTTATGACAGCTTGACAGCACGTTTAGTTCGTCGCCCGAGACACACACAAAAATGTGCCCTTTAAGCCAATAGGGATCCGTCTGGGTTGTTTTCTAATCACAAATGCTGTCATGACTCTTTACGTTAGTAGAGACAGTATTGAGTGACTCTATTTGAGATAAATCTAAAGTACATTCTTTGATACTGCTAGTAGATGCTAGAATTTTATGATTAGTTGCTAGATTGCAAAAAGTAGTAAAAAATGTAGCAAATTGCATCGGGCTTGTTAATTTTATTTAGATTTTAGGCATACTAAGTTGACTACCCAAGAAATTGACAAACTCTCTGTAATTGGCACTCTTTCAACTTTTGTTAAATAAATCAGATGGTTTAAGAGTTCACAGGTATAATATTTGTTGAGTGACGTTTTATGCAATATTCTAGCACATAGTTAAGAAAAAAGTAATTCGCTTAGTTCAAAAAAAGTGTGGGAAAGAAATAATTTAAGTCTTTAGTGAATATCGCTAACTGTGAAACTTGAAGTCCACCAGGTAGTTTTTCATTTCACTATGTATTCCCAAAATTTATTTTAATTGTATTAAGATAAAGGCAAAATCACGCCCTAAACCAAACTTAATTTCTTTCAAAAACTGGTGAATGTTTGTAATAATTCAGTTTAAAAAATCACAATATTACGTGCTCATAAAGTCAAACAGTTTATTTAGCTATACACAATAAACTTAACTTTTAAATTTTCCTAAACAGCTTTCGTTCATCACATATTTATTTGAATCCAATGCATTTCAAAACAAAGAAGTTTCACGTTTGCTGCTACCGGTTTTCATTCTTGGGTCAAAAATGTTATTTTACTTCGACTCAGTAACTGAGAAAATCGCTTTTACAGTTTAGCAAAGCTCTAACTAACAATTTTGCTTTAAAAATGATGGTAAAGAAAAAATTGCAGCAGGACGTACTGTTAATTTAAATCATGTCCAAATGAAGCTTTTAGTAAAGGTATTATAGGTCTGTACATGATGTGATTCATAACTTGGCATGTCAAAGAATGGCGAGTGTTTTGAGAGAAATGAACTAACCTTCTTTGCTTTTGCTGTTATATCCGTAAAAATTCTTATGCTATTAACAAACAGCTAGGCAGAAAGATCGGTCTCTTATGTCATTTAGTTCAAAACCACGAATTTTTAAAAGTATGGGCAGATGGACGTATGGGAAAAAAAATGAAGGTTGTATACCATAGACATTATTTTGTAAAGCAAAAGTGTTAGTTATTTATATGCCGAACTATAAATATATTGACGAAGTGTAATATAGATATCTAATGTCGTACATTCTATCCCATTTCGACCGGTGGTCAGGTGGCGCTGTTGTAAAATTATGAGACTAAATTTGCAGTTTTATCAAGATTTTTTTAAAAATAGTATCAATTTGGCAAGGTCATATTTTATACACATAACGAATGGTACAAGTCAGCTGCTTCGGTATCGATATTTTTGAAGATCTTGAACACTCTCTTTTAATACCCGCGCGATCGTGCGAGCCCGGTCGGAAAGGACTATCCAATTTCGAAAAAAAAATTATAATTGTCAAGGAATTTTAAAGTGGGTAACAGGCGGTTGCACTGAATTATCCACCATAAATGTAGCGAAATATAATATCTCAAATGGAACCAATTAGTTACCCTATACTGAATTGCACCACTACATAGAATCATGACGAACCGTAATTTGTGCATATTAGCAAATGCTTCCTTTTACCGGCCATGGCCATCTGGCTGAAATTCCGCAAGCGTTGTCACGATTCCATCTGCCTTGTACTGTCAATATCTATAGTGTCTCTAGTTACAGTTATGTCAAATACTAAAACCACTGCTTCCAAATCTGTATTCCGCAAAAACATAATGGATACAGAATCGTTTTTTAACCCTTCCACATTCTTTATTTTTCCATTTCCATCGGGCGACTTTTATATCAGAAATCTGCTTTGAAAATCTGCATTCATAAGGGACGGTATTTTTTTTTTCTCTTTTTAAATCTGTAACCTATCCCCGCGTGGAATTGACATCGGCCGCCATTGTAATGAAAATGCCATGTATGATTGTACATCTTTTTAAGAAACTGGTTCCATATCCTTATGAAAATAGCAAAATATAAAAGGGATCATTCATACAGAGAGATTTCCGTACGCAGCTTTTCTTTCACTAAAATGTTGAGAAGAAATATCATTGGGGAAAATCTTTCTATGGACATGTCCTTCTTTAACATTTAGCGGTTCGTACATTTTCTGCATTTCCAATTCGGATGTTTTTAGCTACAAAACAGATGGGGACGTTTCGTACATATGGAAAACCTCGCCAAAGTTCCTTCCCTGCAATAACTCTTCAACTCTATTGCGTATGATCACGAGTTGCTTCTTTGAGCTAAGTTGGTGCAAAATTTGTTGCTCATTTTTTTGTCCTATTTGGCGAGAAATGCCATGTGAAATAACTATAATAAAAAAGAGTTATCGGTTATCAAACCTTATTATTGAAACTGCATACTATTTATTCTCAGACTTCTCTATGTTAATCCCATTGGAGGAAATAATTTTCGAAGCTGAATTACTCCAGGTATTTTTACAAATAGTTTTTGTATATGATAAATGTAACCGGTTTAAATGTCTCAATAATGCTATTTTTTAAAATTATGAATTAATTTATGAAATAATTATGTAAAATATGTCGTGGTCACAAAGTCCCCCATGTTCCCTTACCAGATTAATATCTCTGGGGTTACCAGATCAGGGGGGTTATCGGCTTTTATACAGGATAAAAATTCTGATATGTGAGTGAGAATGGATGTGTGAAAATGGATCTTCCGGTAAAACGGATGCGTCATGCTGACGAGCAAAAGCCGGACTTCCTCCCTTGTGGCGCTCTATAACAATGGATGCCTCCCCTCTTCTCCTTAAAATAAGATAGTTCTCTACTCCGGGATCGGTTACCGAGTGGCCATTAGAAACAACATCTATACAATAAAATATTCCAAGAAATTTTAGAAATAGAATTATAGAAACATTTAAATCGGTTATATTTATCGTAAAAAGTTATCGTGTATATAAATAATTAATATAGGTGGAGAAATTCATTTTTGAAAATTGTTTTCCAACTTCCAACTTTGGATTAGCACAGAAAGAAAACTTTGGTTTTGAGATCAGATACTAGAGTTCCGGTCTCTAACCTAATAGCTGACAAGGAGTGATTAAGTTTAGACACATTGTGTATGCATTAAAATTATAAAGTAGTTAAACGGTTAAAGTAAATCTGCATTAACTTGTTCGAATTTCTCCTAATTTTAAAGTATTTGTAAGATAAATATTAATTTTTTTATTTTAAAACTTTTTAGTTAATCTCTAAAAGAATAGCAATTACCATTCAGTACATACTGAGACAAATAATTTAAAATTGTATTATTAGTTTAAAAATCACTAACTTTTAAAATAAATTCAAAAAATTAATTATTTAGAATTTGTGTCAATATTTATATTTAATGTTTACTATAATAATTAAGAATGGAAGGAAATGCAATTTTGAGAAAGTAATTGGCGTGAACAGCCACAAAATTTACAACATAGTTA
Organism: Hylyphantes graminicola; assembly: GCA_023701765.1. NCBI lineage: Eukaryota > Metazoa > Arthropoda > Arachnida > Araneae > Linyphiidae > Hylyphantes > Hylyphantes graminicola. Next base: position 23,586,001 of record CM043115.1, on the reverse strand, counting down.
ATAGTTTAATTTTATAAAACATGAAATAACTTAATTTTACATTCCAAATTCTATAGAGGAACAAATTTTTATGAAATTGTTTGACAAAAGTCAAGACATGTTTTAATTTTCGGAAATGAAATTAATTGATATTTCCAAGTACAACGCATAAACATAATAAAAGTTAATTATTTAACATTTAAATAGCTTTTTCGTCTTAAAAAATGAGGCAGTATGAAAAGTTAAACATCGAAATTAGAGAAACAAAGAAAATCGCAAATACATTTAAATAACAGATAAAAAAAATAGTCACGAAGTATAATGCTTAAATAACATTATTTTTTAATAAAGTACAACTTAACAATGTATATTTTAGTAAGAATTTCTACAAAAAAATTAAATTGCACAAATATTTTATGGTGTTTTTTTCTTTAAAATTTTCTTTACAACATAACTGTGAAGCCGACAACCTTCTATGTGATATTGCCTCACCGAAACAAAAAAAATTCTAAAAATGGTTTTGAATATCTTCAGCTTTGTTTCACCGCGATCTTTCCAAAACACAGCTTTATTTTGTTGACTTTCTTTTCCTAGATACCACCAACTACGTATCGTCCCTTATAGTTTGAGAGAATTGTATAGACTGACTTAGCATTTATGACATTCTGGTTTGGGTCGAAAGCATGGGGGAAAAAAACTGCAGAAAAGGGAAATAACAACAAATTCTAATTATTAACTCGTAAAGGGTTAAATACTTTTATGTTATGTACGTTTTCCGATAAGTACTATGATTGCGATATCTCTATATAATATGAAATTGTAGTTGTTGGACTCTTGAAAGCCACGTGACTTACATGGCTTCAGCCAATCAGAAACGCTGAAAGTAAGTGTGGAGGTGTGCTTGTTTTGTGCCGGGGCTGCTCCAGGTGGCGTCCCGTGGCTTTGGTAGCGATCGTTGCTCAGCGCTAGAGCTACGTGATGCCCTGGAGCAATCCCACGGAAACTGTCTTCCTATTTTAAAACTGTTGGCAACGGTCTTGAGTTTCCGACCACGCATCGTAAAAAACAGCCGAAGTCGATGCATCTTCCCTTTTTCGTCTTGCGCACTCTCCCCGCTGGTCGGGACCTTTTAACTGTCTTGCATGTTTGAGAGGAATTGCGTAGCAATTCTCGGGGGTAAGCGAGTGATAGTGAGCGGGGGCTTTGGGAGTGATAGCGAGCCCCGAGCAGTTGGACTATAAATAACATTTTGTCGGAACTCTGTACAAACATTTAGTGAGAGCGCTTTTGTTAAGAAAAGAACTGACCAAAATAAATTTCATCAAAAATACTTAGTGGTGGCCTCTGTACCATTAGTCTGTGGTGTCAGATCTTTCCTCCGTTATAGATGTGTTAGATATTAAGAAATAGGCTTTTAGTCGGAAGGACCTGGTAGTTTGCTTTCTGACTGGTAAACCTGGGTACGTATATACGAGTCGAATAGCTGATCATCAATTAATCCTTCATCCTTCAGGGTCGATAAATAAGTCTCCAGATTTCTTTGTAAATCGATTTGAGTTTTATCTACAAACTTACCACCATACAAAGGTTAGGTTTGAATTATCGTCGCACTAGAGCTACACGAGGGCTATTGGCGACAGGCGTCGTATTTTAGTACCACATTCAAGTGACGAACCGACACCTGAATAGGCACCCATCGCAGCCGTTAAGGGTGACATCGTACGCAGCGTTACCACCATACATAGGCAACCGTTGACAAGTATTATCACTGTAGCTAAAAAGTCCAACGAATAACCCGTCCAACGAAGCGACGTACGATATCTTTCCTAAAAGTTTCGGTAGGTGCTTACTTATGGGCGTCGTTGCGTCGTCTCGTCGCTTTCTTTGGTTCTTAATTGCGACACCCGGCCCCATAAAGCCCTCGTGATGCTCAAGTGCGACGGTAATTCAACCCAACCCAGATACCTCACACTCAATAACTACACATAGACATCGTGGGTCAAAATGGACGGACACGGTTTAACCTTTCTTAAAACAAGATTTTTAAAAAAAATTATCAAGAAATAATGGCACTGGAAGAAGCATCATTTTTCAAATGCAGTACAATATGATTCCCTTAACTTTTTCTTTCCAAACTCAATTCCAATAAAAAAAAAAGTTTAAAGTTTTCAGATGTAACTTATACAGCTTTTTCGAATCAACCCAACGATATGTTACGGGAGACATGCAAAAAAATCACATTTTGTGTTTTTAAGACTTTCTCTTTTAGGGGTTTTTAACCCGCGGAAAAGGCAGGATTGATGATGGCCCCAAATGGAATATTTCTCCTTTCCACGGCCATTTCGGGTTATTTTTCTGCATATGCACGGGCACGTACTCTCTGCGAAACGGGAATATTGCGCCTCTATTTGCGGTGTTTCATATTTTGGGTTTCAACCGACTGTAACAAAAGCTTGTTGCCTGTATATCTGCAAAAAATATGGTTTGAAATGGACGTTTTTTTATACAATTGTGGTTGTGGTGGTTTGAAAAAATTTTAACCAATGATTTTGTTTAAAAAAAAGTTAACCATGGACTGTAAAGTGTCTTTTAAAAAGTGACTGTTATATACAGTTACTTAATACGAAAAAAAACTAATCATAGGTACTTAATACGAATAGTAACAAATCACAGTTACTTAATACGAATAGTAACAAATCGGTTACTTAATACGAATAGTAACAAATCAGATACTTGATACGAGTAGTAACAAATTACAGTTATTTAATACGAATAGTAACAAATCAGTTACTTTTATACATTTCAAATTCGAGGGAAAATGAAAATTTAGTGATCCTACAGGTCTTTCAAAGAGAACCAAGACTAAAGAAATCGGGACAATCGGCAATAGTATAAACTAACACAAACAGTTCCCGGACATGACGGAGAGACTGCTCACGGACATGATTTGTCCTAGTGTGTGGACACAAATTTGTACACAAAATAATAAAAATTTTGAATTGTTTCAACGCTAGTAAGTAGATAGAATATTTTAATAATTATAATTTATTCAAGTGAATTCATAACTTTTCTTGGAATGAATTTTTATCTTGCGGGGACATGTTTATGTACGTTTTCTCAGGAATGGCTCACATAAACTGTTATAAAAATCGTATTTGTAAAATATAAAACACAACTACATCCTGAATATTAAAAAATCACATTGTCTTCTTGGCTATACACATGTAGAAGACTTTCAAATTGTTTAATAAATATCAATCTAAATTTAATATTTGTTATTTTACTATAAAATTTCATTTATCAACTCGAATAAATAAGATTTTTTTAAAGTTTAAAAAAACAATTTCAATAAACTTTCAAAGAAAACCGTACTCATTGAATATTTATTTAACGGTCAGAAGATTGCTGACTTAACGAAATAAAATGCCCTTGATTTGGTGTCCACTCGACCAAAAAGTCATGGGAACTGCGGGGGTTCGTCGAGCATAACATCTACAACAGAGATATTCTCGGAATGGTGATGGCCGACTCATTAATCATCAAAAGCTGCGTTGGTTTTGGCGGACGGGTCTCGTAATTTTTAACTGTGTTTAAATGAAGATACTAACACTTCAAGGGACAATATTAGCTTGTACTAGTATGCACAAAGTCACGACATCCTATATCAAACGGGGACATAATCGCGACAACTGAAATCCCGACACCCTAAAATGGGCTGGGGGCCCAGTCGGTTAGGCACTCGCCTAGCATGCGAAAGGTCCCAGGTTCGGGCATCGCCAAAATAACTGCCGACCTATAAACGGCCCGTGCAGCCAAAAATGTCCGGCGAATCCGTTACACGGGGAAAAAATGTCCCCGTGTAAGGGAGTGCACGTTAGATATCCTTCAAAGTCCTAACGCTGCGTACGATGTCGCCCTTAATGGTTGCGTTTGGTGCCTATTCAGGTGTCGGCTCGTCACTTGACTGTGGTTCAAAAATACGTTGCCCGTCGCCAATAGCCCTCATGTGGCTCTAGTGCGACGATCATTTAAACCTAACCTAACCCGAAACTCTAAAGGAATTTTCAAACTGTCGGGTTTTTGGCTGTCAGCATACTGTCTTGCCCGGTATGTTAAAACAAGGATATATGACATATTATAACATAACCCTACTAAAAATCTTATATTTTTTAAACCCCAATTGAACTTAATACTCAAATTACCTTTTTCAAGTATCCTTGATATCACTTAGTACTTTAACATCCAAACCACACACTGTCGGTGACAAAAAGTCGCCTAAATCAATAGTTCCCACGAAAACTTTGCTGAGTCATCTTGACCTTTCATCTTTTCACACGAATAATCTTAAATTTGATTGGTCAGTAGAGAAGAGCTGGACATAACTCTCCATTTTTGTGGATCACTACGTTCCACGCTACCGTCGACTTCAGACGACCAATTTATCCTTTACCGATTTATAAATAGAATTCACTTAAGTAGAGTAAATGTTTTTATATATTTTTTAAAGTTACAATGAAGTGTCATGATTTGAAAAATGCTTATTTACAAGTCTTTTGTAACCATATTCAAAACAAAATAAATATAAGTCTACGAACCTGAACATTCCATAACAAATATCTCCTAATCATAGTTTTTCATGTATTTTCCAGAAATGAGTTTTTAATTACTTTTCATGAACTTTCAAAAATGAAAAGATGTTCATTTTGTATCACTGAATGCAATCCATTGTCTAATTTTAAAATTAACATACTTTTCAACTCAAAAAGAAAATCCAGCCTAAAATATTTATCTTTATTGGGTATTTTAAAGCATCAATCAAACTTTCCTTTTTTCGTAGCCTTTAGATATTTAGTTAAGTATGTAAATAACGATAAGCAATCTTCTAACGGAATTGTAGCTCCTAATTGAACTTAATGATGCAGTTGAAGAAAAGTGTTACAAATGTCCCATCAGCAACGTACTTTTCCATGATTCATTTCATTTTGTTATTTAATTCATCTTTTAATCAGAATCTTTAATCGTATTTCTTAACAATAGTTGTTTTGTGATTCTTGTTTAAACATTTTATTCAAATGACCAAGATTTGTAGTATTTTATGCAACTGTTTTTTTTTAATCTTTTAAGTAATGGACGCTATAACAACTAATAGGAAAGATTGTTTCGTTAATGGTAATTTGTTTCATTAATGTTATATTAAAAGCCTGTAGAGATAGTTTATACTTTTTTTTTTACAAACTACTATTTCAAAATCAAAGGTTTACATGTTTTGAAATAGTAGTTTCTAAAAACATTTTCAAAACCTGTTACCTGGCCTTAAACAAATATAAATGTAATAAAGGACATAGTAGCGTCCATTTGAAATTACTGGAATTACTGAAGAAAAATTTTTTTTGATAAAAGAAGTTCATAAAATCATATGAACTATTTACCATACTTAAGGAGTTTAGTTCGTTAAAATACCATACTTTAGTTAGTAACTGCTGTTGAATCGTCTTAAAATATTTGATGTTCATTTGAATTAACCCTTTCAGTCCCTGTGATGATATATGGCATGTTTTTGATCACAATTTTAAAAAAAATAATAGGGCTGACATCTATTGGGATTAATAAAAAATACTTTCTTATGGAAAAAGTTTGAAGAATCGAATGATGTGCTTTTTGATATCATAAATGGCTATAGACGATCAGAAAAAATTCGAAAATAATGCCAAATTGTCATTGGGACTGAAATTGTTTACGTATTCAATTTCAGAACATTTGAAACTGCAATAATACTGTTGAATGCGTTAAAAAGTTTTCCCCCTACTTTTTCCTATGTAATTTATGGAAGTCAGTACGTCCATCATATGTCTCTGTCATTTGTCATATTTATCCCCCTTCTTCACCTTTGAATTGCTTGATAACTGATTCAGGCATAGATTGGCTCTTTTGATGTGTCAATCAATACTTTGAACAAGGTTTTTTTCCTCTTGTCATCGATGTTTTATTAACTTATGATTACATGTAACTGGCAAGTAATTATCTCTTGACAAATTATAATGCTACAATTTCATTAAATGTGAAATGTCTTGAAGTATTCAACAGAGTTTTCATGTAAATTTTTTAAGGAGTAACTAACTCTACCATTGTAAAACATGTAGAATGACAAATTTTCTAGTCACCTTTTGTCAGATGCGTTTTCAAGAGGGAAATTTAAAATTCTTCGTAGCTATATAATTTGTACTTATAGTCTGAAAATTTCAAGGAAATTGAACTCAAATTAAAACAAAAGTACCAATTTATTATACATAGAAAATAACTCTTTTGACGTTAGTCATTTACAGGGTAAGGCAAACAAAAGTGGCCCCGTTCTAGAGATAAGAATACGACAGAAATGTTGCCAAGTCTAAAAGCAATACAAAAGCAGGTTTGCTAACTGAAGCTATTTATCGCCTCAATATTAAGCCCAATCAAACGCTTGGAATTGAAGTCTGTACTCTTTTTTTTTTCTTTCAGATATTTTTTACTTTTCTGAATTTGAGTCTTACGAATTTGAGGGGGAAAAGAAATAGTGTGATACTTCAATTTATCTTTAGCTTCAGTATCATCCAATTCTTATGGCAGATGAATTACTTCGTCGATCTTAAAATTGCCCCGTTGCGTAGTGTATACGACCAGAGTTTGTAGGTATAAATTAATAAAAAGCATTTTTCCCAACAAAAATATGTTAAATATTTAATCTCAAAAATGCTCCTAGATAATGTACATTTTTTCCTTGTTTTTTAAAGTTATTAGCAAATATTAACTGTAGTTCCTGATTTTCTTTATTCAATTTCTAACGCTACTTACGTTAACATAAATGAAAATTTTAGCTCAAATGCTATGAGGACTGCATATAATGCACAGAAATTCCAACTTTTTTTCTACTTGTTGCCTGCACCTTTTTTTGATCTTCTCAATGCAATCCGAAACAAATTGCAATAATGTTCCGTTCTGCTTTTTTAAGATGTTAGGAAAACACTATTAAATTGGCTACGATTCTTTTCCTAATTTTTTAGAACTATCTAAATTATCTTCCAATTTCATCCTTTCTACTTCATTTCTGAAAAACCCTTCATACGATAGAATGCCATATTCCATTCTGTATTTTGTTCCAAGCGAGCTTCGTTGACTGGATGTCGGTCTCGACCTTGTTCTTCCAGTGCATCCTTTATTAGTATTTTTATTTTATTATTATTCTATTCCTAAGAAACTTTTTGAATAACCGCTGGAGAGGGCGTTCCACTATTTTGACATTGACAGATCGGAGCCCATATGGATGAGATATGCAGCAAGCCCTATCTCGATACGGGATTTTATTATTCAGGCCCTATACTCGCCGCCAACCGAATAAGAAACGGCAGGGATGGCGTTTTTTCAGAAAAACCGATGTTTCAAAAACCGGTTTCTCGGTTTTACCGAACCTTAAAAACCGGTTTACAACGTAACCGGTTTTTCAATGGAAAAAGTTATAATTATTTTTTAAACTTTACTTTCGAATAAAAATATAATTTAGACAGTCAATTTTGAATGTTTAAAGTTTTTTGTTGGAAACTAAGTTCTAGGTTTCGTCCTAATTGTTAATTTTTTATTATTTAAATTTATTGTGTTACTTTCTTATTATTTAAAATTATAATGTTACTTTCTCATTATTTAAAATTTAAAAAAATCTCCCATTTGCTATCTATGCTGTTTGCAAAGTGCTAAACTAACATTTTTTTCGAAAAAAATTAAGAAATAAAAAAAACCGAAGACAGTTTTTAGACGGTTTTCCCCGCAGAAAACCGCTTTCCAGTTTAGACCGGCCTCATGGAAAAAAAAACGGTTTTTCAGTCAAAACCGAGGGCAAAAAAAAAAAAAAAACGGTTTCGGTTTTCCATCCCTAAAGTGTTTCAAATAAGGGTGGCGGGAACTAAAGCTCAAAACATGTTGCCGTGGTATAAACTTTTTTTCTATGTATATTCAAGTGGCCCTCTGCTACATTATAATGATGAGAACAAAGGCAAAGTCTTCTTAAAACTAAAATTAGGACTTGGAGTGAGGCCAAATTTGGTGAAAGCCATGATAAGGGGTAATTTAGGAATTAAGAATATTCTCTTGTCATCGGAAGAAATTGGCTTTCCGTCATTTCCATATTTTAATTTGTTTGTTTAATTGAATTTGATTTTAGTTTCATGTAATGCCGATGATTATTTTTGGTTGGTGGACATATATTTTAAAGTTTGTCTGCTTGGTCAGAGACGCGCTTATACACCTTCTTCAAGTAAGACAGACACAACGCACACTCACACAAACACGCGTGACAGATACTGCCATCTATCACGCGCACTTCCACAACTTAGACATGTCCCTAAGGGTGAGGGAAATAGTCTCCAGGGATCTGTATCATTGGTAAACTGCTCAATGACCAGCCACGGGACTTTCAGACCCAATAGATTTAACGAGCACGTACTCCGCATGTATTTGGGACAAACACAAACATCCATGCCTTACCGGGATTCGAACCCGAGCTTAGAAGCTCCAAAGGCTAGCTCCCTAACAGTTGTGCTGCCGGGTCGGCTTATTTTTGGTAGTTTGCAAATAGATTTAATAGTTGAAAGATTGAACAATAAGAGTGCTATAAGCACTTGTTGGAACACCTTCTTCGCTTCTGATTTCAGGACCTTGTAGGTCTGCAGTGCTGCTCACCACCATTCAAAACACAAAGCTAATTGATGCTTTGTGGTCCTGTACTGTTGTGTGGGCTGGGGTACTCAGTCGGTTAGGCACTCGCCAAGCTGCGCCGGGCTGCGTTGGGTGCCTATTCAGGTGTCGGCTCGTCCCTTGACTGTGGCTCTAATTTACGACGCCCGTCGCCAATAGCCCTCGTGTAGCTCTGTTGCGACGATAATTTAAACCTAACATGTACTGTTGCATATTGATAACTCCATATTACGATGTTTTTTTACCACTTTGTTACAAATTTGATGATTCTGTGAAAATTCTTTTCCATTTATAAAAAAAAAAGCCAGTTTCCCATTGTATGGTGATGCTGCTATTTTGTCAAAACTAATCTGGAAATTTATTTTTGTTACGTAGAATTCGAGCATTCCCAGAATTATGCAAAAATGTGTTAAAAAAAACCAACTGTAAATGAGTTGTGTCAAAGGAACTATTGAAAAACAGACAATTTTCTCGGAATACTGGCCATGATCTTTTAATATTCCATTAGGAAGGAAGCGAATTTTAAGTAGCTTCCCAGATTTTGTTGACTTCTTCTACCGCGTTTTACACGATTCATTCATTCGACGGAAATGAAATTTGTTACTTGACCGGTGTTCGAAATCAATAGGCCAGTTTCTACTTACTTAAATGTTAACCAAATGAATATATTTTTTTAAATAACTACCAGTGACTGATTTTTACTAAAATGGTTAGAAGCTTTCTTCTTCTTTTTTTTAAATCATACCACTTCCGAAGTTGTAAATTTAAAAAAGCCTAGTCAATAACACCTGGGTTATAAATCATAACCATATGGTTATGACTCATCAGATAATGGCCCAAGTTGCTTTCGCTGGTCTTATATTTTCCATGGTTACTTAATATGTGCTGAAGAGTTTTAACAATGAAGTCTGTCGTTAAATATATACCTAAAAACCAATTATATGGTGCTTATTGTTCTTGAAATTATTGTATTGAAATTATAATTATGATTACTATTGGTATATTCAAAACACTAAATAAAATTAAGTGTTAAACCAAATTTATAAGCGTATAGGCAATTTTTGGATCCTCTCCAATTATAGGCCTAAGCCTAGCCCTTGCAAGCCTATTCAATAGTCAGGGCCTTTGCCTTACAAGGCGCGTTTACATGAGCCATCGAATCCATGGAATAAAGAGCAAAATCCGCAATTTTTCCCTCTTGGGGATTTACGCCCAGGCAGAACCAGAATTGCAGGATTTTTTATTGGGAGGTTTCACAAACCCTCCAATGAAGCAACGTTTGAAGTTTCATTCCAAGGATTCAACCACAAGCTTTCATTTGGGTTAGAAATTCTGCTCGACCAGTTCCTCCCCTAATGGAGGGTATGGTATTCCACGGATTCGCTGGCTCATGTAAACGCGCCTATAATGTATCTTTCCTTCCTAAAAATGCGTTACTTATTATTTTTCAAAGCCACAGTTAATCAAAAAACTATTTGGCGGGAACCACGAACACCAATAAACGCACGAGGAAACGTGACTAAACGTTTGTTTATGCCCGAATGCCTGGAAACCGAAATGCTTTGTTGACCAACCCTTTGAATCCTTGGCTTACAAAAAAAAAAAAAAATGGCGGCACCTTGAAAGTCGGACACATGATGGAACTGCGTAAACAATGGAGGAGGATACGGAATTGTATTTATGGACACTTACATAAATTTTTGTGTCTGGCGTCGGTGTTAATCAAGGTTCTGACACCGAACGTGTTGCGCAGGTGTTTTTCGGAAATTCGAGGTTCCAGGAACGCCGTGGCGATAAATGTCCGGAATAACACTAAATTTGCGCCCTCGCACATCTATAATGAGGCACTAAAATGGATATTATTGTTTAAACCGGTTCTTTTTTTAGAATTTTTAAGGGAATGGTTGAATCTGTTCTTGGTAAAGTATTCGTTATGCTGATTTCATTTGAAAGTGATTCTTCATAAAATGTTTTTACGAATTTCTCCTAAAAAGGTTTTTTCCTGCGAAAAATATGCTGTAATTCTCTTTATTATACAACCATCGTGTATATTTAGTATTTGTGCACAATTGTTAAAAGGATATCTTGCATCTTTCTCATTGTGTTAAAGCTGTTCGCCACTAACTTTCATCTCCCGAAAACTGCTATATTATTAAATTGTTAACTACAAATAAGTGATACGGTCTCTTTTTTGCATTTTTAGTGCAAAAATTGAGTATTTTTCAAGCTTAAGGTTTGTGTCTCAGTAACTTTTAAACATTATTTTTAAAAAAATTCTTGCAAAACATACTTTTTAGCACATATTTGTATGAAAAGTATGTTTAGATTACGTAAGAATATCGTGTCTTAAGAGGTTATAGAACACTGTAATCCAGCCACAATTATCATATAAACCGTTTTCAAAAACATTCAATACAAATATTCAATACTTCCTTTGGATTAACACAGCGAAAAAAACTTCCTTTTAGAGACCCGACTACCTATCCCATTCCTCCATAACTCAGACCTCTTATACATTTCCATGCTATTACCATGTTAGATAACTGCTCTGATTTCAATATGAAACAAGCAAACAAATTTCTTTTTAAAACAAAAAAAAATGGTTTCTTTAAAACAAGATAATTTATAAAAGAAAATTTTATCTTCCGTTTTCATATTATCTTACATTACAGGCTGTTTAACAGTTAAAAGTTGCGTAATGTGTTATCTTAACACTTGAAAAGGGACTCTGGAAACACTTGCGATAACAATACTTAATTATAAAAATTGATAATTTAAAACACTTTTAACTCGGGAAAAAGTAAAGTAATACATATTTCACATTAATTTTTTGAAGCTATGTTTTTTAGATACTTACATACAAAGGCGTGTTAATTAAGTTAAAAAGTCATTTAGTACGTCTTAATTTATGTTAAAAAGGGTCGTAAAATATAATCGGGGCAAATGTAAGAATTTATACTTTTTTTCTGCGAGTCAATCGAAGAAGGAAAAACGTTTGAAGAGGTTTAAGCTTCTTTTTATGCATGGATGGTCTTTTTTTTATAAATTGGAGGTTTGTTTTTTGACAAAGCTGTAATGCTAAGGAACGATTGTTAGACAACGTAATATCGGCTCCAATTGGTTGTCTAATCACGTGACCTATAAAATTAGATAGCCAATCACTGGCAAGAATGTGGCTCATGTTTCAAATTAATTATGTATTACGCAATTAACTTATCAACTTGTGAGGACAGGAAAATTATATTTTGATGTTCATATAGTTCGTACATGTACTTTCTAAATTTGATTGATATGAAACTTATACTCTATGAAGGTCAAGGTAAGTATTTCTGATATAAATGGTAGTTACAATTTTCGCAATCGAAAAAAGTTCGGCGTAGGTTTTGCAAACTCCCATTTGCAAATTGGTGGCGTATTAGTTCACCGGGGGTTTTTAAAGGCTGCTTTAAACTCTCTCAGAACACCACTTAAAGTAATTGGTTCGCGATATACTCGGTGTTTTTATTCGATTTGATGGTTAAAATTTAATTTTTCAAATAACAATATAATTATATTTAAAACAATATTTTATCAGACCTCTTTGAAGGGAAGGGGTGTTACTTTGAAATAAAATCGATTTTTTAAAATGAGGATAAATGTATTGGACAAAAAAATTATTCGCTCTGTTTAAAGAAATTTCAGTTTTATTGGTTACTTGAAATTCGAAATGCTTTCTGACACTTTTAAACTAGTTTTATTTTATTAAATTTTAGTATTTAATCTACTTGAGACAAACATGCTTTTATTTATTTTAAAAGTTCTCAAAAGTGTACCCACTTTTTAAATCATCTGACGGTTACCGTCTTACAAACCTGTCGCTTAATGTCAGGTTTTCCAGCATTACACATATTTTTTAAAAAATTTAATAAATTTAATATTTTATAAAAATTTAAAGGGCGAGACTCCATTTCATTTACTAAAAAAATAAAATTAAGAAATTGAATCAAAAACACAGACTAAATCAAATAAAAAAAATAAAAAAAATTAAGGAATAAAATTTTCAGTTAAAGCACATGAAGTGAAAACAAGTTTACGCTTTAAACCTTGCTGATTCCTCGGAGTGTTAAATTTATCCGATAACATTCAGTTAAATTTATCCGATAACATTCAGTTAAATTTATCCGATAACATTCAGTTAAATTTATCTAATAACATTCAGTTAAATTGTCATCATCGGTAACGAAATGTTATTGTTATATGGCTTCAATGGTTTAAAATAAATCAAATACTGAATTAATCTTGTACAGCTGTGGAAATAAAAAAGTACCCACTTGAGGTTATTTCCTCCGTTATTCATCCTAAAGAATCGGACCTTTTTGACATTGTGAACAATTAACATTCTGAGTTAATTGCATGACACAAAATTTGCATAAGGGGCCATCTTCATATTAAAAATGTTACTAACTTTAAAATTTCCAATAGCAACACCCCTTTTTGAATCCATATTTCAAATCTCTGACCTATGTTAATACGAAATGCCAAATTTTGTTAGTTTTTAAGCATTATTAGAGGAGTTAGAGACGTGCAAAGTTTAGGTCCCATAATGTTAAATGAGTTGCACATGAAAAACTATCCCGATCTATAAATAATTAAGATAATGAAACGAATTTTTTACTGAAAAGAAATTATAATAACCCAAACAAAATGCATTCAATATTGGGGTATTTTAAACAATTTTTATATTTTTAAATAATTATTATTTTGATTTTTTAAAAAAAATATGAATGGAAACCAATTAATATTTTTAAAGAAATAAATTTAAGACACGAAGTTTAAGCGAAATCCCAATTTTTAAAAAATTTTATTCATAATTTGCTGAGTAAATCACAAAATACTTTTTAATTACCCTTTAGGGGACAGTGTATAAGATAACGTGTGTAATTGATAAATAAAGACGGCTTTGCATGCATGCTTGCTTGTCATTTTAGAGATGGTCCCCAAAAGGTCCACAAGTGATTCGATTGAATAACTCGTCAAATATTCATCCAAATGTAACAAAAACTAAGATTTAAGGGTTTTCAAGAGTGCTTAACATTTCTAAGTTATTAAAATTGGGTGTTGCTATTGGAAATTTCAAAGATCGTAATATTTTTAATATGAAGACGGCCCCTTATGCAAATTTTGTATCGTGCAATTAACTCAGAATGTTATTTGTACACAATCTCAAAAAGGTCCGATTCTATAGGGTGACTAACGGATGAAATAACCTCAAGTGGGTACTTTTTTATTTCCACAGCTGTACTTTAAATTATTTCAGCGTGACAAATTGTTATTATAACTCAGTTCCTGGTTGTTATGTTAGAAATGCAAATTACTATCACTTCGCTATCTCTGCTATCTCGCAATCCTTTATCAATTCACAAATTTACGACAAGGTTTATTCGAAGAATTAACAAACAATACCGATCGCGATTTTTATCATGTAGATTTGGAATAGATGAAAATCTTTTCATATTATGGTACTTTTAACATCGTATTAAAACACTTTTTATCATTATTTTGAGAATCAACGCACTGTACTTTTTGGGTTCATTTAAAAACGGAAGTTTTTTTTGGTGTATTCAATGAAATATATCTGAATATTTTTAATACACTAATTTTTTTTTAATAAAATTATTATTTTCAGAATTTTTTCAAAAGAATAAATTTTTAAAATTCAACGGAAAAACTTCAATTGAGGGAAGTTTTACTAGAAATTTTGCTACACACATACATTGTGTCTTCTAAAAAGAATTGTGTAAAAACAGCTGTAAGTTTTCATTTTATAGAAAAATGTTGATGGCATCACTGGGACTGAAAGGGTTAAACTTTATCTCCCACACCCTTTCCCTTTCAAATAATTCTTGCTTTCAAATCCATACCAAATGATAGTTAAAACATAAAAAAAAACTGTGCAAATATCAGTTTAGACCAAAGCCGTGTTATGTTATAAATAAAACATTTAAATAATGGTGCGATTTATCTTGAAAAAATAAAAATTGTAATCATTTTCTGATTTGTAGGGAGATATCCATTTGAAAGGGTTTCCGCCCAAATAAAAACTGAGAAATTGAATTTCTTTATCTTTTGAAGTTGAAATGAAACATAAGTGCTAAGATTAAACCACTAAATCAATGTATCTTTTTTGAAGTCAATATATTTCATTCGCAAATATATACTAGTGTGTTACTTCGTATTTCTAAAAACTCGGAATCGCGTTTGTAGTAAGTATTTGATTTGTAATGAGAGTTAGGGAGTTGACCTTTTGCATTTATGCTTTTCTCTTTATTTAACAAATAATGAAACAATGGAGGTAAAGCTCTAGATAAGCGGTCGCCAGTCGCCAACTGGAGACTATTACATCAAAAGTGGCTACCTAAAAATCGAACCCCAGTCGCCAAATGTGGCGATCATAATTTTTTCTTTTTGTTCAACAAATAATTAATACTGAAGCTGCATTTCTAAAATAATAAAACGCTCCTATTGGATTCTGTCGGGAAGAAGACTTGATGTCAGTTGTTGCTCATCGGTGAAATTTTTCATCCTCCTCCATGTGACGTAAATGGAGCTGGGCGATGAAAATCTTGATCTGCAAATTTGATTTTTAAAATTTGCTTTACGATTTCGGCAATATACAGGTGATCGATTTACATCTGATTAAGATCTCAACTATTCATTTAAACAATTTTGATATGAGAAAATTTCATGAACAATCGTGGGTCGTGGGCGACGTCAAAAATTCTCCGAAACTAATAGTAGTTGAATTGATTGTAGATAAAATAATTTTCTCCTAACAATAATGGAGAATCACATAATACTATATATTTTGTATGATACTTTTTTTACTGTCATTCTTATCATATCAAGAATGTCATTAATAAAATTTTCTTTTGTGGCAAATCGCACTTTCTTTTTGTTGTATACTCGTATATACTGAAATTTAAAACTGGCTACTAAAAATCCAAATGCGGCTACCATTTTTTTCACTCTGGTAGCCACTGGCTACTATTAAAAATTCCCAGTCCAGAGCATTAAATGGCGGACTATTTTTGAAATAATAAACTCAATCTTCAACTTGCAATCTAACTGTTGAGAATCAAGTGACTCAAAATTCTACATCTTAATTGACAAGGACCAGTGTTAGACATAGATATTTGGCTATTTTTTTTATCATGGGCCAAAATTGTTTTATGTAATGCGTTATTGAATTTGATGCCTTTTATACTTTTTAGTTAGTTTTTAACAATGTTTTTTTAATTTGGTGCAGATTTTGGATATCGATATGTTCTATGTGATAATAGTGTGCACATTGATTCCTTTTTCATTTTATTAGGGTTGCCAAAAACCTTGAAAAGTGCTTGAAAAAACATTGATTTTTCAAGGTCTTGAAAGTGCTTGAAAAACATTATCCATCTTCCAAAGTCCTTAATTTTTTGTGCTGACGAATTAATCTTTAATATTGGCTTCATAAAAATCACTTTTTCAATGTGAATCTGTTCGTATTCTATTTTTTGATTTATTGTTTGTATGATCCAAGAAGGCAGGGCAAGTGATTTTAGGTTGATTTTTTAATAACTAGATGGTTATTTTATAACACATATTTAAGTTCATTTGAAAGTTAGAGAGCTCTAAATCGTTGTTTGAATGAATTTTTAAAAACTATCGGGGCATTTTGGTGTTTCAGGTTCGAATATAAAGTCCTTGAAAATGAAGGGAAAACCCTGAAAAGTCTTTAAATAGTCCTTGATTTTTTTTAACAAAAAAGTCTGGCAAACCTGTTTTAATCTGATGTTTAAAATAACAAACCGTATGATTTAATTTCATTACCAACTGAATTAATATACAATTGTCAAATAAATGTGTATTGTTGTTGCTACAATGTTTAATAACTTAACCCAGTCCCTAGAATATGTTGTTTTTCTGTACATTTCTAATCTTCACCAAAACGTCTCTAGCTCCATTTGGTTAATATTTGAAACAAAGTAGCCCTCTTGTAGCTCTAGTGCGACGATAATTCAAACTAAACTAATTAGAAACAAAGAATGTCCCAATGTGTTGTCCTTTAAGCATTTCTTTCAACAACCCGTTAAGAACATTCCCTTAAGTGTAAAACAAAAAATCTCTAAATTAGCTTTGAATTTTTCAATTCAATTTACCATTTGTTCTTTGTTTTTTATTTTCCTATTTTAGCGTAAGATACATGTTTACTTACTGTCGTTTTAAATTATCAATTGCAGTTCCCCTTTTTTTTCTCTTGGGACCAAAAAAAAGTGCAATTATTGTGTTACATTGATACGATTTTTATTAAACAATTATAAATATATTAAAAGTAAATTAATAAATCGATTATGAAGTAAAACCGTTAAGGGATTCAAATTTAGTCAACATTCTTACCTTACTGAATTTCACGATAACCATTATTAGTATACAAAAACTAAATCCAAGAACAAGTTTGTATATATTTCATCTATAATAATGAAAGAAAGAGTCTGTCTGTGTGTATGTCTGTGGATCGCAAAAGACCTACTTAGACTGCTCTAAAAAATTCGAAATTTTTATGTAGATTCCTTTTAATACCTACGTGTGCACCTGAGGCTTAGTTTTCTGTGTGCTTGTTCAGAGAATCACTTATAAGCTTTCGTCTGGTGGGACAGACACAGAAAGAATTTTTACGAGCACAAGAGACACACAAAGAAAGGACAACACAATCACATATACAAATAACAATATTTATTGACGGTCACAAACATCCACGCCAGACCGGGATTCGAACCCGACTGGGGTCGGGCTCGAATCCCGGTCCAAAGGCTAGCATCCTAACGATTGCGCCACCGTAGCGGCACTTAAGCAAGTATATTAAGATATAAAAAACGTACTTTTTGACACGAAAGCTAATTCTCGTGAGACTTAGTTTCAAACTGGGTATTAAATTGTCCGGATATAACAAAGGTATTATATATATTATACTTTAACGAAATCAAATTAAGAAAAAACTTAACTTTTTGACACGAAAAGTATCTCTAGGGACATTGTGTCCAACTAAGTGTCCCAATCGGCCAATTCGCGTGACTTCCTCCAAAGTGGTCTAAGAAGATTCCCTAATGGTTAAGCAGTTAGGATCTTGTTCGCACGCAAACTCCCTATGATCATGATAATGGTTATAGGAATCATCTTTGAATCATTAATGAGTAGGTGTTCTTTTTTAGTGGCATTTCGAATGTTTTTAATATTGGCAGTTAAACTTGATTTGATTAACCACAATCCATGAGTTTTGTTGATATTACTTAAAATAGCATGTAATTTTTAAGAAGATATCAGACATCAATGGTTAGGGTGACCACAAGACCCTTTGGCAATTAGCTGGCCGCTGAACTTTCGAGAACTACACTCTTAAAACAAACGAGCGATTTTAACTCATTCTGAGTTAATTTGAGTCGAAAATGCACTTCTCGTATAGGAGTGGATTTCACTCTTTAGTGTAGTTAAACCTCCGACAGGATCTCCACCACAGTCCCCTACGCTTTGAAATTTGAACTGCAAACTATGAAAATTCGAGCTATTTGTAATTACAAAGTTAGGTGATGTTAAGAGTTAGGTGCATGTAAGTTGTATCAAATATATTTTCTTCTAATAAATATCATTCGTACACTCTTAAAACAAACGAGCGATTTTATTTCAGTTTGAGTTAATTTGCACTCCTTTCCAGTGTCGAAAATGCACTTCTCGCATAGGAGTGGATTTCACTCTTTTGTTTTAAGTGTGTAGTTACAGGACGTTGTTTGGTTTATTTTTACTTGTTTATTTAGATTAAATTTTGTATGTTTTATGATTTGAAGGATCGAAACACTTTAGCAAGTTGCTGGGTTAACAAGTTATAACACAAAAGCTAACACAAAAGTTATCGGGAGCATTGTCACTGTGGCTTGCATATATTTCAGTATATTTGTTGACTTAGCCTGCGTAACTAATATATCATTATATCAGTTTCTTAAAATGAAAGTGTTAGTTTAAAAGAAATCCTTTGCTTTTTACTGTAATTTGATTTATATTTAACTTATAATTTTATAAATTAAATTACCTTACATTTTTGATGTTTTATTTTAGTTCTTTCTAAAATTGAAAGTTCACAATAAATTGAGCCTTTATTTTCACCTTAAATAACTTTAGTTAGTGCTCTTTTATAACAGACTTTAATTACATTCATCCATAAATATATTAACATTGTTAATTCAACCAATTATAGGAAAATATACACTATGCTCAAACTGAACAAACCGCTTTTTAACTGCTAGTCACATTATTGCTGTTAGATTTAGTAACAAAAAATTGAATAAAAAGTCGTTATATTAGCTAACGCTTATTTCAAATCAGTTTTATCAAATTCTTCATATATTTTTCTATGAAATTACATTTTCTTGTTGTATTGTTAGATAGAAGAATTATGACTTTTGAAGAATTAAATTATATTTGTTTTAATTAAATAAAAATATGAAAAAAATGGTAAAATAAAATTCACTCTGAAAGCATTTTATTGAATAAATTGACCCTAAATTCTTCAGGCTTGCATTTTTAGATGTTTAAAAATTGATTTTAACTATTTTTAACAAATAAAATTTTGAAAAAGTTATTGCTACTACAGTAGCCGCCGCTTAAATGAATCACATCCGTCCCAGTACGTTTTGAACCAATAAAGCGGCTGAACCATTTAACCGAAAGTCATGAAATTATAAAGAAAAAGTTGTCATCATGAGACATAATGATTTTTATTTAATACTTGTTACTGAGTAATACTAGTACTACATATTATTAAGAAAAACACGTTATGTTATGTTTAATAAAATCCAGAGTTATACAAATTAACAGGTAATATACGAATACCTACAAAAATTTAATAATTTAAACGATATTATGTATAATTTTAAAACAAAATTTAAAAGCATAAACAACAATGTTTACTATAGCACTAAAATTTAGTTAAATTGTGCTTACTTGAATGAATACTTCGTTGTTTTCGCCTGCGTTGTCGTATAATTGATAAGTTCGTTTACCTTCCTTTCAATGTCATAAGAGGAATTAATCATCACACATAACACCCCGTTGCTCTAAAGTTCTTAATATTTGAAGAGCCCGGCATATTTTTACTCCTCGCGGCCTAAAACCATTCTAATAAAGCGTTTTCTACGTCTTTTGCTTTGCCAACTCGCTGACATTTCCGATTTATGTTGGGCTCTGTTTCGCAACTTTCTATAATTTCATTTCTTCTCTTCAAAATCCTACATAAAGTTGCTTGAGAAAGTCCTAATTTAATTGCACTTTTTTTTGGCTGCATTTCTCCAGATTATAAATATTTTTTTAGGAGTTCATATTTTTTGGCTAAGCTAAAATCTTTCCGTTTAAACATCGCGATAACACTCCGAAAAACACGTACTTAATTTAATCGATCAAAAATCAAAATGAGTCTACTATCTACACCTTCATGCACACGTGTTGATTACAAATTCCTTCCCTCCACCCCCTCCCCCCCACTATAGTTCTCTCACTCCCTCCTTGCCTTAAAAATACAATTTCTGCGATTTACCTTTCTTTAAAGATGGATTCGTCGGCGCCTCTTTGGTTCGCATTTGTAGTTAGAGGTCATTTGGGGTAAAAAAAATACCACGAATCGTTGACAAAAGGAACTTTTATAGAATTTTTTGAGTCCTTAAAACGGCGGTAAAAAGGTGATTTGATTCCGATAAGCGGCGGATTTTCAATGTAATAAGTGATTCCGTTCTGTTCTACGAAATTTATTCCAATTAAGCGGCTGATTCAATTAACCAGTGATTCCAAAAAGCGGCGGCCACTGTATAATGTATTCAAAAGTTATGATTCTAATTTTTCCCTTAAATTTTAGCTAAAAATTAAGATCTTTTCCTTGTTTCTTTACTATTTTATTCTGGAGGCCAATTGAATATATTTCACAAATTTTAGTTTTTTTTTAAATAAAAAATAAAAATTTCCGACTGAAAGGGTTAACATAAATACGAAAAGTTCCCCCCTAATTGTTCTGAGCAGTGTATCAAAATACTTCGATTGGTTTTTATATTGTTTTTGAAATACAATATAAATAATTAATTCGTTACACACTAGTTCTGTTCATTGACTCTAACTATCCTGTTACCATTAACAGAACAACCTTAACAAATCTTAACTGAACCTGAAATGTTAGATTGGTTTCATTAAAAGTGATTGAAAGTCTCGTATAATGTACTAGCAAAAAAAATCGAGTAAGCGAAGGAAACGTACCTGCTGCACCTGCTATTTAAATAGTTTATACAAACCATATGACATTATACCATGAATGTTGACTGAAACTAAAGTAACTAAAATTTCTACCACAAACTACACTGCTCAAAACAATTGAGGGAGCACTTTGCGTACTTTTGCTTACCCGTCCAGTTCCAACTTCTTATTTTTTATTATAAAAATCTATGATTTGTGAAATTGATTCCTTATGCATCCAGATTGAAATGGTAAAAAACAGGGAAATAAATGTTTATTTTTTAGCTAAAATTTAAGGGGCCAAAAATTGGAATCATAACTTTTAAATAAATAATAATAATAATTTTAAAAAAATTTTAACTGTAAAGAAAAGGTAAAATCAAATTTTATACTTTTAAGAATGCAAACGTGAAGAATTTAGGGTCAATAAATTTCACAAAAGTTTTTGGGAGTGAATTTTATTTTACAATGTTTTTCATATTTTCATTCAATTAAAACAAACATTATTTAATTCTTCAAAAGACATGATTCTTCCATCTAACGATAAATAAGTACGAATTCACCTTAGTGAGAAAAAAATCGGAAGCTGATGATACCAAATGGAATCATTAGGGGCGAAATGGTTTAAACCATGAATTCCTCTAATTGTTTTGAGTAGTGTATTGTCATTTGTTTGATACTTTGTTCCAAAACGTTAACACAAAAGATCCGCACAGGCCGATGCTTTGACAACTTCGAAAATTCGGTCAACCGTGATCGGTGCCTTCACTGTTTGTTTCTCATTCAATCTACTTGTTATTTTATTAGTTAATACAATTTTATGCCAATCGAAGTATTTTGGTACACTGCTCAAAACAATTAGGGGGGAACTTTGTTGTTATATTTATGTTAACCCTTTCAGTCGAAACTTTATTTTTTTTTTATTCTAAAGAACTAAAATTTGTGAAATAGATTCATTTTGCCTCCAGAATAAAATAGTAAAAAACGGGGGAAAAGATCTTAATTTTTAACTGAAATTTAAGGGAAAAATTGGATTCATAACTTTTGAATAAATTATAACAATAACTTTTTCAAAACTTTATTTGTTGAAAATAGTTAAAATCAATTTTTAACCATCTAAAAATGCAAGCATGAAGAATTTAGGGTCAATTTATTCAATAAAATTGTTTGATAGTGAATTTTATTTTACCATGTTATTCATATTTTCATTTAATAAAAACAAACGTAATTTAATTCTTCAAACGTCATAATTCTTCCATCTAACAATACAAAAAGGAAATGTTACTTCATAGAAACATATATGAAGAATTTGATAAAAACTTATTTGAAATATGTATTAGCTTAACTTAGAAAGAAAAAACATCAAAGGGGAAAATGGGTTTAAACCATTCGTTCCCCTAATTGTTTTGAGCAGTGTATTTTGAATTATGTTATAATAAATAGAAATTGAGTTTAACTAATTTTTTTAGAAGTGAATGATTTCTAGTATTTGAATTTTAGCTTGAATTTATTAGTTACACGTTTAACTGCTACTTAGCTTAGCACTTTGATATTTTCTTTTTTTTAAATTATTTTATGATATATCATGAAATGTATTGTAAAAAGAGGGATGAAGAAAGCTTGAATAACTATTACAGAAATCGTAGATGCCTGTTCATAGAAAATTATATTATATTTGACTTATATTATTGCTATAATTGAAATTTTAAAGTTTTTGTCAAGAAAATTTTACACATTTACACAATAAGTTTTTTTTATTAGCAAGAAGTTATTCACATAATTAAACATAACAGGAGCTTAACAAACGGAACAGTACACTCTTAAAACATAGGAGTGAAATTCACTCCAGTAGGAGAAGTGCATTTTCGACACTGGAAAGGAGTGAATATTAACTCAGACTGAGTTAAAATCACTTGTTTGGAGTGATCCTGTCGGAGGTTTAGCATGCAAGGGATCCACTCCTCTAGGAGAAGTGCATTTTCTCGACTAGAGAAGTGAAATTAATTCAGACCGAGTTAAAATCGCTCGTTCGTTTTAAGAGTGTATAAAAGCAAATCAGAATGAAATACTCAGGAAAATCTTACAAATTCCTGAAATACTAATTTCATATTAAAAGCATCAAATTTTAATATTTACTTGATATTTCGCTACTATAAATGAATCGCTAAACGTAGTGGGATACTCGAATATATTTGATCAGTTTAACATCCAGGCGGTTCAAATAAAGTATGCTAAAATCTACATTTTCATTTATTGATTCACCGAAATAAAATATCGGTTAAATAAATAATCTTTTCAAATATTTTTGAAACCAAATTTAATTTGCCATATCGTATCCCCGATATGCATTATATTAAATTGAAACCATGTTATTAATATGAGCCATATCACATATTAATATAGCACAACGCAGAATCTTATATGCATACATTGTATCATTTTCAAAATGCGGCGTTTGACTAAAATTCTCATGGGTATATGCCCAGTTATATATATTTTCACCTGTGACCGCATATGTGCTTAATAACATTATCTTACGATTTCCGACTTTGGGTTAAGAAAACTGTAACTCATACTAATTTGGCATTGAGTAAATGGTTAGGTTAGGTTTGAATTATCGTCGCACTAGAGCTACGCGAGGGCTATTGGCTACGGGCGTCGTATTTTAGAACCACAGTCAGGTGACGAGCCAACACCTGAATAGGCACCAAACGCAACTGTTAAGGGCGACATCGTACGCAGCGTTAGGACTTTGAAGGATATTTAAAGTTAAACTCTCTTACACGGGGTATTATTCGTCGGACATTTCTGGCTGCACGGGCCGTTTATAGGTCGGCAGCTATTTTGGCGATACCCGGAAACGAACCTGGGACCTTCCGCATGCTAAGCGAGTGCTTAACCGACAGGTCTCCCCAGCCCTTCATTGAGTAAATGGAGTTTAAAGGTTTCAATGTGGTTTATTTTTATTGTCACGCTATCAAGGTTAAAAAAACGGGAAATAGCCCACATATAGCTGTGATGTTACATAAATCCATTTATTATACTTAGTAATTAAGGGGGAATGGGCGGGCAGGACCGGGGGTCTTCAAACTCAAGTGCCTCAATGTTAATTCCAATCTGAAAAAATTATTTTCTTTGCCTAATTTCTCCGGCTGTATTGAATATTTTTACAAGCGGATTTTTTTATGTGATAAATGTAGCTGACTTACAGGTCCCGACAATCCCACTTTTTGAAATTAGTACGAATATTTTTTTTAATATTCAATAAGTTATTTTACACAAAATATTCGAAGCAATTTCAAAAAGTGGGAAGATAGAGACCTGTAAGTCAGCTACATTTATCACATAAAAAATCCGCTTGTAAAAATATTCAATACAGCCGGAGAAATGTGGCAAAGAAAATAGTTTTTTCCCCATTGGATTAACATTGAGGCACTTGAGTTTGGAGACCCCCGGTCCTGCGCGCCCATTCCCCCTTAAAGTAAAACCTCGTGAACCTGAAGGAAGCGCCGAAATTGAACCGATATTCATGTTTAACAATGTAAAGAATTTTCATTATGCAAAGTGAATTAATAAGTATTAATATTAAAAAAAAATTATAATATGTAGTAATGTATGGAAAACAATGCATAAAACTGCAAATTATGATAAATATTTTTTTTTTAATTTTCAGGTAAATTAAATACGTGTACATGTAAAAAGAACTAGTCAATTTCTAATTCATACCAAGCCGTATTTCAAATAAATTGATTCCTCATTTTTTGACGGTTATTCTAAATCACGAGACCATTGTCAAATAGCCTCAGAGGGCTATGGTGTGAGGTTAATTCAGAATCCCTGCTTAAAGATTATAGCTCTTAAATGGTTAACCCTTTTGTGCCCCGTTTTCGAATACCGTTAACGTTTTCATTACCGATTAAAAACTTTCATTTCATGTCTTTAAAATATGGTCTTTGTCCAACTTGATTTGTCTTGCATACCTAAATTTTTCAAAATTATGGTCTTTATAACTCTTTGATTTTTTTTTTTGTTGAACAAACTTTACCTTAAAATATCACGCTTAACTCGTGTAGATACTGGGCTACTGCGGGCATACATGGTTAAGATTAGGATTAAAATATCGTCGCACTAGAGAGATACACTAGCATAAATGGTTTAATTGCTGATAAACTTTTTGCTAAAATAGTAGTTACACGTTAATCAAGCCATTAAGGTTAACTGTTCATTTAATAGCGTTCGCACCTGAAAATTAACTAGCTTTAATGAAATAGTAAGGCAAGTAATAACTTAACGCGCCGATAAAGCAATTCTTGTTCTGTGAATTTTCATCCTCCTTAACGAAGGTTGATTGTTTCATGCTTGCGTAGAGGAAATTGATATCTATAATAATAAAAATGAAGTTTTGTATGTGTGTATGTGTGTATGTCTCTCCGAAACTCACAAACTAGTTTGACTCGTAACTTGGCACAAATGCGTAGTTCATACTTGAGTTACAAAATAAGAACTTTCAGAGCTCAAAATGTTCTATTTTTAGAGAAAATTCGATTTTTCTGGAAAAACTACACCACTTTGGCTCAAATCCGATGAACATTTTTCTTTCGCGTTGCCATTCAGCAGATGAAATTAAAATAAACTTTTTCAAAAATAGTTAAAATGTAAAAAAGAAAATACTTTATTCTCAAAAACTTACAAATATATTATAAATTTCATTTTAAAGATTTAGTTACTATCATTTTAAGTAGTAAACTTTCATTTTATATCATTCTTTAATCTGTATCAATGCAATATTTTATTTTTAACTCGATATATTAATAAATAATTATCATGGACGTCGATATAAACTGGAAGGTTTCCTCCAACGACAGCGGATCTCGAAAAGCGCTACCAATTTTTGTAATTCCTAACGTTGTTGTTGGTATTTATAAACTTGATCGCCAAGGTCACATAAGCTAAAAATTTTATATTTTTATCATTTACGATTAAGCTATAAATTGATTTTTAATTTATTTTAAGAATCGTTGCCGGCAATTTTACGCCAACCCTGACAAATTGGTATTATAGCAAACTTTGGCGACAACTATATACCAAGCACTGCGACAACTAAATTAATAATTTCAAAAAATAATTGACATCATTCACGTGACGTAATCCTACCAGTCTCCATTCTATTATTTTATTGTGAATATAGGATTTTAATTAGGAATTTTTTAAAAGAATAGTTAAGCTTATGCTGAACTATGATTTTTTTAAGGCCACCGCAATGGAGATGCATATTTTTGTTTTATGTCTTTCTTTTTTCGCCAAATACTTTGATAAACTCGCCAAGTTATTACAAATAACGTGCCAAATGACCTTTTTTTTCTTTATTAGCTGGTTGGTTGTGCGATGGGTCATTGCGCCAAAGCTGAATGTGTGTGTTGTTGGTAGCTATATATTTTCCTCGCCAAATTTTTCAAACATGCGAAATGAGCTAAAATGTTTTTATTCGGGAAATTGCTATGACATTATCCGCTAATTTTATAGCATTTTTTTGAATTTTGAATTTTTATGGTCATATAAGTAACGGGATTCTGTACTTTATACCGAATGGGAAAAGTAACATAAGTTTATTATCCTATAACAGATTAAATGGTAGTATGGTACAAATACTTGGATCGATTTGGTATTTATTTTTTCCAACCCGTGCAACACCGGGTAGTTCAGCTAGTATTTAATATATACTGCATTTGGATAGGTGAGTGCAGAAACCACTTCAGTCAAAAAAATCCGAAAACTCGTTTTCAATGAAAATAAGCGTAGAAAGGCAAGATGCGTGTTGGGTGCAAAAACTACGTTATTCTGTCGAGTAGTTCCGTAAATACAGGACGTTTGTTTCGAGTGTTTAGTGCAGAAATAGAGGAGTTATTACGTTTTTTCTCCCTCCTGAAAAATTCGAAATTTGTGACTGACGTTGTTTCTGCACTCACCGATTCATTTGAGGAAGTTACTACTTTATATTAACCCTAGAAATATATAAACTTATTTTTTTTTATATTTCAATTACAAACCGGAGTAAATATCTTAGTAGTTTGAATTCATATTGTAGTATAATATTGAACCTTTTTTTAATGTGTTTATCTTGGAAGTTACTCTAATAATAATAAAAAACTTTATGCTGATGGTTGGTTGATAATGTCTATGTTATTTTCGTAGATCTATCTGCTGTATTCAATCCATTACGTTCGTACAAAACTTTTAAAATGATTATATATTATCTGTTGGCATTTTCTATTTCTTTATTCCTATTAATCAAACTGCAGGAAAAAAACTTTAAAAAAAACTACATTAAATATTTTTTTTAAATTACGATCTGGTCATTTTTAAACTAAAAAAATCTAAATTATGTACATACATGTGTAAATTTTATGTCGTAAATCAGTCATACAAAGTAGTGAATTTTACCATTATCATATTTTCTAGAATAATATTTTCTTGAAAAAATATATCTTCAATGAATTACGTATTTTCCACTATTATTTATTAACCTTCAAAAATAAAATTACTGATATTTAAAAGAATGCATAATGTTACCATTAAGTATTTTTGTCATATGGAATAATTTAAAAGAGTAACTACTCGTTCCAAGTTTCCCACTAATGTATTCTGAATGAGTAAATGCTATAAAAATAATCTACAAATTCCCATTTCTAGTTATCAATGCCAATGTCCTATTGCGATATAGCCACTTTCTATCCATCGAATATAAAGATTCAAGGTCATGAAAAAAAATTTCATTTGAAAAGTGATTTTTTTTTTCTTGTATGCATCACTTAAAATATAGTTTTGATGACCAAACGCTTATGCTAAAACCCTGTTTCACCTGCGCGTTGAGGATATTATTTGTTCGGTTCTTTGAATTGTAGTTTCCAGCAGCTTCGGATGGTAACAACATCAGTTTTATTCTAATATTTGAAGGTAGTAGTCAAGATAAAAGCATAGATGTAGAAAAAAAAAACATTTTAGCTTAATTGAATTCGGCTTTTGTAGATATAAAGTTTTTTTTGTGCCTGTAGTTAACATGGAGTATGCTGTTGAATACAGTATTGAATTCAGGCTCAGAAATGATAGCGGTAAGTAATTTTAAGTTTGTTTCTTTAAAGTTTACTTATACTCTGTAGTAAAGTTTATAGTATACGGATCTGATTAATATTAACAATAAAATAAAATGTCGTTTGTTTTAAAAACAATATTTTTCTATATTTATTTACATTGAAAATCCCAACACCAAAAATTTAATTTTTTGCAAATTTATGAGTATGATGTCGTGCAATTATTTATTACTATTATTAGTACTATGTTGGTCAAAAAGAATTTGCAATGAGCCTATATATTGTACATTTTTAAATGTGCAATTTCAAAATAGTAAATCTTACATATGAATATTCTAAGGAAAAGAATATTATCCGATCGTCAAATCTCAGGTAGTTGTACTATTTCTAGACTATCACATAACAAAGAGATAGTAAACAACCTCCTTCACACATACGATACTTACTTCAGAGCCACTATTTCTTCATACCAATCATCCTAAATCAGCAACAATGTTTCTGAGAGAGAAAACAGAGGATCATCGAGGCTAGAATAAGATACAGATGCTTCGGTGAAAAATAAGGGAAGCCGTCTAAAAGTTTCAAAATTAATATAATAAACCCAGACCAACCGTCATCTTAACCCTTTCAGTCCCAAAAATTTACTACACTACAGAAACATCTGATATTCACAAAATAAGCTTATTTTAGGTCAAATATACGAATTCCACAAGAAAAAAAACCCCATTTAAATTTTTTATATGGTTTTTTAAACAAAGCTAAAATTCTTTAACTGCGGAAAACAACAAAATAAAAATATATATATTACCTAAAAACACTTTGAGTTATATATTTTAAGGTATCTGACCATATTATTAAAAAAAATTAGTAATTACTTTAACCGAAATAGTTTAAATTGTGTTTTAAATATGTGGAACTGAAGTGAATTTATCAAAAATCAGGAGAAATGCTTGTCGACTATTTTCTAAATAAAAAATTATTGGTTCTGACTTCTATTGAGATTAAAGTAAAATTTTGTCTGATGGAACAAAGTGTGAAGAATCGAATAATGTGTGTTTGGATGTCATAGCGGGACATAAACATTTTGAAAAAAATATTGAAAGTGATGATGCCAAATGGCATCACTGGGACTGAAAGGGTTAATGTTATTTCAAAGTATTTTTGCATCCGAATTTTGATGACTGTTAGTAGACGGAATTCGAACTCCCGCTCTCTTGAGAAAATTGAATCTCTAACGGACACCACTCTTTAAGGGGGAATGGGTGGGCTTTACCGGGGGTCTCCAATCTCAAGTGTCTCAGTGTTAATCCAATGGGGGGAAAATATTTTCTCGGGTACTTTTCTCCGGCTGTATAAAATATTTTTGCAAATGGATTTTTTGTTATGTGATAAATGAATCTAACTTACGGGTCCCGACAATCCCACTTTTTGAAATCGGTTCGAATGTTTTTTTTGTTTTTTTTTTATAGTTTCATAAAAAGTATTCGAAGCAATTTTTAAAAAAATGGGATAATAGAGACCTGTAATTTATCTACATTTATTTTAAAAAAACCGTTTGTAAAAATATTCAATAAAGCAGGAGAAATGTGGCAGGGGAAATAGTTTTTTTTCATTGGATTAACATTGAGGCACTTGTGATTGGAGACCCCCGGTCCAGCGCACCCATTCACCCTTAAATATCAGTTTGCAGTTTTTAAATATCTACCTGTCCCCTTTGTTTTTGAATGTAATTTTTAAATTCTTAAAAGTCTTCTACAAAACAAATATATTGGTTTTGTTGAAATTATTACATTAATTCAAATTATTACATTAATTCATTTTGTACATAAAAAAACGTATCCAGGTTCAACTGTTTATAGTACTTTTAATCCATTTTTAGCATTTGGAACTCAGACTCTTACGTATTACTACAATGTCTTTAGAGCGTCACAAATCAACCCTTAAAAATGATATCTGGAAATCTTAGTTTCTTGTATGGTAAACTTAGAAAAATCTGGGAAGTTTGAAATTTTTTGAGTAGACACCCGTTAAATCCTTCGCCAAAGTCTTGTTTGAGCCAATTTCTGAAGCGATGAATGCCACCAATAGATCTATGATTTCTGAATGAGCCAGGCCTCATCTCTTCATCTCATTCTTACCTCGTGCTTTGGAGATACTTTGACGAAACGAATACGACCGCCTTTTATATATTATAACAAAGTAGCCGGAATCGTCAAACCTTCCAATAAGAGAAAAATCTCTTGGCTTCTTGGCGAATTCTTCCCGAATTGCCCACTTCACTTTAGTGACACGATACTAGCCATTTTGATGCTTCGCCTTTCGCTTGATTGAATGCATACTTCGATTCATGGAACAAATGAAAAAAAAACTCATCATTCGGTTCTTTGTTGTGTATTCTTGTTTTTTTTAGTTGATGAGTTGATTGGAATATGCAATTTAATATCTAAATTTATACTTTATTTACTACTTTTTAGTTACTTTAAGGACAGTGCACATAAATGACAGAATTCAGACGATATGAGCGTTTCTTAAATTCTTTAGAGCCAAAACCTAACTAACTTTCGAAAACTAAAGACAAACTGAATTTCAAAAAAGATAGAACTGCGCGCGACGTTAGACAAGTTGTCGAGAGAGAAAATGAAACAAATACTCTCGTGAAATAATTCCGCACAAAATACTGATACAAAGTAATTTCGCTGTAAATGTATTAATTTAAATAAAAAGCTTATTTTTTAAGTTAAAAGAAAATAAAAATTCTTCACTACTGATTTGTTTCATTTGTATACCTTTGTTTAGTTGTAAAAATGCTATCCGTAAAATTATTCTGTTTTAATGTCTTAATTTAAAAGCTCTCCTGAATTCATGGAAATCTCATAAAAAAAAGTTTCCTTCCATACTTTGTTTCACTTCATATTTTTTAGACTTACTAAATTAACTTAAATTTCTAATACTCTTATACTTAAGTTGTAAATAAATTTAATAAACAGTTCTTTTAATTAATCAATGATCCTATTAAAAAAGTTATTTTAGATTGTTCGGATTTTATCTTTCCAGCATAAATTCACCCATTTGATCTTGGAAAATTATATTTTATAAAAATGGATAGTATAATCCAGTCTTTTTTTCCTATCCATTTTTTTTTCAAAAAATGACCTCCGTAACACGAGTTTCGTAAAATGAGTCATTCGTTATAAGTAATGCATGTATAATTACATAATTATAATACATGATCTCACTTGAATAAAAGCATGATTGCTCTTTGCTTTTATTTATTCGAAGAAAAATGGAAGTGTAATGTAGAATTGCGCTTACACTCTAAAAACGAACGAGCGATTTTAACTCAGTCTGATTGATTTTCACTCCTCCGGTCTGGAAAATGCACTTCTCCTTTTGGAGTGGATCCTTTGTGTGTTAAACCTCCGACAGGATCACTCCAAACAAATGATTTTAACTCAGTCTGAAATAATATTCACTCCTTTCCAGTGTCGAAAATGCACCTCTCCAACTGGATTGGAATTCACTCTTTTGTTTTAAGAGTGTATATTAACTTGGTTTTTAACTGCGACATATTGGCATTCATATTTATTTCTAATCAGCTTCGATGCTTCACATATGAATTTCCCTGCTTTGAATCTCTATTACCAAGATTTTCCTTTACGCTCTGCAACATAACTGAAAAACTACTGTTATTTCGAGTTTTCAGTAAAAATTGGCGAAAAAAATATCCGTTTTGCTCGGTTGAAATCGAAAACTAAAATTTCACGACCTTCAACTGATCAATGGAGATCTGTTGCCTCCCATCCATTGACCTTTTATAGCACGTTGAGTTTGGGATTTTTGACTGCTCCAGTTTGGTTTATTTTTGTGTAAACGCCGTGCAAACCTATCTTGGGTAAAAAAAAAATAAAGAGTAAAAAGGCAAGGGGGAAAGCGACATTCGTCCGTTAGTTGGAAACTCTTGTAAAGAAATAAAAACATACAAAATGATCTGAATACAGTTTGACAAAAATACACTTTTCATTCTGATAAAACTGCCAAATTTTTTTAATATTGAAATCTGTTAGACCTTAAACGAAATTAATGTTTTAAACTTGTTTTCTGGATAGATTCACTAATAATTTTTTTAACTGTTACATGAGGGAAAGGATCTTCTCCATAGCATATTTCTATTTACCGAACTTAGATTGGCAAGGAGAGTAGTTGTAATGGGAGAGAGTAAGAAGGAATCAACGGGCGACTTCTGCCGTCATTCATAGATGAATCACTAAATGAAAAAAAGCGGTCAAGTTCAAGGAAAGTTTCCGGGCACTCTTTTTCTTTTCAATGAAATGTCATAAAGAATATGCGCATGGGAAATTCTCCAATGAACTTGACAGCTTTTTTGCTTTTAGTGGTTCAATTAAACTGCACTGGATCTGGGTCAAAAAATTCCGAATTTTCGTTCGCCTGGTCGGACAAGTTGTTACAAATATTATTTGCCCAAAGTTATCTGATAAATATACTACTTTAAACGTATACCAACTTTTAAAAATGTAATAACTATGCAGATTCAAAATTTGCTCTATTTTAATTCTTCAATAATTTCATTACAAAATTAAAACTAGAATATGTTAATTGTTTTTTCGGGTAATTTGGAAAAAATTATACTTAATGCGATTTTTTTCCTTAAGAACGGAATAAAACTAAATGTAACAATTGAATTAAACTACCTATTGTCGAACATTGAGTAGATTTGTCATTATTATTTATTTTAAAAGTCAACTCTCTATTTTATTTCCATAATTTTTCTTCAGCAAATAAACAAAAGTACTTTATTATCAAAAAATTTATAATACTATAAAAATTTTCGTTAGGTTAGGTTTTTGAATTATCGTCGCACTAGAGCTACACGAGGGCTATTGACGACGGGCGTCGTATTTTATACAAATTTTCTTCGAACAAATTCAAACTTAACTCGACAAGAAATCAAGTGGAATGGGCCGCTGAATTCCAACAAGCAACAACAAAATATAAATCAACAATTTTAAAAACATTTTAATAATAATTCTACTTTAATATTTCTTAAAAATGTACATTCATACATTTCCAAATCCGCACCCATTTGACATTTTATGCGGAGTCTTTCACCTCGAATAAACTACACATACATCGGCATTCCTAAAAAAAAACACATTTTTTTTTTCATTCCGCATACCATGATAACTTTCTGGAACTGTGTGCAAAGTATTGGGTATCTGTATTAGGGTAGTATCAAAAGAAAAATTTCGAACTGATAGTAATAAATGCTCTCTAAGGGGTATTAACATCTTTTTGCTTTTCTTTGGTGCGTTTTTATGCTAAACATCCCTGCTGCTTTTTCAAAAGGGGAAACGTAAAAACTCGTTCTCAATCACTGAGCAAGGGTTTTAAGATGCGTCTTTCAAACTTGTTCTTTTTAGAAAACTGTTTACTTTTGTTTTTCACTTTTTTTTTCTTAAAATCTATGTCTGTCCATTGTTCTTAAAAAAAGTATTTGACCTCGATATCACTTCTAAAAAAAATTTGACAAAAAAATGGAGTCCCTACAATCATTTTATGAGCACTCTTTGTAAAAAGTTTTTAAGGACTGCTTGGTTGGTAGACATATATTTTCAGGTGTGTGTGCTTGGTCATAGACCCGCTTATAAACCTTCGTCAAGTAAGACACAACACACACAAGTGACAGATGCCACCATCTATCGCCACCTCCGCAATTTAAACATGTCCCTGAAGGGGAGGTAAGGACGGCTAACTTCCCTACATGTAATAACAATAAAAAATCAATAATTTTTTTTATCTGTGTAGTGCCAAATATAATATTTTCCAATGTAATCGAATATCGAAGTTGATTTGTTTTATGTCTAAGTATTTAAAAGTATAATATTGCTTATGAGCATTTCTGATTTATTCTTGAAATGTTAAACCATTTGTAGGTACATTTTAAATGGATTTATTTGCTTTATAAATGCGTCTTTCTAATTCGCCGGACCTTTCCCTCCCCCTCCTTCCGTGTCGAAGGGGCTAGGGAGCCCAGTCGGTTAGGCACTCGCCTAGCATGTGAAAGGTCCTAGGTTCGGGTTCGGGCATCGCCAAAATAACTGTCGACCTATAAACGGCCCGTGCAGCCAAAAATTTCCGACGAATAATACCCCGTGTAAGGGAGTGCACGTTAAATATCCTAAGTCCATTAAGTCCTAACGCTGCTCACGATGTCCCCCTTAGCGATTGCGTTGGGTGCCTATTCAGTTGTCGGATCGTCACTTGACTGTGGTTCTAAAAATACTACGCCCGTCGCCAATAGCCCTCCTGTAGCTCTAGTGCGACAATAATTCTAACCTAACCTTCCGTGTCGATCATTCACCCTCCCCCCCCCCCCCCCCCCATCCTCAACGCAGTAGAAATAACAATTTGGCTTCACCTTTTTTACGCACCCGAAACGCTCTACTCTTTAAAAACCTCATCAAACATGTTCCACTTTTGACATTCTATTTTTTGATCGAAGTATTTTTCACAATTGAAGAGCTTAGCGGAAGAACGTGCTAAGTGACAAGAATGTGAAAACCAAAAAAAATCTGCTTTGAAGTTTTTCGTTTGCATTCAGATCTGTTGTAAACGGTACATGCAAGTCGTTAAAAGTACCCTAAACTTAGAGTTTATGAAGGAGAAACTTGTCATTGTTAAAGAAGGTGATAATGTGTTCATTGACACAAATATCTCACATTTTTCAAAAATGTCACTTAGCACGTTCTTCCACTCAGCTCTTCAATTAGTTAAAATCGTAGTTGCTGTGATTTTTTTTAGTAACTGGTGACATTAAAAACAAGTTTATGCACTTTGACATCACCTCATTCCTGCACAGTTACCAAACCGGTAGATGAATCTTCGGCATCAATCATCCAATGACATTGCTGTTTTTGATTTATCTACCATCGCCATTTTTTTAAAGATATGTATTCATTTTTATTTATTTTTATTCCTTATTTGAAATCAGCTCCAGAAAAAAAGTGACTGATTGCAAGGGTTGAAACTGCGACTGGACTAAAAAGTAAAAAAAAAATCAAACCGGAATACTTACAACTTCAATAGGAAAACTATCGGAATAAGTTTTAAGTAGCGATGCATGCTCAGTAACAGTAATTTAAATAGGTTTTTTTTTCAGAAATATATATAAAAACCTTAAGAATCTTAAAGCAACTCACTATTAAAGTATGTATGAAAGTATGAGCTAGGAAAACCCCCGAACTTTAGATGAAAAATATGCCCATATTTTTATTATGAGGATTAAAAAAAAAAATTTTTACAAAGGAGCAAAGAGGTTTTTTTAATAATCGATTGTTATTAATTCAATACCATGACAAATCAACATTAAACTTTTGATAGATTAGATATATGATTAGATATTAAAAAAAAAAATCGCGAATGTGTCAGTTATATTCGCAAAATATGTTGGTCTCGCTTATAAAACAGATTTGCGAAACTCTGTAGCTAAAACCATCATCTAATGTCAAAATATTACTTTCCATTATATATTAATAAGGAATTTAAATTTTATACTAATACAATAATTGTAATTTAGTTATCTATAAAGAATTATCCCTTTTTACATAAAATTCTTTACGACAGAATTTGAATTACTGCTCTAAATTCCGTGAAGTTTTAAATTAGGATTTAGAAGCCTTAAAAATACTTAACCGTTTCCTGGAAAAAATTTAATGTATGCTACTTAGTAAACAACCCTAAATCAAAGAAGTATTGCGAGGTGTCTATTCTATATGTGTTATTTTCTATTTATAAAAAGGCTACACAAGGCTTGCTGGGGGATTGGTACTGCGCATGTGCAAATTTTAAAAAAATAATATTAATTCTCCTTGTTTTCAAACGGGGAGGAAAGAAAAATGAAAGAAATGTTTTTCTCACTTTTAAACATTTATATCAACTACAACTTCCATTGAAAATTCATTTAAATACTTTTTCAGCCAAGAATATTCTTTATAAATGGGGTTTTGATATTATAGCTGTACCCAATATTTTCTTTTTTTTAAGACAGTGAGAACCTCACTTGGCGGGATTTGACGAAACAAAGTTTGCAACTTTAAAAATTTAATTAATCAAGATGTTTGTCTTTACTTTATTCTTTATTAGAAAAATCAGACTTCATTACCATTGAAGCAGACCGCTTATTTGGATGGGCCTCGGGCCTTATTTCTGTCGTTGAGTGTTCCTAATAAATTACGGTAGAGTAGAATATAAAATATTTACAGTCGTAGCTTAATATTAAAATAGTTTTTAATTACTCACATATCTCTTATCAATTATTTACATAAAAACATTAAAAAAAAATTTACAACATGCTCAAATATTTCTAACGACCGACGCGACGCTTCCCCGTTGAATCTCTTTCTTTTTTTTCTCTTCACCTCAGTTCGATTTCTAAACAATTTATGTAGAAAAAGTTTAGTTACATAAATATCAAATTTAAAAAAAAAAAAATGATTTCAAAATAAAGGTTTTAATTGTATTCAGAAAGTTGTCGTTAATGCGAGTCTTTTTTTATGTCTTTTCTTTAAATCATTAAAACACAATACATTAAAACTTGACGTTTAAAAAATTTTTCATTGCTATTGTACATTTAATGTTCACCTACTGTTAATATTACAACTATATATTATGCATGCAAATTCACTTGAGAGGCATATTGCATTTGCCCTATCGATTAAATTGGAAATTAATGTAAACCCTCGATGTATACAGCTCAATTATACCAATCGCTGCCTTGATTGATCAGTTATTAGTTAGATTTACTTCCCCAGTGGTTTATATGTACACTTTAAATGATAGACTAATAGTAAGCCTTCCGCAATACGTCGTCAATACTGCGTTAACTCTAAGCGCCATTAGCTGTACAAACCACTATTTTCTTTAAGGGGTCTAAGGAGTCTTAAAAATGTGCAAAGAAGGAACTACAAAGCATAGTTTGATCTTTCATGTAATTTTTTAACTACTCAATATACAAGTATAATTTTTTTATATGTGGTTCTACAAGATTTATTTAATATGAAACAAATTTTAAAATTTATGAAACTTTAACCAAAACTAAAATAAGTGATATTAAACATAAAGCTATTTGAACACATTGTGATTAGGCTTGCGCGGCAAATTGTGAGGTCAAAATTGAAGACATGACCAAGAAAATGACTTTATATTGTACAAATATGTACAAACAAAGACTTATACCTAAATTCTCAGCTCAATTTTAATTAGAACTTATTTTAAGAACTTTTTTCTAAAAAAATTTATAAAAATTTTTGAATTTTGATTTAAAAAAATTTTAAAAATTATTTCTAATTAAAATTGAGCTGAGAATTTAGGTATAAGTTCTAGTTTGTACATATTTGTACAATATAAAGTCCTTTTCTTGGTCATGTCTTCAATTTTGACCTCACAATTTGCCGCGCAAGCCTAATCACAATGTGTTCAAATAGCTTTATGTTTAATATCATTTATTTTAGTTTTGGCTAAAGTTTCATAAATTTTAAAATTTGTTTCATATTAAATAAATCTTGTAGAATTACATATAAAAAAATTATACTTGTATATTGAGTAGTTAAAAAATGACATGAAAGATCAAACTATGCTTTGTAGTTCCTTCTTTGCACATTTTTAAGACTCCTTAGACCCCTTAATAACTTCTTGTTGAAGTGAATTAGGCTTGATGTGTTTCTTATGAATTATTGTTTTGAAGTGTATTGCTGAAACACTGTCCCTGAATCCTTCTGACTACAAATTCAGCTTGTACAAGCTATTGAAACTAATTCAAGTGAATTAGAAACTGACGGTAATAAGCGAAGTGCCTACGCAGTAGTAGTTACACTCTTAAAACAAAAGAGTAAAGTTGGAGAAGTGCATTTTCGACAGTGGAAAGGAGTGAATATTATCTCAGACTGAGTTAAAATCACTCATTTGGAGTGATCCTGTCGGAGGTTTAACACACAAAGGATCCACTCCAAAAGGAGAAGTGTATTTTCCAGACTGGAGGAGTGAAAATCAATCAGACTGAGTTAAAATCGCTCGTTCGTTTTTAGAGTGTAATACACGCTAAAAACGAACGAGTGATTTTAACTCCGTCTGAGTTAATTTTCACTCCTCCAGTCTAGAAAATGCGCTTCTCCTAGAGGAGTTGATCCTTTGTGTGTTAAACCTCCGGCTGGATCACTCCTGCCGGATTATCTCTCTCCAATATTATCTCAGTCTGAGATAATATTCACTCCTTTCCAGTGTCGAAAATGCACTTCTCCTACTGCAGTGGATTTCACTCTTTTGTTTTAAGAGTGTAAGCAAAGTAGGAACTCAAGTTGGTCGGACATATAACTTGCGCATTATATATTCAATATTCATTTTTCTTTAAAAAAAAAAATCCTAAAACCAAGCTTTATACTTCAATTTATACTTCGAACCATTGCTTGTATATAAATAGGAGCAACATTGAAAAACGCAACAGTTTTGAATGCCAAAGAATAAAAGCAGAGTGAGAAAGCACTCGGTAGTGTCAGTTTACTTAGTTTCTTGACACCCATTTATTTTGGGAATGCAATAATTCTTTATGCCCATTCTGATATATTCCTTAAGGGGGTATAGGACACAAAATCTTCAAAAAAATCAAAAAAATTATTATTATCATAAAAAATAACACAAATATTTTAGAATAATTTAAAACAAAAATTTTATTTATATCTGCAGTAGAACGTGAGATGTGTAGTTTTTTGTGTCACGACATCTGTGTTGGCCAACCACGTTTATAATCTTTGCTTCCTCGTAATATTAGATAGGAATAACGTTATCGAATCCTTAGTTGTTCGGTCGGTTTGGAGCGCTTCAGTAAGGAAAGTGATAAACTTCAAAGCCGTTTTTCTCCTTGATCGTGTTTTCGATGATTTTTTGACTTTAAATTGATATAACTCAAAATCTACTGCCCATAGAGTGTCAAAATTTTTTACTCATATTTTTCAAACATATATCTTTAATTTGTCTTTAGGGATTAGTTGTAAATAGTTTATTTTTTTATTTATTAATTTTTATAAAAAAAGCGAACCTGTGAAATTATTAAAAAAAACTTCAATAATTTTTTTAAAAAAAACTATGGCAAATATGAAAAATCGGTAAAGACAGTTTGTTAAATACATTTTTCTGTTCATAAAAATGCTAAATATTTGTTTGCCAATAAATAAGTTTTTGACTTATAACAAAAATAAGAGACATCACTTTTTGACGCATTTTATTTTTTAAAAAAATAAATAATGATAATTTAAAACCTTTGACTATCTAAAAGTGTAAGTATATGTAGTATACATTTATGGAAAAAAAATTATATTGATATCTGCAATATTAAAGAAAAAAGTTGAAAGTGTCCCATACCCCTTAAAAGAACAGCGTGTCATCCCTCAACTGTTTGACAAAGCTGCGTTTTACATACTTCTAGTTAAAAAAATATATTGAAAATAATAACAGTCAAAATTTACGGCAAAAATATTGTCTTAACCCTTTAAGGTTAAGTTGATTTGTTGTGTGTATGTGGACGGATGGCATCTTAACTTTGGTCGGACAACAACCTTGTAGGGTTTTCAGTCTGTGCCACTGCCCTATTTATTCAAAGTGTATTAATCAATTTTATCAAAAAACCCATCAGTTACAATTTTATCAAAATTTAGTTTTTGATTAAATATTAGTTTTGAATCAATTCATCCTATTAAAGTAAACACACATTTTGTAAACAAATCATACTAATCCAGTGGTTTTCACGGTCATGGAAAGCAATCGAATATTGCTTTTCGGGGGGAAAAAAACTATAAGACCTTGCAGAATTTATTTATTCAGTTTTAAATGAACATTACAGAAAAAATCTTTTTACAATGCACATTGAACAAAACAATTAGGAAATAAAACAAACACGAAAAAATTGAGTATAAAAACAGACACATTACCCAGATAAAAGTTGGAAACACAGTTAGCCTTAAAATCATTGAAAGACATAGCAAAAATGTCTAGTCGTGAGAATAGTTATAGCTACTAAGAGGTCGCGAGACACAGATAATTGTTGAATTTCTCCAGAAACACCATAAGTCCAATGTTGTTTACGATTGTTCTGATTTAATAAACTGATTTTGATTTAAATAACATAAAATCGTTTTGAGATGAATAAATACAATTTTATCTACAAAAATGAGTTAGGGTTATTTTTTTTTCTTAAAACACGAATATTTATGCTGGGTTTTTTTTTCGGAAGTTCAGTAACTGTAAAGTTAATTTTTTTATATAGGCTTGTTTCACGTGGGATCTGGCAACATCTCCGCGGTCTTGTTTTCATTTTTCTCGAATAACTTTTGCTTTGGTATTCCAAATTCAGTTTTCTAAGAATATTTTAGTTATTTTTTTTTAATTCACCTTCTTCCAATGCAAAGTTTTCCTTGATAAATGATTAAAACAACCAACAACACAACAAGAAGTTGTAATTTTTTAAAAATAACAACTAAAATAACTTATTCGTAAAACATTCAATTTTGAACATCAACAAAAGTAATTCGAGAAAAATGAAAACAAGACCGCAGAGCTGTTGCCAGATCCCACGTGAAACAAGCCCATTGAATAATGGGCTATCTATGGTTCGTGGACTTATGCTATTTCTGAAAAAATTAATTCAAATGTCAGTTAGCGTTTTATTGCACCGAATCGTCTGTTTTGAATTGTTTTGCATTTAGTAGGTTCTGTATTTCTCTCGATGTTAAAAGTATTTTAGGTTCACTGTTCTCACTTTTATATACCAAACAACCTTCAATACGATGTTTCTGTTCAAGGTATATGTGTTTATGCAGGAATTTTTGTAAGTAGATTACTACTCAAGAAGATGGGGTTGTAAACAACAAATGGCCAGTCCCTAATTATCGGGGTTTATCCCGCCAAACTTTAAATTCACCGCCAATTCATTAAAAAACCTTATACTATTACAAGCTCATATAACTGACATTATGTTTTTTAACATTAACTTTTTGAAAAATGTGTGACGGAATGCAATTTTGTTTACATTATGTCATTTTAATCCTTATGGCCTTCCTGGTGTGAGTTTAAAAGCTGCAAAAATTACATTTGGCGAGCAATCAGAATCATGGCGAAGAATAACCCCGATAAATAAATATTTCCAAACAATGGCGCTTTCTAGCGTTCTTAAATACATTTTATATTTATTGAAACAAGACTGTTTCGGTGGTTTTTAGTATTGATGCCTAAATTAATGCGCACAATAAATTTTTAGTGAATGTGGTTTTCTTAAATAATGTTTAAACTTTTTTATACGTTTTTCTGAATTTCAATGAAGCCATTCCGCATTTCTCGAACATTTTATTCAACAGTTTCTGGCTTTGTGAGATAATAAGCTACATGCTACTGTTTACGGAAAATCTAACAACTGTAGTGGGTAATTTATTTTTATTCGAAAGTAACAAGACGAATTTTGAATGAATGATTTCATGGCGAGAAAGATTTTTTTTCTTAGAACTTTAAAATTTAAATGAGAGTAACATACGGTCATATCTATTTATCAGCTCTACCTATGGTGTCTTTATGAAATATTTAGTTTAGTAAATTGTTTACCGAGTTTATAACTTAAATATTATGCGGCAGAATTGCAATTTAAATCAATTACTTTATTATAAGTATCAAACTTCTCGCTCCCAAATTCGATGAAAATTAATTTTCGCAAAATTTAATTTTAACCTATGTTTTCCCAAAGTTACAAAAAATATTGGAAAAAAATGTTTTTCATAATTCCCTTTTATTTCAAATTCTAATAAAAAGTTGTAACATTTTATTCTTTAAATTGCTTTTACTCAGTTACACTTTTTAATAGACATGTAAAAAAATTTCAAATAAAATTTGATTGGGTTTTGACGCGAAAATATTTCATTTAATTAGTGATGGAACAGTGAAAATATTTGTTATATTTTTAATAAAATTTAATTAAAAGTTTATACTTAATGAAATTCGGGTACTTATTACCTTATTTAGCCACAAGTATTTTTTCTGAAACTCGCTTCAAAAATTCAATCTCTTAAGTTATTTAGAATAAAGGAATGCTGCTAAAAAAAATCACTGAATAAAAATTATTAAATTTGAAGCAGAAGATAAAAAAAAAACGTTTATTTTTTTGTTAATTGTCGAATTTGCATACTTATATTAGAACACAAATATCTAGGCACGTTATTTACTTTGCCTAAGTGCAGTGTCTCTAGAAAATAACCTCGGAGAATCGAACTTCAGTCGGGATAAAGTACTTTCTATACAAAATGTTTGTTAGCAGAAATCGTTATAACAAATCGTCAGTTAAGTTCCCACATAAGCTATCTAACTTTGCAAAACGCTAAGATTCACTGAAGAGAAACTCTTGGCGAACTTTCCGAAATCGCGCCAAAAGTCGGCCAAAAACCAAACCGAAATGATACGATAGGTTTGAAATATCGTCGCATTAGAGCTACACGATGGAGAGCCGAAAAACTTGTTAGTTCATTTAAGGGGTCAAAGGAGTCTTAAAAATGTGCAAAGAAGGAACTACAAAGCATAGTTTGATCATTCATGTAATTTTTTAACTACTCAATACACAAGTACAATTTTTTTATATGTGATTCTACAAGATTTATTTAGCATAAAACAAATTTTTAAATTTATCAAACTTTAGCCAAAATTAAAATAAATGACATTAAACATAAAGCTATTTGAACACATTGGGATTAGGCTTGCGCGACAAATTTTGAGGTCAAAATTGAAAAAATGACCGAGAAAATGACTTTATATTGTATAAATATGTACAAACTAGGACTTATACCTAAATTCTCAGCTCAATTTTCATTCGAAATAATTTTTAAAAAAATAATAATTTTAAATTTTTTATTATTTTTTTTAGAAAAAAGTTCTTGAAATAATTTCTAATTAAAATTGAGCTGAGAATTTAGGTATAAGTCTTTGCTTGTACATATTTGTACAATACAAAGTCATTTTCTTGGTCATTTTTTTCAATTTTGACCTCAAAATTTGCCGCGCAAGCCTAATCCCACTGTGTTCAAATAGCTTTAAGTTTAATGTCATTTAATTTAGTTTTGGCTAAAGTTTCATAAATTTTCAAATTTGTTTTATATTAAATGAATCTTGTAGAATTACATTAAAAAAAATTATACTTGTATATTGAGTAGTTAAAAAAATACATGAAAGATCAAACAAAACTTTGTAGTTCCTTCTTTGCACGTTTTTAAGACTCCTAAGACCCCTTAACACCGGTTGTTCGGTTTGAATTATTGTCGCACTAGAGCTGCATGAGGGCTATTGGCGACGGGTGTCGTATTTAAGAACCGCAGTCAAGTGACGAGCCGACACCTGAATAGGCACCCAACTCAACCGTTAAAGGGCTAAATCGTACGCAGCGTTTTAACTTTGAAGGATATTTAACGTGTCCTTCTTCTACACGGGCTATTATTCGTCAAACATTTTTTGGCTCCATGAGCCGTTTATTGGTCGGCGATGCCCGGGCCCAAACCTGGGACCTTCCGCATGCTGGGCGAGTGCCTAACCGACTGGACACCCCAGCTCTCCGGCTGTTCGGACTTTCTTGTTACATAATATCGGTCTGTTATACATATATTCTTGCGTATATTTGCAGCGAAATTATGCAAAATATTCATAAAATGTAGAAAATA
The DNA here is from genome assembly GCA_023701765.1 of Hylyphantes graminicola. Lineage (NCBI taxonomy): Eukaryota > Metazoa > Arthropoda > Arachnida > Araneae > Linyphiidae > Hylyphantes > Hylyphantes graminicola. The sequence goes on along the minus strand of CM043115.1, from coordinate 23,542,182 downwards.
GCCTAGATAACAAATGTGGATTTTTATTTTATGAGATAGCATATGTGGTTAATGAGATAGCACCAAATAGTTTCTGGTACTAGCAAGACATAGTTTTTGTGGACTTACAAAATATTTCCGCTTTAAAAAAAATGAATGTTCAACAGTGCAGAATAAGGAAAAAAAACGTAATTGAATTCACTAATATTTTAATTTTGAAAAACATCCCTTGATGATGATGAATGACGTACTATTCTGTATTCGCACAGCGTTCAGTTCTTCTTCTTTTTAGGCATTTTTGTAAGTGTGGCATCCTCGTCCCTCCTTTTTTTGTTTTTTACGACTGTCAGTTTTGCCTTTTGTTGACGTCTGCTCTCTTCTTCACAAGGGATGTTATCATAAAAATGGTGAGCGTCAGCTGGGAGCATCTTCTTCAACCATTGCAGGTTGTTGAATTTATCTTTGGGTATAATTGGCCGGGTTTCGAAAAGTGCAGGGAAGCTTGATATTGATCTGGTGATGGGCTTGGGTCGATAGGGAAGTTCTCTCAGCTCGTCAGAAAAGTCAAGTTTGTAGGAAATTTTTCCGTTTGGATCATAGTGTAGCATCCTGATGTCGCTCACGGTGGGATCACCGGCTCGCTTCCCTGGGCGTATGGACCGGTGAGCCATAGATTCTTCCCGTCCAAAGTCTTTGAAGAAGGTGTGGTCAACCAGCATCGAGCGATAAGGCATAGGATTCTTCCTTGCAGCGTTTGAGAGTAACGCATATTGATCAGGCAGGTAGATATCCAGATCTTGGAAGGCACGTTCCACAGTGCTGTGGACGCTGTCGCATTCCATATAGGTATGCCCTTTAACCAGGTATTTTTGTACAATTGTTACTCCTTTCTCGACGCTGAGGTGAAGAAGAGCATTGGCTACAATTGCATTCCGGTTTTGATACCCGCAACCATCTGAATAGATAACAATTACCTTTTTAGGGGACTTAGCTAGCAGTGTTATCAGAAATTCCACGAGGAATGAAGCAAACGTCGAAGATTTTAAGGACGATTCTGATTCATCAAACCAGTAGTTCGTGGCTTCGTGGGATTTCATATCGTACACCGTGAAGTTGTGTACGGTCAACTTTAGTTTAAAGTATGCACTGTTAGCTCGAATCCGAGGAACTGTTTGGACGGCCATCAGGTCGCAACAGAGAGTGTAACAATCTCCATTGATGGCAGAAGCCTTATCTTTTTCTTTTCCCAGTAGAGCTTGCTCTTTCTCCAGTCGATGTTGACGGTATTTCTCTGTTGAATCACACAATATTTTATTTTCAAAATTGTAGCAGAGATCACAGCGATCTTTTTTGGGTTTGTACAGAGCAACGTTGGTTTCCTTTCTGATTCTATCAAAGGTATGCCTTGAGAGAGGATTGAGGATGTTGTTTTCTTTACACTCCGACGAATAAAGCTCATAAAGTTGACTCCAAGTTTTTATATCGGTCTGCAGGTACATTTTTTTTGTATTTTTTCTGCAATAGTGGCTTGGTAGTTTCGGTAATCTGTGGAAGAACTGCTGTAAGAATACAAGTCTCTCTTGCTTAGTAGCTTCAACTGAGGTGCACGGCCGGTTATAGTTTCCTGCTCCATTGGAATCATTTCCTGATTGACTTGGCTGGTTACGCCGTACCTCATGACTTTGCCCCATGATATTATTATTGATCGTTTCCTCAGCATCACTGCCTATTTCATTAACGTTTTCCTCCTCTTTGTCAGGCTCATCTCCATCAGCAGCAACCGCATCTGACGCTCTCAAAAACCCTTGGTCGTGAAAGGTATTCAGCCAATTCCTAACCATAGTTCTTTTCAGTCCAAGGGTGCTCAAGAACAATTCACGGCAGACTGGCACCTTCTCTCCCCTAATCTTAAGGTAGTATTGAGGAGTGGACACTCTTCGAGAGGTAAGTTTCTTGGAGGTTTTTTTGGCAGTCGCTTTAATGTCGACTGAAGAGCAAACAAACATACGTTTCTGAGACCAGTTCATGTTTTTCCAAAATTCATGGAAGACCTGCCCTCTTTCTTCTTCAGATATAGTATCGCATAGCCTTGTCTTCCGTTTGGTGCACAGTTTGGATGTACATGGGGGTCCCATTGTTCGGCCCTCTCGCTCAACATCCAGTCGGGAAATGTTGGGATTTTTAGGGAATATCCTTCTGTACCCAATGTACGTGTCACCTTTCATTCTGTTGGCTTTGCACTGATTTTTAGCCCACTCTTTCGTACATGGAAAGCTTTTTCTTCTATTTTTCTTTCTAAGACTTACTTTATTGGTAACATCACTCATGTCATTTTGAACATCACAGGAAATAATTTTTTCTAGCAGACTCACTATCTGAATTCAGTTGGTCCACAGGATCGTTATTATCACAAACTACAAGATCATCGACACCAGTAGCAGCTATTGTTGATATTACAATGTCTGGCCCTGTATCACAGGAAACGGCTTCTTCATGTGGATTATTTTTTTGTTTTTGAAGCGTCATCATCACAGAAGGAAGATTTTGAAGTAGCACAAGTCTTGTATTCTAGACGAGAAAATTTGAATTGAATAGTGGTCAGATAGGTTTGCCGGAAAACGTTATCATTGCTAAGTTAAGGGGTCATAGGAGTCTTAAAAATGTGCAAAGAAGGTACTACAAAGTATAGTTTGATCTTTCATGTAATTTTTTAACTACTCAATATATAAGTATAATTTTTTTATATGTAATTCTATAAAATTTATTTAATATAAAACAAATTTTAAAATTTATGAAACTTTAGCCAAAACTAAAATAAATGATATTAAACATAAATCTATTTTAGCACATTTTGATTAGGCTTGCGCGGCAAATTTTGAGGTCAAAATTGAAAAAATGACCAAGAAATTGACATTATATTGTACAAATATGTACAAACAAACACTTAAATACCTAAATTCTCATCTCAATTTTAATTAGAAATTGTTTTTAAAAAAAAATTAAAATTGAAATTTAAAACATTTTATAATTTTTTTTTAGAAAAAAGTTCTTAAAATAATTGTTTATTCAAATTGAGCTGAGAATTTATGTATAAGTCCTAGTTTGTACATATTTGTGCAATATAAAGTCATTTTCTTGGTCATTTTTTCAATTTTGACCTCAAAATTTGCCGCGCAAGACTAATCCCAATGTGTTAATAGCTTCATGTTTAATACCATTTATTTTAGCTTTGGTTAAAGTTTCATACATTTTAAAATTAATTTTATATTAAATAAATCGTGTAGAATAACATATCAAAAAATTATACTTATATATTGAGTAGTTAAAAAATTACATGAAAGATCAAATTATGCTTTGTAGTACCTTCTTTGCACATTTTTAAGACTCCTATGACCCCTTAAAGAATTCGAATCAGTCGAAATCAGACGGTTGCCACACAAAATTATTTATCGCCGAATCCGAAAAAATCGCGCCACGGGTTACCTTACAGTGAATACGATCCTTTCACAACAGTTAGATAGCCCAAGTGGGAACTTAAGCGACGAAATGTTTCACGCCAATTTCGATTTCCTAGTTTCAAGTACTGCCTACTCAAGTTGAAAATGTGTATCGCAATTTAAAAAAAAAAAACTATGTGTCAAATAAAAATTTTATCTATTCCTTAAAAAAATAAAATGGAAATAGTTTTACTTTCTAAACTCGTTTGGTTTTCTAGGGTTTTGTAGAGACTTATTGTATCCTTAACATTATTCGTATATTTCACAATAAAGTAGTTTTTTAACGATGCAGTTGACTCGATAAATGTAAAAGAGTTCAAGTAGACTGGGGAATTTCCTTTTACGATTTTCCCTTTCAAAATGTTAGTGAAAGATGAAACGTATGCGGAAATTTTCCTGGTGTCTTTTTACATTTTTCAATTCAATTTTTGTCTCCCTGAAAACCACTTATAAAAAAAACTGTCGTGTAAGCATATGGTGGTCACAAAAAGTAACTTACACAGTTCTGTTCCATATCCATGTACAAAAACGAGACTTTACTTGAAACTTGGGTAGTTGAGACACTATTCAAAGTGGCTTCGACCATTAGTTTTTTCGTTTTTGCATAAATCTCAATAGGCTTACGCAACCGTACCGTCAAGCTGCCCCTACAGATTCAACTGTTTTTCTTCTGATAGTTTGATAAAGCTGCTTCTTACCTTCTTGTTTTTTTATTATCGGACTTGTATAATTTACTTTTTACTGAGACGTGTCTTACATGTTCAAAGTGATTTTTTTAGATACTTAAGTTAATTTAATGTTTATTAGAGTAGATAAGTCCAGAGATTTAAAACCCTTGTCTAAAATTGATTCAACTTTGGAACACTTTGAAAGGTAAGTGGTACGGCTCCCTCCTCTTTTTTTCCTTCACCCTGAATTGTATGGGGCTGTGCACATATAACGTTATCAATTGTTCACATATTTTTGACCCCCTCCCTCCCCTACGATATCAAACGTGATCATTACACGACCCCCCCCCCCCCCGCCCTGCACTCTATGATATCATTATCAGGTACAAAAATTTAAATTTTTTAATTCTATGATACATCACACCCATTCTTTCATAAAATTACTATCAATACCATAATTATCAGTAACGTTTTTTATAAAATCGAGGCATGATAAACAACATTACTAAAAAAATAGCCTTAGTCGCGATATTAAAATTATTCTAAGATAGGCGATAATTTTTAAATATTTAATTTGTTATAATTATTTTATTACGTACTTAATTTAGAAATCGACTCACGAATATTGCACAATGTGCGAAAATTGAAAATGATTAAAAGATGATAACGTTATCAGACTTATCCCCCCCCCCCTTCTCGTTATCCTATGATATCATTTGGCTTACCCCCTCCCCCCCCCCTTAAAATGGTAACGTTATATGTGCACAGCCCCTATGAACTGTAACGAACTGTTGATGTGCGACTATTTAAATTTAGAAACTGAGCTAGCAACGTTATTTCCTTCGTTAACCATGAGAATCAACCTAATACAACTTAATTAATCTTAGGGCTCTGGTTTCTTTTTTTATGATGTGGCTGATTGGGAGAATAAATGAAACTAATTAAAATAAAAATGACGAAATTTTGGCGGATATTGATAGTAAATCAGTGGATCGTCTTGTAAAAGGTTTCTCATTTAATCACACCAGTAAATTAACATAGTAAAAGCACGGAATCGCATATATTATGCTAAGAAATATTTAAGCTATTAAGAGATTACATCTCTATCTATGTTTTCCGCTATCATACCATGTGCACTTTATTTATCTGTATTACTTCTGCTACTACATGTATATATCCGGCTTGTGTGCTTGATCAGAGACCCGCTTATTAATCCTTCGTCAAGTATAAGACAGACACATGAAGAATATTAACAGTCACAAAGAGAGTAATAACACATAGACAAATAACGACATTTATTGACAAACATTCATGCCTGACTGACTGGGATTCGAACCCAGCAGCTCTAAAAGCTAGCACACTAACCATTCAGCTGCCGGCCGGGTCAGCTTTATCTGTATTATAATTTGCAATATTGTACTAGAAAATTACTTGATGCGTCAAACCCTCAAGCAGGCGCGATCTCGCGGGTTTAAATAATTCAATAGTTAGTTACAACTTTGTTGTATTCTCTGATTCAAAAAATAACGTTCTCTGATACACTTATTTTGTCCTTTTTATCTATTTTCTTCTATCTATGAATATAATGGATAAATTCTTTAAGTGGTTCTTTTTTTTTATAAAAGTTGGTCATAATCCATGTCTATAACTTCAAACCAAATGGATTATTGCGAACGGGCTTAAAAAGTTATTGCTGAGTTTCTTACAATATATTGTTTCTTTGTTGCCATGTGATACAGTAGAAAGTTTTGAATCACCGCTATATGATAAAAGTTTGCCTCTTTTCAGTGGTTTATATTCTTTTTGCCCATACTGTTTGTAGTGGAACATGTTTTGAAATTTTTTCATGGTGCCTTTTATAAAAACTGTTCTTTTAGAAGTCGTGCACACTAACAAACTTTTATTTTGCGTTTTTGTTCTTTGTGTAAAGATTTCAGGAATCGTTATTTTGTTTGGAATTTCAAATTTTGAACTAACTTTTTTTTGTATTTTTAGAATGAAAGGTCCCGTTAAAAAATGAGTTGTATATTTCGAAAAATAAATCGTTAATTAAGTAAGAATTATTCATCTGTGCCAAGTTACGAGTCAAACAAATACCTATTTAAAGAATCTGTAAGGAACACTCGTTTTAGTATTATGTATTATTTATCTTGTGTATCGAAAAAGCCGAGAGAAATAAAGCCTGTTAAAATTAACTAAAAAAAGTTATGCAAATATTAAGTTTGCAAAAATGTATGCAGCAGTTTTGATTGCAGGTTATGTATAAAACCATCATAAATGAATTTGCACTCGTTCCTTTTTCGACCGGCGGTCAGGTGGCGCTGATTAAAATTAAACGACTAAATTTGGAGTTTTATCGAAATAAAAATGTGGTTAACAGCATCAATGCCTGCAACTCCTTAAAAACAGTCATTTTTTAACATTCATAACATAATCCACGTTATCTAATTAAAGAAGAGCTCCCTCTCTACAAATCTGTTTTTATCATCTATTACATTCCATTTTGAAGTTTTAGGTATTAATAACCCTCATAGATGAGAGTTGTAAAAGTGTATTCAAAATTAAAGAGTGAAGTCATTAACTCTTGTGAAATTACGTCTTTGCCGGCATTGTACTAAATACAAATAAATTGTTTTGAAAAAATAATTTTAGTTCAAGAGGGCTATTTTAAAACGTATTGTGGTTTTTCTAATCATTCTTATCAAAATTGGAATTTTCTAGTTGGTTTTTGACCTATGACCAAAATTTTAAAAATTGAAATTATTTACATCCCAATGCAGTTCATTTTTATTTATCAGTTTTTTTCCCATAATGTATGAGTATTAAAGATACAAATATATTTTTTCGGGATAAAAAAAAACATGCATTACAGGGTTCATTCCCGCACGATCGTGCGAGCCCGGTCGGAAAGGGCTATACAATGTCTGCAACTCTGAATGTAACCTTGTTGTAGTATCTTCTTCATTGTTGTTACGCATAAACAAATCTCTGGGATTTAAACTCCTAGCACTTGAAGCACCAACAAATCTTGCATAAAAATACACTCTCCCACACGAAGCAGGATGGAAAAGAATCGAACAACTTTTTCTAGTTTCTATGTGCTTTTAAAGTAAATCAAAACTTCTTTTTGATGTTTCTTAATGTTTGTTCATTATTTATACTTTTTCATTTGAAATTAAGTGCTGTCGGCAAATGGGCAAGTAAATGCTTCTAGCGTCGGCGTAGTGGCTATCCTCAACGCCTTTCTTGCAGTGTTCTGACTTAGTCGTTCAGTTTTAAGCAGTTTGATGACAATTGTTTAGTTTTTTTTTATAGTTAAAAACACAACAGATCATATCACTTGCGAAATCAACCAAAGCATACGCACAAGCGTAATTTAGAATAACCTTGGACCATAAGCACAGCAAATTTCATTGACCCACTTATAAGCAAACTTTGATGTATGATTTGTCCGTATGTAGTGTTTTCAATAACCTATTAGCTTTCTAATCAGAATAGTATCAATCACGTTTGCTCAATGTTAATATCAAAGTCTTACCCAAGACGGTGAGCTCTAAAATTATGTAATTTATGTACTGTTTTGGAAAGCAGGGAGGAGTAGTCACTAAATTAACTAAAAGCCACAAAAACCCCAGCATATCAGGTGACGGCTCGTCACTTGACTTTGGTTTAAAACTATGACGCCCGTTGTCAATAGCGCCCACGTGCAGCTCTAGTGCGACGATATTTCAAGCTATCCTAACCGGGCTAAGCACAAGTTAAGGGTTGGTTCAAGGCGTTACTTATGGAAGATATAAGGTCCTGTTCAGTATCTCGAGTGGCACTAATCATTCTCCCGCAAAAAGCTACAGGGGACTAATCGGCGTGACGCATGCCATTTGGCACAGCGCCACTCGTGGGATGCCATCGAACTTGTCAAGTCGTTCTCGTTATGCCCTGCTTTTGCCGTTGCCAGACTTGGCTCGTTTTAGCCATTTTGGATCCACCTAGCTGTGAAAAATTTAATGATTTTCTATAACTGTTTTGGCTAATTCATATTAACCTAAGTTTTTTGGGGGGAGAGGGAGGAATTATGAATCTTTTTCAGCGCTTTTTTAATACTTTTGAGTGACTATTTCCTTGTATTTTTAATCTCAATAAATGGAGTTAGACGTGACGTCGTACTAAATAAGAGGTTTCCATTAAACTAGTCTCCGTAGAAGAATTGACGTGCGAAAAGTAACAATTGGCTAATTTTGGCTCTCTTTTTAGCAACTTTGCTATTTTTTGAAAATTCCATATGGCAACCCTCTGCCAAGTTCTTAAATTTAGAAGAACCTCCTTCAAAGAATGCCGGCTGTAAGGGTGAGAGAAGAAAAATAGCGATTAATTGTGTGTTTACATTTTGCTTCCTTGTAGGTTCAAGGATGCTTTGATTTATTTGAAAAACTTGTTTTCAAATGGAGTTTAGTTTTAAAAAAATTGAAAGATTGACTTTTATGCTCCAAAAAGGCAGTATGTGTCAGCCAATGTACATTTGATGTACATAAGTAGAAGAACCAGAGTCTCAAACGAAAAAAATAATGTAAATATACATTTATAACTGTAACATAATCTTTTTTCTGATCTATCTTATAATATATAATCTTTTATCTAAAAACTTACATAACAAAATGGGTTTTTGATAATGAAAACAAAATTGACTTGACGTCATTTGGATACAAGTTCTTTATTTGCGAAGGCTACAATATATATTTAACCATTTCACTACTGAAAAGGAGCAAAAATACTTCGTAGTGAAAGGGTAAACAAGGTTTGAAGGCTAGTAACTCTTAACCCATTAGTTTTCTACCTAGTAATAACTTGGTATTAAAGTAGAATCCTACGCTGCTTTCGATATTCAAAGTTATGCTTACTCTACGCTATAAACAGTTTATGTAACGATACTGTAATTGCGCTGTAAAAGCAAGCTTTTCTTTTTAGACCAGAAATTTTCACACAAAACACTTAAAATATTTGTTTATTTTCTATTTTTTTAACATTCCTAAAAATTAAAGCTTTAAAAAAAGTATTGTTTTGTAGAAAGAGAAATCACGATGAAAATATTTCTTTCAGTTTAGCATAAACATCACGACAACAAAGTCAATATTTATAAATTGTTCTCATTGTAAAAATACCATCCAACGAATTATTTAAAAAAAAATGTTATGTGAAACTGTCGAAAATACTGAAACATTTTTCTTAATTGAATGCAAAAATCTTAACATTTCCCCGATGTAATTTTCAGTCTTTTTCAAGAAAAACAAATCTGTTTTTTTTTTAAATTACCTACTTATTACCCAAAAAGTGATTTATCATCACTGTCAAAATTTTATTAATGGATATTTAGTATCTCAAGAAATCTCTCAGTGCTATGAATAATTCGCTACACATTACTTGATCAAAAAATATACGAACTTGTAAAATTCAAAATCGGTTTTTGTGTTTACATTCATTGCTCGTTTTATTAATGTGGATTAAAAATAGTGTGGGCTGAAATATTTTGATGAAAGCGCTGTTTTTTTTTCTTACATAGAATCAGATAAAATAAAAAATATTATATTGAAATTGAAGAGTAATTATATAAAAGTATAATTTTGTAAAATAATCGTTTGTTGTACATTGTTGCTCCTTAGTTTTTTTTATAAGCAAGCTTTTATTTTCTCAATAAAACGACTTTTAAATCCATGTAAGGCGCCTGAAAACTTTTAAAACAAAGGAGTGAAATCCACTCCTGTATTAGAAGTGCATTTTCGACACTGGAAAGGAGTGAATATTAACTCAGACTGAATTAAAATCACTCATTTGGAGTAATCTTGTCGCAGATTCAACATACAATGGATCCACTCCTGTAGGAGAAGTGCATTTTTGACACTGGAGAAGTGAAAATTAACTCAGACTGAGTTAAATCGCGCGTTTGTTTTAAGAGTGTATATGGTATTGGGACTCTAATTGCGTCGTGGTCCAAAGTCCTGACGCAGCGTAAGATGTTGCTGTAAGACTGCGTTGGTTGCCAGCACATTAGTATACTTCGTCACTTGACCGTAGGTCTAAACCACGAGTCTTGTCACCAATAGAGATCTTTAGCTCTAGAGTCACTTTGATTCGGCCAAGAAAAAATAAGTCCAGCGCGAATAGATAATCTAATCAGGTACACATATTCAAAAGTAACGTTTAAAATCAATAAAACTTGATTTAGAGTTGTTCGATTACATAACAAATCAGATACTAATGAAGTGGTACAACAGTAGCGGTAGTGTATTAACGTTTAAACAAAAAATAAAAAGACACATTCATAGAGTTTACAAAAGATGGAGAAACTTGGCGTGTTATAATGTGAAGCCTGTAGAATTTCGCCAAAACTTATAATTTCATTCCTTAAAAAGCGCAAATTAAAAATCAAAAACCTCAGTTGTAGGCTGTAGCACAAGATCGAAATTTACAGATGGTGGTAGTAATTCCTTTTTATACAGGTAAGAAAAATACATTGTGATTACAGTTTTCATAAAAGAGTAAAAAATGACAAATCGTCACTTGAATTCCCACATGTGCTATCTCACTTTGCACAACAGATTAGATTTACTGTACGGTAACCCTTGGCGCGATTTTTTCGAAGTTGGCGATAAATATTTTTTTGCGGCAACCTGTCTGACTTCGACTGATGATTCGAATTCTTTGACTTCGCAACGAGGACTTTTTCCGGCAACCTTATCTGACCATTGTTTATTAGCGCAGAATGGAGAGCGTGTCGTCAAAAGTCGCCTGAATACGGACTTTTGGCGAGATTTGGTGAAGTTTGCCAAGGGTTACCTTACAGTAAATCTTATCGGTTGTGCCAAGTGAGATAGCACATGAGGGAACTTAAGTGACGATACGTTAGAATAGCGCCAAATAATTCGTTAAGAGCGTTTATTTGGCTTACTACAAAGCGATTTATGGCTTCACTTGGAAAATTGTTTTTATGCATTGGTTTTTGACCGAAAGCACCTTCTTCTTTAATATATAAAAAAAATCCTACATGTTATGCCATTATACACAATTATATAATATAACAAAGTTCATACACAATTATATAATATAACAAAGTTCGTCTACCTTAACGCAAGAATGTGTTTATAAATATTCATAATTACTAGGTAGCAGAATGTTTTACGACGTGCTGATGATTCTTAGTAACCGGTAGTAGATACCTTACATTATTAGTTTCACTATGAAACTATTTTGATAACTAAGTATCCGTGCCATGCATATAAATAAAATTCTTTCGGCCAGATGTTTTGAATGAAACGTCTATATATGGGTTTATGGCAGTGAATGGACAATTTATAATATTTTACCTATTTTTCTTTGTTTTGTTATGTTAGTTTGAGTTGTCGTCGCGCTAGAGCTACAAGAGGGCTATTGTTCATTCTGTAAGCGTTAATATGTATTCATATTTTCACCCGCAAAGCCCAATACATGGACAATATTTCGATATTTATGCCTAAGTAAGCAGAAATTTATACATTTAATTAAACATAGAATTTTGGTAGATAGACTTGGAAAACCGCTGCTTGTCTGCTACAAGCAAAAGCCTTAGTTCGATATTTTCACTAGCAATCTTTAAACCAACTTTGAAACCGTCCCCACGCCTCTAAATATGATGAGTTACTTATTGTAAAGTTCTTATCTTAAAATGTTAAATCCGCGGTAATTCGAAGGCCTAATGTCGAGTATGCGTAATTTGGTCCTACAAAGTTTCTTTAGAATGCCGCACAGTAGTCGGCGGACTCGTCACTTAAACTTGGTTATCATATTTAATTATTTTAAAATTATATTTAAGTTCTGTACTGGTACTATAAACATTAAACATGAACCGAAAGTGTTTCCTCACTCGGAAAATATTAAGTCTACACTCCTTGCCGAACCTGAGTTGGGTATATAGAAATATGCTATGGAGAAGATCCTTCCGCGAATGTAAAGAGTTCCATAAATTATTTGTGAATCCATCCAGAAAACATTAATTTCGTTTAGGTCTAACATATTTCAATATTAGTTAGGAAAATTTGGCAATTTTCTCAGAATGAGAAGTATATTTTGGTAAATTGTATTTAGATCATTTTGTATGTAAATATTACCTTACAAGAATTTCCAACTAACGGACCAACCGCGCTTTTCCCTCTGCCTTTTTACACTTTGTTTTTACCCAAGATAGGGTGGCACGGAGTATAGAAAAGCATTGATTGAATATATCGAAATAGCTCCACTAGCATGACGTTTTCATTGTTAGTACTGATGTTTAATACTCAGGCTTTCTCTTGAAGTGGATGGTATTGTTACTACAGGTGGTTTGTCACTACAGTCCACGCTTGCTTATCCGGTGTATTCGTAGCTGAATACCCATCGGATTCCCAAAAGTGCTGGGCAATGGAATGTCATTGGTTTGCTTTAAATGCGTCGCACTACAACGCTCCTTTTTATCTTTTTTAGCACCTTTTGTATTTTTTTTCAATCTTTTAGGCGTTTTTACATGAGCCATCGAATCCATGGAATGAAGAGCAAACTCCGCAATTTTTTCCTCTTAGGGATTTTCACCCCGGCAGAACCGGTTAGGTTGGAATATCGTCGCACTAGAGCTACACGAGGGCTATTGGCGACGGGCGTCGTATTTTAGAACCACAGCCAGGCAGAACAGGAATTGCAGGGTTACATTGGAGGGTTTCGCAAACCCTCCAATAAAGGAGGGTTTGATGTTTCATTCCATGGATTTACCCACAGACTATCATTTGGATTAGAAATCCTGCTCGACCACTTTTTCCCCCTAATGGAGGGTTTGGCATTCATTCGATTCGATAGTTCATGTAAACGCGACTTTTGAGGCTATTGGTAAAGAGCGCGTGGTAAAGTATTGATAATGGCTTAATATTTTTACTGGTTGGTATTTATTTTAGGCCGACTCTCTCTAAAAAAATTGTTTCTTATTACTTAAAAATAGATGTATAAATATTAATGCTATAGAATGTTTTAAGGTACCTATTTAAAATTCGGATATCAACTAAGGCCAACAAAGGTAAAGTCGGATTGGCAGTGGTCGGATAAGAGAGCGTGACTGTACTTCAAAATAAGTCAATGACGTAGGCTTTTTCTAGTCCTTGTATTTCCTTTTCTTTAAAAAAAAAAGCCATTAAATCTTTATTTCAGAAGTATTTTCTCTGTCGTGAAATTTTAACAAATTAGGAATCAGTTGAAGCAGTGTAAGCATTTTATGAATTCCTTTTTGCATGTTCATAGTGTAGTACGACTTAGAGTAACTCATTTTAATTGTAGAAAACTTTATCATAATGTTATCTCAAGTTATTACTTAATACCAGGAATGTTTTCAAGGGGAAACGTAAGCATTACTTTTTCTTGACTTTGCACCTTTTCTACAATCATTCACTATTTTATTCTATTTTACTATTTGGATTTTTCCATATTAATAATTTCTTACGTAATTTAGTTACATAGTTTAGAAAATACTTTTACGATTTCAGACATAAGGGTATTTGAATAAAAATCTCGTGGATATACATATGCGCTTCCAACCAGACAAAAGTCAAAAATATTTATTACATTTTATATTCCATAACTAACGAAATAATTATTGTGCGGAGTGAAAAGCTTAGGTATTGGGAATTGGGACTATCTGATGACTGCTCTACACTCTTAAAACAAACGAGCGATTTTAACTGACTCTGAGTTAATTTTCACTCCTTTCGGTGTCGAAAATGCACTTACCCAATAGGAGTGGATTCCACTCTCTTGTTTTGTTAAACCTCCAACAATCTTAACAACAAACGAGCCCTTTTAAGGCGATTGGGAACGATTTAGGAGTTAATTTCACTCCTTTCCAGTGTCGAAAATGCACTTCTCCTATAGGAGAGGGTTTAACTCTTTTGCTTTAAGTTGCTTTAAGAGTGTATATCTTACAATCTCTTCTCTTAGTAACCGCAGGTGTAATTAAAGCATAGTCCCGTTTGATTTGGCTTTTTATAGACATCAAAATCTATTTGTTGTCCGAAGTATGACTTACCTATATTTTTCCATTTTCTATTATTTTATATACATTTTTAACCATACCCCCTAAAAACACCCTTTGTGGTTGCATAACAAATACAACTTTGTTTTATGTCTGTGGCTTAAAGCGTAGTACCATTCGATTTGGCTTTTGTTTTACACATCAATTTCTATAGTTTTTGCCCATGATGAATGGTCTACTTACCTTTTTTTTTATTTTCAACACAGTTCTATTGAAACCATACCCCACAAAAAAAACACCCTTCGAATGCAAAACAAGCTCAAAGCGTAGTACAATTTTATTTCGCTTATGCTTTGAAGATTAATATCTAGTTTTTGTTCATGAAGAATGACCTACCCATCTTTTTTAGGGTTTTTTTTTTCTTAAATTTTATTTAAAGTTGTTTTAACCACACCATATCCTACACCAAAAAAACTCTTTAATCCCATAACAAACGTAATTGTTTTAATGGGTTTGACTGAAAGCGTAGTAGTACTATTTGATGTGACTTATGATATAGACATAAATTTCTCGTTGTGTCCACATTATTTAAGCCAGTAATCCATTTACGCTGTAGCTATGCTGTAGCTGGATTTTGTGACGTAACTGTCACTAGTACGCATGCGCGCGTGGTCAAAGCTGTACTTCTGAAGCTGGATTTTTGAATCGTTTTCCAAGCGATATCAAAGCTGTAAATTGGTTTCGGGCATGAGCAGTTTTAAGGAGTCATTTAGTTTTTAATTGCCCGTGGTTTTTAACTTAATATCCTTGTTTGTTTACTTTTTATTGAAAGAAATAGCCCATAAATCAAGAAACTTCCATCCACGCTAGATACAGCAAATGACGTCACAAAATCCAGCTACAGCATAGCTACAGCGTGAATGGATTACTGGCTTTACCCATCCTTTTCATTTTTTAAATTTTATATGCATTTTTAACCACGCCATACCCCGCAAAAAACACCCTTTGGTTCCAGAGAAAAACGCATTTTTTTTATGTGTGTATGTGCGGCTTATGTAGAGGCGTTGTCACAGCAGACGATAAAAGAAGCGCGAGATTAGTGGGGACTCGGGCGGTGTAAAAATAGAAGATTCGGCTCCTGTCCTCCGACGAACGTGTCACTTTGAAGAGAGGGAAACGGTTCCAAAAAACCACAGTTGCATTTCGGATGGTTGAACAAACGGTGGGGAACTTTGGACTTGTTGGTTCATTTTCTGTGCAACATGGAAATTAAGTTGAAGGAATTTCTCAAGCTCATGAGATCTCGCCGCAGAAGAAGTAAGTCGTAGTTTTGTAGATTTCCATTGTGAGTTTGTAGTTCGTGGGTCATTCTTTGAAAATTGAACTGATTTCTTTTCTGTTTGTTTACCAACTCTCAGAAATAACACTTTCATTTTTGACGATTCATGAATCCTCAAGCCTCATTTCGCTAATTTTGAGGATTGTTTCGTCAAACTATCACGTGACTATTGAGTAAAAGCAAATCCTCACTTTTACGATCGTGATTTGACGATTCTGTATCTTGATTTTGAGGAAACTGAATCTCATTGTTGTACTCACATGCTCAAAAATGACGAAATATTTCTTAAGATTAGACGACATTCAAATCCTCATAAAAATTACTATTCAAATTTCCCCACTTTGAGGAAACAAAAACTCGGAGCATTTGCCAGTAATGGAATCGAAAAAATTAAGGAACATTTCGTCGTTTTTGAGCATTCATTTTTAAGAGTGCCCCGAACTCAAGCGCCGCCGCCCCTGGTTGTTTTGAATCTCGTCCTTTTGAAACATTTTCACCTACTCAGGTTTATCCGTAGTTTTAAGTGCTATTTAATTTCTCATGGTCCTACTTTGTCGGATACAGTCCACAAATGTGAGTTTTAAAAATTCAATGCAGCAAAAATCGGGACTTAAAGTACCGACACATTGGATAACTTTACCCCAAGAGTAAAGACTTTCATCATTAATTTTTTTACGTATAGACCAAGGCAGTTTACAATAATTTACAAATATTTTTAACAGTTTATTTAATGAGAAGTTATTAGCATTACATGCTTTTGACAAAGTAACCCTCCAGGTCTACGTTACCCCATTTCACAGTATTTTCGATAAGAGTGAATTTTCGATACATTTTTATGAACAATTTTCGGTTCTAAGATCACAGCTAGTAAAAATGTTTACACCAGAAGATAACTACTTGTTTAGAAAGAACTTTTAAATGCAGCCAAATGTGCTGATAAAGACTTCTTTTCATTTACATGTTCTTTAAGAGAACACTAAATCACCTTGATTGATTATCTATCGTTTTTTTTTTAAATATTTGTATCCAAAATAAACTAATATAATATAAACATCAAAAAACAAGTTCTTCAAAGTAATGAAAACGAACTTAAATGTCATTCAAAGATGATTCAACTCTTATCGCATTAAAAAAATTACTCCTCCCTTGAATACCAAAACTAACCTATGTATATTTTAGTTATCTTTGTAGAGTTGGACACCAACGTCAAACCACCCTTTCAAAAGTAATATCTTGGTGGATTTGTCCTTGCAATTCTCGATGTTCGTGTTTTTTCTTTGGACAAGTTAAGAGAGTGAGTTATCTTTCTTAGTCCTAGCTTTTGACAGTCACAGTTGGAGGTGTCGTTCGTTTGGGACAGATATGTTTCTGCCTTTCTCAATTCTCCAAGCTGATAATTCAATTTATTTGTACTTAAGAGCCAGTTTTTTTTAAAGTCAGACAGGCTTGGATAGTTGACATTTTTGATTTTGCTGAAAATTACAGAATATGTGTTTATGAAAAACCATTAGACACGTAAATTTTTGTTTTTGCTAAAAAAAAATTTTAATAAAAGTTTTGGGAGGTCAAAGTTGAAGAACGTCCGTTTTTCGAAGAAAAACGAACCAAATTTCATATGGCAATACTCTTTGTGTCAGGAGTTAAAAATTGCAGTGCGTTTTTTCAATTTTTTTTCTCTATTGACTTGATTGTGTGGTTGGTGTCGTTAGTTGGAATCAAAAAATTGTAGTGTGTTAATAAAACTTGGTGTTTTTCGGTTCTTGTTATTTTTTCAAAAATGAAATTTTGACTCGTTTTAAAATCAATAAAAATTTTGGAATCAATTAAGAATTTTATAATTAAAATATCTAATGCCAAATTCTTCTTTTTTTTTCACTTTGATGTTTTTCAGTTGTATTATTATTAGGAAATTTTAATTACTATTACTTAAGTGTTATAGAGTGTTATCATTTTTAATTCTTAGGATTTCGCTTTGAATATTAGAAAAAGCTTTTTTCTACGATTGCTGTCTCATTATTTATTAATAAAACACGTTCCTTAGTAGCACAGGAAATTATCTAACTTACCTTCAGAAAGGACTCCGTTAGCGAACAAAATATGTTTTAAAAAAATTATCGAAGCCTGAAAGGTTAGTCCGCTTTTTCACTCTCCATCTACATGTCCCAACAATGAATGTCTATATTCTTTTTGAGTTTTTCGACTTCCTTTGAAAATACAGCACTTGCTATTTAACTGTTCCGCTTATTAATAACTCTATTACAACCGTAACGTCTTCTTACCTACAGCGGAAAGTGCAATTTGCCTAATTTTGGGTTCATGCCATCTTGTTCTATACTGTTTATGTTTGAATTCAGGTCCTTCATTTCTCCATATGGGACCGTTATTATGAGAACAGTATTTAAGTCATTTTACGACTCCAGAATACATTTCTTTGGTACTTTACTTAATTTTAAGAATTCTCATTATTTTTCTTGTATGTACCGTGTCCTGGGGATCCTTCTTCCTCAAAACAAGGTTAAATGTTATCCATTTGGACAAACTTCCGATTAACAAAATGTCAGCATCGGAACTCTTCAATTATAACATACAATATTTATAATTTAACACATCATAACTGTCAATTCCAAAAATGTAGCGATCTGATAATTTTTAACCCTTTGAGTCCCAAAAATTTACTACACTACAGAAACATCTGATATTCACAAAATAAGTTTATTTAAGGTCAAAAATAAGAGTTTAATATGAAAAAAAAATTCATTTTAATTTTTTATATGGTTTTTTAAATATTGCCAAAATGTTTTAACTGAAGAAAACAACAAAATAAAAAAATTCCTAAAAGCACTTCGAGTTATATATTTTAAGGTATCTTACCCCATTATTAAAAAAAATTAAGTAATTATTTTAACCGAAATAGCTTAAATTGTGTTTTAAATATGTGGAGCTGAAGTGAACTTTTAAAAAATCAGGTGAAACACTTGTTAGCTATTTTCTATATAAGAAAAATAGTAGTTCTGACTTCTATTGAGACTAATGCAAAATATCGTCTAATAGAACAAAGTTTGAAGAATCGAATGATGTGTGTTTGGATGTCATTACGGGACATAAACAATTAGGAAAAAAATATTGAAAGTGATGATTCCAAATGGCATCACATGGGACTGAAAGGGTTAATATTGTATTCTAGAAAAAAAAATCTGACTAGCGAACTTTCTTCTAATCTCTATTTGCAAACTGTGTAAAAGTAGCCACATGTATCCTTCCTTGAAAACAGAATCAGCCATATGTACTATGATGAACAGGTGAGTAAATATGTACTAAGCTAGCTGCTCTGAACAAAGTAACGATTTCTCCTCCCTCGTTCTACTTCTAAGGCTATAAGTTTATATTTTGACACCTTGTGTGTAAGGTTTAGAAATATTAATGGCTATATTTAGAAACTAATTTTTGAAACGTTCCAATGTTTTGAAGACTTGTTTTCTGTTATTTTCATCAGAATATCAATCTGTAGTAGGATATTAAGATATTTAATATATAAACTCTTTAAATTTTTATTTTATTCATGCATGAATTATAATTCATGCTTGTCAATGGACTTAGTTTACATATAGAAAATGTGAATGTGTTTTGCTTGGCAAAAATTTTGTGATTATATATATTTAAAAATATTAGACTTCTTAAGCAATACTTACTTTTTAAAATTCGAAATATGATTTTTTTTCGATATCATAGATTTGACAACATTATTAAAGGTGCACCCGTGCAACACCGGATACAAAAAGCAAACCTTATCCTAATGTCGTAATATTTAGCACGTCATCTAATACAAAAACATGAAATGGTCTGACTTCCATTTGGCCTTTTTATGGTGTAACAAATTAGCATGTTGAAAATATGAGTATTTTTTCAAAGAGAATGACAATAAATAAGAGCCAATAAGAATCCATTCCAAAAAGTTTATTTTTTTATTTATTCTAAGTCGGACATCCTATTCGAAACACGATTACGGCGCCATCTTTCTGGAATTTCAAGAAACACAATGATTGATGATCGGCACGCGTGACCAGAATCCCGAACCAGGTTCATCATACTCCAACTTTTAATACTTACCAACTTTGAAAGCCTTTGACCATAGATTTAGAAAGTAGCAGATATGCCCATCGATTGCGCAATCTCGTACAACACAACACAAACCGCGTGATTGTGTGATGAATCCACATTTCGCCGTTTTCGCAAGGCATCGCGGGATACTGGTTCACAAAAAAAGCTTTTGCCGAAGAGTTACGGGCAATAAAAGCTGCATTTTTAACATGCTTCTTTTGTGAATATATACCTCATGTCTGCCAGAAATTATCAATACATATCCAGCTATAAACTTATGCTAGCAAAACTGGTAAAAAGTTTTGATTCGATAATATTAAATATATTTTTATTAGTCGAATTATCTCATGGTGCCATTTGGTGGCGCATGGCGTGCCATGTGCTAGGGCTTGCGAAGTGCCTTATGGGATACTGGTTCACAAGTGGCTTCACCTTTCCTCCTAGGGGCAGATCTGCTACTTTCAAAATCTATGCCTTTGACCAAGATGGTTACATTTCATCAGGCCCTTCTGGCTTACGGGGACTTAGCTAAGCTAGAAAGAGCTTTTTTCTTCTAAGACTTATTTTTTAGAATGGAAAAGTGGCGGCATTTTTTCCCTTATTTTTTTTCTTTGTCTCTTTTAAAATATTGCGTTTGTTTTAGCATACAGTTTCTTGAAAGTTTAACCCATTTGTGAACGACATTAAAACATCCTTCCTTAACGAATAATAACGGTTAGTTTAAGTTCTTTAAATTAGTTTTCGTGTTACTTAATGTGTCCAACATACATTGTTCAGCACTAGGTTTTCAGTTATTTTGTTTATTTGGTTAAAAAAAAGCTTATTTTCTAGTACAAAAAAATCTCTTTACAATCGTTGTTAAGTAGTAAGCAGCACATTTTTATTCCATAGTTGATCAAATTGTCCCTGTTGTAGTTCTAAAGATGCCAAACACTTTTAATTTGCGGTTTTTATCTCTATCCTTTTTTTTTTTTTTTTTTTTTTGCAAATTTCCTTTTTTATTTTATCCAATTTGACATAATGCAACCAATGGGTCAATCAAAATTTAGGGTTAATTAGACCGATACCTAATTTTGATATCCTATTACGAAAGGCTATTTAACATCCATGTCGGAGTGTGATGAGAAACTACTGAGTTTGGTACCGTGCAATTGGTACAGGTAGTATTGGTGGTAGGTATACAGGTAGTATACCGTAACATTAAAGTAAAATTATATTCCATAATTTTAAACGTTAATACTCAGGTAAATGAAAGAAAAAGTTTAGTTAGGTTGAATTAGCTTCACATACAAGGAACAAAAACGAAAGTAAAAAATATATAATCTGTATAATTCATCAAGAAATTAAATATATATGTATTTTTTTGGACATTTTACTTTACGTACCTAAAAGTCTAAGTAAATTCGGCTTTGTTGTTTACTCACTTTTGTGTTCAATAAACTTCTTTGATTAGATTTATGAGGCTCTAAGATAAACATTAGGACCATTAGTACAAAAATTCTACTAGGGAAAAAAACTATTTAAACTTTGATCAATTATTTTATTTCAATAAGCGAGTGGTTTCTGCAAACAAAATTTCTTCGTTCGATTGAACAAAGACGATAATTTCTTAACAGGAACCAAAAGCTCATACAAAGGAGGCCAAAAGTACGCCATTTTTAAATGGCGGGTGCGGAAAAACTGCTGTCCAATCAATTAACCATCGTAATTTGAAAGCCCTCAATTAAACTCCCATCCAGAAAAAGTGTAAAGGAAGTGTAATGCGATACCTAATTGGGTATGACAACAAAGTTCGAGAGCTTATTTTCTTTTATCCACGCATTTAAGTTAAGCAGATCAGTTAAAGGGGGAAAAAACCCGGGCATTTATTGTTCTTTTAAAGTGAACCTAAAAGCAATAATTGAAATGCCCTATGCTTTTCGAAACAATCATTATGCCCTATTTGATACCGCAAGTAAATCGCTAGTTTTTATCGCTGAACCCCTACTTCTGTACCTAAGACATGGAAGAGTATGTCTTTTTATTAAGGGGTCATAGGAGTCTTAAAAATGTGCAAAGAAGGAACTACAAAGCAGAGTTTGATCTTTCATGTAATTTTTTAACTACTCAATATACAAGTATAATTTTTTTATATATAATTCTGCAAGATTTATTTAATATAAAACAAATTTCAAAATTTATGAAACTTTAGCCAAAACTAAAATAAATGACATTAAACATAAAGCTATTTGAACACAGTGGGATTAGGCTTGCGCGGCAAATTTTGAGGTCAAAATTGAAAAAATGACCAAGAAAATGACTTTATATTGTACAAATATGTACAAACAAAGACTTATACCTGAATTCTCAGCTCAATTTTAATTAGAAATTATTTTTGAAAAAATTTAAAATCAAAAATTTTAAATTTTTATTAATTTTTTTAGAAAAAAGTTTTTTAAAATAATTTCTAATTAAAATTGAGCTGAGAATTTAGGTATAAGTCCTAGTTTGTACATATTTGTACAATATAAAGTCATTTTCTTGGTCATTTTTTCAATTTTGACCTCACAATTTGCCACGCAAGCCTGATCACAGTGTGTTCAAGTACCTTCATGTTTAATATCATTTATTTTAGTTTTGGCTAAAGTTTCATAAATTTTAAAACTTGTTTTATAATAAATAAATCTTGTAGAATTACATATAAAAAATTATACTCATTTATTGAGTAGTTAAAAAATTACAAGAGAGATCAAACTATGCTATGTAGTATCTTCTTTGCACATTTTTAAGACTCCTGTGACCCCTTAAGTTAGCACATAGAAGATAAACCTTTTTGACTCGCAAGTACAGACTTAAAAGTTTCCGTGACACAAATCTCAGAAAAATGCCGCCGTATTTTCTATATTTCTTATTTTCATGCACTTTTATATCGGTACCTAAGTGGAAAATCGGCATCTGCCCCATGTTAAAACATTCTACTTCTGCCCTGTTTCTATTTTAAGGAGCCGACATTTAAAGATAAAAGCCAAGGGGGAGTAAATGGCTACAGTGTTTTTTATCCATAAGCTCATTGTCATTATGGTATTTAGAAAAGATTTGGGTGCATTTGCATCGCTAAATGTCAAAGAGGTAGTTTTTCTGTGGAGTTTCCGCTACGCTTCTTTGTTTTAACCTTTTAGTGAAATAAGATGCTTGCAGGGAAATCTTTCCGTGGACGTGTCCTATATTTGCGTTTATTTTCCATTTTTAAATCGGTGTCCCCTTTTATGGAGATTGTTTGTGATTCGTCGGAGATGATCAGTGCTTGAAATCAGTGGTGATTTTCGGATTTCTTCTGTTTTTTATGACTTAAAGGTGGATTGTCTGAGGTTTTGTTGATTGTTTCGTTTCTTTAGGCGAATTATCGAAACTTCAATAAAAGGTCAAAATGTATTTGAAGTGAAATAAGAGGATGTATATATATTTGTCATTTTATTTAATATCAGTTGTTTTACTGAATTCTTGATTTTGAAAATATAAATAATAATTATTTTGTATAGAACCTACGAACTGTTTTCATACTCATTTCATGTTTTCTTGATATATTTAAGTGTAGAAAATTATTTTAACATTTTTGACCTTGTTACTTTTCATTTAGCTCCCTAAATTTCCAACTGCATAGCTCGTGGCTTGACTGCAATTTAAATTATGAAACATCTCGCAAATAGCATATGTTTAGTTCTAATGCGACGTTTCCGAAAAAAAAAACTTAATACATAATAAAAACTAATCGATAATATTAATATAAACAGGAACCCAAAATTATATTTCCGAGGACGTTTTCTTTTCATCATACTGCTTCTACGTATTAATTTACTGATAACATTCGAAAATTTTTATTAATTTTAACGACATTGAAATCGAATCACAATTGAAGAGTACACGGGAAGAACCGATTGATTTCGTACAAGGCTTTCCTTAATAGCCTCTTTGAGGATGATAGCGAGAAATCGCCTAAACTGGTGTAAAGAAGCCAGTTACTCGCTTTGTTTATCTTTCGCGCAAATAGCTCTAGTGTAGCTCTAGTGCGACGATAATTCAAAATCTAACCTAACCTTTCGCGGCAACTTTAGTTCACGCCAGAGTTGAGTGGAACGAGTCACACGTTTGTACCGCAAATGAAGAACCATAAGAAAATCCGGTTTCCGGTTGCCAATGTCCACCAAGCAGAGACAATTATGGAAAGACTCTAAAGAAATCAATCGGTTCTTCCCGTGTACTCTTCAATTTGAAAACAAGATTACAATAGCATAATAATTCAACTTTATTTGCATCAACTAAGCCACTGCCAGCGTATGGTAAATTATTTCATTTCGAAGATAGCAATCTACAAAATCTCTGGAACCGACCGATCCCAAATAATTATTTCCGACCATGTTGTTTTCGCTAGGTTGGACTTGTCCGGGTACGACCGAAATTTGGGAAAGGAGAGTGATTCGTGTATTCAGAGTCATTAAAAAGCAATTAACCTTCATTCGAGGGAATCGCAGGAGTTGGTCTAATCGTGGGTTTAAAGAATTGAAAATGAATTTCTAGGAAACGTCATTGAGTGGGTTTGTTGAGGTCAGAAAAAACTGATTTGTTTTTTTTAAAAATGGCGCATGATTCCTAGCGTTTAAAATTCATTGCTAGTAATGCCTGGTATTCTGAATTCATGCTTGATGATGATGATCATTCATGATTCGTTATGCTCGAAATTCACACTGCATATTGTTCCTTGATTCCTGATATTCTAAATCAATGGTCTTGCTTCTTAATTTAACCTCTTATGACCCGAGCAAAATCCTACTATAGTAAAACCGACCTTAAGTTTGCAGTATACAAATGTTCTACGAGAAAAAGGGTAAATAGTTCTAATTTTCGAGTGAGAGAATCGAATAAAAAAAGATGTTTCACATTCAATAAACAATTTTATTTGTTATTTCAAGACATAAATGTATTACTTTTATTAGTTTAGCTTCAGTTATAGTGTAATTTTAATTATTTTTTTCCTTCAATTTTGACGTAACAGGGCGCACGAATATCAGGGTCATAGGAGCAGCGAATCAGAGTGGACGAAATTGCGGCGCCAGCCGCGTTGTTTACCCAGTTTCCACCGCTCAGTACATTTCTCTGCTGCAAACTTAGGGTCGGTTTTAGTATAGTATATTCTTATATAATCTAAACATACTTTTCATACAGATATATGCTAAAAAGTATATTTTGCAAAGTATTTTGTTTTAAAAATTATGTTTAATAGTTACTGAGAGACACGTCTTAAGCTCTAAATTACACAAGTTTTGGGCTATAAATGCAAAACAAAAAGCTGTATCACTTATTTGTAGTTTACATTTCATTTTAACATTGCTTATGCAAAATGCCCATTTTTACTACCACAAAAACTATTTGAAAAGTTTGGAAAAAAATTAAAATAATTTTTTAACAACTCTAATATGTATCATATTGACCCTCGTTCAACTTTTTTTTACGGAAGTAATTGACTGATACCTGCAATGAAAGGCTATTCAAAATTATCATAAGGCTATTCTCATTATTCCTGCTCAAAGGCTAAACTATTCCTTGACACATTTTGGTTTCATATAAACTCGTCATCTATGCTATAAAACACAAAACTCTAATTATACATTAAAAATATATATTTTGTTGTTATTTCAATATCATAAAAAAAAATCCGAAATTAAAATAGCAAACACATCATTATAAGAACGAACACAAAAGGAAATAAAAGAATAAAATGTGTGAGAACTAAAAAAAAAAGTTATTGTTTATAAAGAAATACAATGGCAGTTCTTGAATTGTCTCAATGTTTTTATTTGAGAGTCTTTTCCCTGCATTCTTTTTATATCGTTTCCCAGAGCACTTTACTGAGTCTAGGTTTGTCAAAACGGTATCTCACCTCAAGTCACTAAATACCGTCTTATGCTAACACGTACAGAGTTGTGACAACTAATGGTTATGGCGAGCTATTGAATGCTTCCTCTCACCTCCCATGCCATTTAGCGAAAATTCATTGTTCTCAAGGTCAGTATAGTGATCGAATAATAATTTTGAATCAGGCTTGTTGCAAAATGCCCTAGGTTGTTACTACTGTAATTACAATAGTAGAGGTGATATCTACACTCCTTGCCAACCTAAGTTGAGTAAATAGAAATATGCTATAGAGAGAACCTTCCGCGAATGTAAAGAGTTTCATGAATTATTTGTGAATCCATCCAGAAAACATGTTTAAAACCCTAATTTCATTTAAGGTCTAACATATTTTGAATATTGTTTGAGAAATTTCGGACCAATCGCGCTTTTTCCCCTGCCTTTTTACTGTGTTTTTTTTACCCAAGTTAGGTTGGCACGGAGTGTAGTCACTCTTTATCCAAATTTATAGAGATCCGAACGGAGTTAGTGCAGCAATTCAAAGTATTTTAGCTTGGTTTGTTAATCATTTTTTTACTTATTAAATTACAATAATTATGTTGCTTTCTTAGTTGAATGGTAGAATATATAATTACTTTAAAAATTCGATCTAGTTTTCATGATATTACGACCGTCAAATAAAAATGGAGTTTCGAATTCTGGAAAAAAATACCAAGATTCTTGAGATACTAAGATAATTTGTTATGGTTTTGCATACTGTGGTTTCTTAAAATGGTGAGGTAGAGATAAGATAAATATCATAACCTTTTAAGCTAATTAAGCTATTTAATTTGTGTCTAATTTTTTTAGATGCTCAGTCCAATTCATTTAGGTATTAAGTGTTAAATAAAATTCTGTCAAAGTAACCCTATGGTTTAACAGTAGTTTCTAAAGAATGAACAAAAGTGATAGTTACGGCCTGAGATAGTAACTCAGTTTCCAATTTGAAACGTTCTATTGATATGTTTGTATTTACTTTTAAATGAAAACGTAATAAATTTTTACTTTAAATTAATTTTATTAATTATTCTAGTTATCATTTTCATGTCTTAATATTTTTTGTTCACTTATCATCATTTATATTCTTGTATATAATCAACAAAACTTTCCTAATTTACTTCAATGATTTATGGCGAGCTTTGCAAAGTTGTGATACAATCGGCAGATTGCTGACAACATTTTTTGATACGCAAAACTGACATTGCGGTAATATGTATTGTCTGTTTTCGTTATTTTAAGCAAGTCTTAGAACTTGTAATCTTCCTAACTATTAGTTAGCTACTGAACTTCTTTGCTTAGTTGATTTCTTTAACTGTTTAAAGTTATTTTGAAGATGGATCTGTGTATTGTTTTCTTGCCTGCAATGCTTCGAAATTTGATGTGCTTTTAATTAGTTATTAGTAACTGATTATTTTATCTTTGAGTTTGACATTAAGTTATCAGTTTACGAAAATATCTTCTTAACATTTAACATACAGTATCACTCCATGCATCTTAAGGAACAATACTTTTCAATATGGCAACATAATTTGTTGTGAAAGTTTCGAAGAAATCGATAGTTACACTTACCTTCTCATTTGTTGTTATCAACGCCGCTATAGTTTGTTTTCTAGTTTAATTAATTAATTTTTAACAAGAAAAGGGTATTAGTTATGAAAATAGTTTGACTCTTTTCCAAACTGTATATGGCTAATGAAAACAATAATAACAAAAAATTAAAGCAAATTTCAAATTAAAATATCGTACGATCATTTACAATTTCAATATTTAAACTAAAGTGTCAACAACTGTCTATAAACAATGTTATCTCATGTGTTAAAAACTCTAAACTATGTTCTTATGTATTGTGTTTAACCCTTTAAAACCAACTAGTTACCATATGTCTCCAGCAAACAATGATTTACCGAGACAACAAAAGCATATTTCTTTTTGTTTCCCAGCTATCTAAAATCATTTTGTTTTACATTGTACAGGCTTTGTAATTATTTAAACTATCCTTAAAAGATTTCGCATCCAGTCTAGGATTTTGATTTTTTTTTACAATTGTTTTGTAAAATTAAAAGGTTTAATGGGTTAATAACTGAATGAAAAGGTATTTTTCCTCCAAATTTGTTACATTTTTTTTCCACAGTTTTCATACATGGTGAAAAATTGCCTTTACTTCAAGGCAACACTTACACTCTGTGCCAACCTAACTTGGGTAAAATCAAAGAGTGAAAAGGCATAGGGAAAAGCGCGATTGGTCCGTTAGTTGAAAACTCTTGTACGCTAATATTTACACACAGAGTGATCTGAATACAATTTAACCAAAATACACTTTTCATTCCATAAAATTGCCAAATTTTCTCAAATAATATTCAAATCTGTTTACCTTAACGAAATTAATGTTTTAAACATGTTTTCTGGATGGATTCACAAATAATTTATGGAACTCTTTACATCCGCGGAAGGATCTTCTCCATAGCATATTTCTATTTACCCAACTTAGGTTTTCAAGGAGTGTAGGCAGCTATATAGTAATTTCTAAAATAATGGGATGGACCTTTCTCCTCAAGTCACTATTCAAATAAGCACCCTGCACAATCCGCTATACCGAGAACTTCTTCTGCTAGCAGCGCCACCCTTTGGCAGTAGGCGTCAACACATGTCAGCCGAATGATGGATGACGTAAAGACAAGTTGCGAGTCTTACTGTGGTCCTTTTATTTTCCTTTTTACAATGAGTTCGGTTCTTTTATTTTTATCATTCTCTTCTTCGTTTGCTGCATGCCCAAATATTTCTGGTCCTTAAAGATGGTAATCAAGACGCGCTTTGGTTCAAAGAAATCTCTTGGAATTGGTGTGGCAGAGATAGAATAGAATAAGTTGGGAGATTTCTTGCATATTTGGTTTTTGTTGGATTTTCTAAAGCCTGGATTTCCGAAGCATCGTTAATGTAACGTCCGTCACAATCAACACACTGCTTTAAAAAAAAATTGCTACTTATACGCTATTCTTATACGTTGATATTTCTATGACGTAATGGGAGTGTGGTGGTCGATAACGGCTTTACACTTTCAGGAATAACCAAACCGAATGAAGAGTACAAGGGAAAAACCACTTGATTTGGTAGAAGGCTTTCCTCAATGGGCCTCTTTGGCAATGATAGCGAGAAATCGCATAAACTGGTATAAAGAAACCGGTTACTCTCTTTGTTTTTCGTTCGCGCCCTGATTCACGCCAGAGATCAGTGGACAAGAGTAACACGTTTGTACCGCGAATGAAGAACCGAAAAAAAAAATATTCCTGTCGCCAATGTCCGCCAAGCAGACACATGAGGTAAGACTCCTAAAAAAATCAAGTGGTTCTTCCCGAGTACTCTTCAAATGTAATGCTACCGGGACCAGTTGATTGGTGGATATGGACATATATATTCAGGTTTGTGTGCTTGGTCAGAGACCCGCTTATAAACCTTCGTCAAGTAACACAGACACAGCGCACACACATACATACGCGACAGATGCTGCCATCTATCGCGCGCTACCTTTACAATTTAGACATGTCCCTGAAGGGGAGGAAAATAGTCTCCAGGGACCTGTACACGTGGGAAACAGCGCAATGACCGCCCACAGGACTTTCGGACCCAACAGATTTAACGAGCACGTACTCCGCATATACTAGACAAACACAAGCATTAATGCCTTATCGGGATTCGAACCCGAACCCAGAGGCTCCAAAGGCTAGCATCCTAACCTTTGTGCCGGGTCGGCTCTAGCTGGACCAAAAATAAAACAATACTGCTGTAGCTGTTGCCACTCCGACGTGAAACATACACATACAAAAAAAAAAAGGCCCGTGACATAACGTTCAAATTTACGAATTAGTCACAAATAAATAGCTCAATTTAGAGTCACTTTCTCAACTTGACTCGTACACGACTAGTAGTTTTAGTTTACGAATGCTTCCTTTCACCACCCAGGGGGATTTAGGTCAATATTCCAATGGCCTAAGATAATAGTTATCCCTAGGTTTTCTACCAAGGCCTTGACTTGCACTTTTTGTCATGAACATGTACGTTAGTTAGGTTAGTTTGAATTATCGTCGCACACTAGAGCTACACAAGGGCTATAAGCGACGACCGTTGCAATTTAGAACCACAGTCAAGTGACGATCTGACACCTGAATATGCATCCAAAGCGACATTTAAAGACGACGACGTCGGAACTTTGGATGATATTTTACGTTCACTCCCTCCCCACGGGTATAATTCTTCGGACATTTTTTAGCTGCACTGGCCGTTTGTAGGTCGGTTGTTATTTTGGCCATGCCCAGACCCGAACGTCGGACCTTCCGCATGCGATGAAACGCCTTATCACTGGGCTCCCAAGCCCCTATCTACGTAAGTAGAGGCAGTTACTTCTAACGCTAATTCAATTAAACTGAACCCAGAAATAATGCCATTTGCTGCAAAAACAACTGCCATGCTTGGAAATAAATGTCGCTTGGTTTCTGATTGTAATAGTTGGTTTCCACATTTAATAGTCGCCTAATTGAAAGCAGGTTCTTTTTGGTGACAAATCATTGGATGGCGTGCGAGTTTCATAAGATATTTCTATGCGCAGTTTTCTAAGTGATATTTTGTTGTTTTTATTGTGATTGACATTTGTACGCGTCGAAAATTACGGGTTTTGAGATAATAGTAGGATACTGAAAGAACTTGTTTCCAAATGGTATTAAGTCTAAGTGTTAATCAATTGACAACGACTAGGTGAATACCATTCACACCTTCATTTCTAATTTTTTTTAAAAAATGAGTTTAAGTTACACGAAAAACGAATTTGAAAACTTAATGTTTTCTACAATTGTTTAGAACTATAATCTTCATTTTTCTTATATTGTTGTTTATT
The DNA here is from genome assembly GCA_023701765.1 of Hylyphantes graminicola. Taxonomy (NCBI): domain Eukaryota; kingdom Metazoa; phylum Arthropoda; class Arachnida; order Araneae; family Linyphiidae; genus Hylyphantes; species Hylyphantes graminicola. The sequence continues at coordinate 23,511,776 of CM043115.1, read as the reverse complement.
CAGATAATTCTCATTTTCGGATGTCAGATCTTCTTGCTAATCGTTGTTAATGGGTTAATTTGGTGTCTTTTCGATGCAAAATACGACAGAAGGTGCTTTAACAATGCATTTTCAATTTAGGTAACAGTTCCTAAAAAAATAATAACTGAATAAAATTTGTAAATTAAACTCGGTTTTTCAAAATTTCCCCGCTTTTTTTTAAATAAAGTTGCAATATATTAACTCCAAATGCATTTATAAGTAAAAGAAATTGTGGGAAACTAATGTGTACGAACATGCTCGAGCTTTAATACACGTTTACCCCAATCCTAATTTGATACTCTAGTACATAATTGGACATAACATAATGAAAGAAACTTAGAAAAAATGTGTCAGTTCCCTATGTTATGTAAAACTGTATTATTATGAACATAAAGCATTTGAAATAAATTAAAATTACGACATAGAACATACCATCCATGCAAGATGCATAGCAGTTCTTTTTACACAAGATAAAAAATAATTTTTTAAACACTACTTTTAAGCAAAGTATTTTTAAATTTAATCGCGTTGGCTTTAACACAGCTGTTAACTGTTTGATGACAGATATTTGTTTATCTGCACATCATTAAACCGCATGATTACATGATTCCTGATTTATGATTGGTTTGGCAACTGAATCATAATTACCAATATTCTCATTTCTAAAACTACATATTATCTTTTTTTTATCGGAAAACTTGCATGTACTATCAAAACACTGATCATGCATTAAGGGAAATTTTATTTTTAAGGAAGAATTCAAAAAAAAGACAGCACAAATTTTCTAAGGATTTTATTTGAAATATGTGCTTAATTGTTTTAGTATATATTTGTTTTATTTTGAAATAATTCATTTTGAAATTAAAAATTAGTCTAATCAGTCATCGCTAAATAATAGAAATTATAATTTTTCTAAAAAAAATATGTATTATCTTGTTCTCTTAAGTCATTAAAAAATTTGAGAAAAAATTTAGTACCGTATCTTTATAACGTTATAAACCCGAAAACGAAGCAAGTAACTTATGATTAATCCCATTTCAGTTCGAATGATACGTATAAATAGCACTCGTTTTTTAACTCCCTCGCTGTAGAGAATTTCAATGATTTTCTTAATCATTTCATTTGTTTAGATGTTTCTGCTAAACACATTAACGAATGTCTTTCAATCTTTCGTATTTAGTTGCTTTTCAAAATTAGAATGTTTGTCTGACTTGTATTATGATTATTACTTAACCTATATTTCCTATGTTTTTCATTTTTTTTTCTTTTCAACAAATTACTGAATTTTATTTATAAAATCTTCAAGCATTCTGGCCATTACATAAGTAAATTTTCATACTAAGTAAAACATAAAATTTCCGACATGCGTACACAGACCATAACAATCGTAATTTCATGCTTTTACCCATCTACTTTTTGGCAATATACTTGTTTTTTTTATTGTTGAGGAATTGTTGAAAAACAGTTTATTTGGTTTTAAAATTTTGTCTTACTATTTGTTGTTACTATTTTGTTAGTTTTATTCACAAAAATAAAGCTAATTTAAAAATTGAACTTATTTTTTTAAAATTATAAAATATTTTGCAAAGAATAAAATGTAACACATAAACGGCACGTGCAGCCAAAAAATATACGACGAATAATACCCCGTGTAAGGGAGTGCACGTTAAATATCATTCAAAGTCCTAACGCTGCGTACGATGTCGCCCTTAACGGTTGCGTTGGGTGCCTATTCAGGTGTCGGCTCGTCACCTGACTGTTGTTCTAAAATACAACGCTCGTCGCCAATAGCCCTCGTGTAGCTCTAGTGCGACGATATTTCAAACCTAACAAAATGTAACACTGTAAATATTTCTTGAATGGTGAGGCGGTACCTAGGAAGATAAATTTTTGTGAACTGTGTTATTCTGTTGATATCTTTTTGCTGTTGCCTTTGTACTGACTGTCATATGTGTGCATACAAGAATTTCCTTATGTCCTCTTTATAAAACTTATTCGTTGTGATTTACTATCATTGCTTTTAAAGATAATGGAATTTTTGACGAAACTAAAACTCTCCACTATTTGGAAAAAAGCTCTCATTTAATACCCTGTGCCCCTCATTACAACCTGCTATTACTATTTTTCAATTGTTAAAAAGTAGATAACTCGACGACCGAACTGTTAGTAAAGCGTTGCTTTGTGTAGTCACATTAGTGACTAAACTTATTACCTCAATCATTGAACACTGTACCTACAAGGCCAGAAAAGCTCTCCTTTATACGTGGCATGGACACGTGCAAGGTGAAGAGGGATTCTTCATCTTCGGCGCTAGGAAAGTGACGTCAAACTTTCCGTCCACGCCCGTGTTTGGGAGACCATCTCTGCAATGGGAAGTTGAGTTAATGAGTACACTCTAAAAACAAAATAGTGAAATCCACTCCTGTAGGAGAAGTACGCTTTTCGACACTGGAAAGGAGTGAAGATTAACTCCTAAATCGCCTCAAAATCGCTTGTTTGTTGTTAAGATTGTTAGAGGTTTAACAATAAAAAAGAGTGAAATCTACTCCTATAGGTGAAGTGCATTTTCCATACCGAAATTAGTGAAAATTAACTCTGACTGAGTTAAAACCGCTCGTTTGTTTTTAGAGTTTAGGCAATGCATCAATTCGACAAAATGTTTTTGTAGAAGTACAAAAAAAAATGCTTTAGAAATTTGTTGGCAATTTGACGATTCATTTTTGAGAGTTTGTGAAAATCTTTCTATCGACTGCAATGAACAATGCAATTTTTTCATAAAGATTCATATTTAAAAAAAAAAAAAACTCAATACGTTTAGAAAATAAATACATGTAATATTAAATTCCAAACTATAGTTTCCTTTTAAAACGAAACGACGTCTTGCTGCGATAAATGAGTTATTCCAATTTCTTTCGCTGCCCAAATGAAGTCGCTAAAAGGCCTGAAATCCGTATGTAAGCATTTTCTATAAGAAAAATCTATTCTAAAAGCCTCATCTATCATCCATTTTCCGCCAACTTTGAGAAATCACTTGAGTTGCTTTAACTGTAAAAAGGGTTGTGTACATCGCGAGATTTCCATGTGCGCTTCGTCTGTTGATTATTTTGTAAAGAAAATAGTGTGGAGGGAAAACTTCCTGGTGTACATAAAACATTTTTTGACATTTAGCAGTTAGTGTTTGTTGATATAATGAAGGGATTCGGTGGTTTTTCCCAATGGATAGGCAGCAATGCTGTGATAGATATCTTTTAAATGGGGATTTGGGCTGAAAATATGAATTTGTAGCATGCAGTTTTACTTAAAAATACTAAAAACTTTTTAAGTTTTATTTTATCTACGTAAAGTTTACTGTTTTGGGAAATTTGTTTACAAGTATTTTATTCAAATTTAAATATTGCGAAATAAATTAAAATAGGATTGGATAATTTATAAAAAATAGGATTTTAGTTAAATAAATTTGCAATCAGTTTTTCTTAGATAAGTTCATTTACTTATCACCCTGGAATTGATCTGTACAATTTCGAATCAAACCTATATTAGAGTAAATTTAACAAGCTCCTATGGAGGACAACATGCATTTAAAGTATGAGTTTAATAATTCTTTTTGTAAACTTTTGAAATAAAATGTTTTTTTTTTCTTTCCAGCTCTAAAATGTGAGTGTAACATTTGCGACGAAGGCAGCAACAACACTTGCATCACAGACGGGCTCTGCTTCACCGAGGTTCATCACTCCAACAATGAAATTTCATACACATACAGGTCAGAACACTTATTCAGTTCACTCTATAAGAAAAAGTTTCGTTTTTTCAGAAAAAAAAACTTCCATCTGGTGTGCCAAAAAAAAAGCTGTATAACTTACAGAGAATATCTGTTTATTTTAAGCATAGGATTTGTAATTTTAACGTAAAAGCTGTTTATAGAGGAAAAATGTAAAGAAAAACACAATTTTATCACCTGTTGTTAAATCGAATCCCCGCTCACCCCTCTGACAGGTGGGGTACTGATCACAATATTACTAAGGAATAATAAATTGCCGAAATCTGATTCGAACACTAACCTGTAGATCTTTAGTACAAACGCTCCTCCAACTAAGTTATACGGCACGCAGAATTTCAACAAACAGTTAATATGCTTGTTCGGTTGCAGTATATTACTCTGAAGCAGAAAAGGGTTAAAAACTGGTATTTCTGCAGAGAAAATAACAGTATTTTTCTGTATATGTTTTTTAATAAAATCAACAGTTTTAAAGTGCATTCATTAACGCTTGCTTATCCAAACGAGGGCTAATCCGAAAGATACAATGACGGCATTGTTCACTATTGTATTCACGAATTAGAAAGTTTGATGTAAGTGCCAGCTACTTTTTAAAGCTATTTGCTATTAACGAGTCTCGGAAGAAGTTCTTCTTGTATTTGCAGAATAATGACTTTTAAATGTTTTATAACTTTTTATTTTGATATTTTAAAAAATACTTTAATTAAGTGATAAAAGATTTGGTTTTAATGAATCAACTGCACTCGACATAAAATTATATTTGAAATACAAACTAAATCCTGTATTAAAAATTAAGAATTATAAAAACCATATTTAATAATTTTACACATTCAATATATTAAAATGTAATTGGGGCATTGTAATTTATTGCTAACCATTTCTCATCAAAAACCATTTAAACATAGCATTTTTTTACTTGTTGTTTCTTAAACTGTGGGACTCTTTTAAGAAATTGAATTAAACGACATGCCATTTTAATAATGAGTTTTTGTTTATATCTCCGGGGCCCGACTTTTCTTTTCAGTCTGTTTTTCTTAAAGTTTATCAAATTTAATTTGAGCCGAAAATCTTGAAACTTCTAGAAGGAAGCTGTGCACCTGGTTTATAAAGATAAACTGAAAACCTTTTTGAGATATATCACTCGTAATCTTTTTATCATTTTAAATTTTATGATGAATCATTAACATCAAAAGCAAACTTTTCTCAAAGAACACATCCTTATACATAAAATGATATTTTTCTAAAATTTTGGCTACTGCAAATTAAACGTAATTAAACTTTCTTTAAAAAGAATTATTTTTATCATGTCTACTATTTAATGAGCAATGTATTTTTTAAATGTTAAACTAAGAGTGCACGTACGTTTAGTCGAATTTTTATTATAACATAATATAAAATATAGAAGATCAAAGCAGTCATTCTGAACGAAGTTTTAGTCATCCTGATACCTTCTACCTTAAATGTTTAAAACGCGTTTCTCGAAAACTTTTAAATTTTGACAAGATTCGCATCTTTAGCGTACCACATTAACCCCGACACTGCCCAAAAATGCACGAAAACTTCCAAATATTCTTGAAAGTCATTCACCGCTTGTTATTTCACTTTGATCCCTGTCTTTATGGACCTCGAAATTATACTTCTTGATGCACATTTTAAACTTTCTTCGTTTGTCCGCTTCATTATTCATCGGAGCCCTTCTTGCAAAAGGTACACTTTCATCTTTGGTGTGATACGAATGTAACTGGCAGTTTCCGTAAACAAACAAAAAATTGTCTTGTATAATGTGACATTTAAAATATTTTTTTTAAATCTATATCTGTAAATATTTAGTTTTTTAAATAGTTTTTTAATATTTATTATTTTTTAAATATTTTTTTTTAATATTTGTTGCTTTTTAAATATTTTTTAAATATTTAATACTTTTTTAAATATTTATTAAAATACTTTTTAACTTAAAATATTTTTCAAATATTTATTAAAATATTTTTTTAACTTTCTTAAAATATTTTTTAAATACTTCTTTACATATTTTTCTTAATATTTTAAGTTAAATTTAACTAATGTCACATAAGAGCTATCAGGAAAAAAATCGATTGTAGTTTACGGTTTTAGCATGGCAACTGAATCGCAAGAAGAAAAAAAAACGAGAAAATACGAAAACTTTCTACATTTAAAACGATAAATAGTTCCAATGAAAAAACGGTTTTGCCACTTTGAATCCTATCTTTTTTAATAGAGAAGAAGGCTAGCTTCAGGCCAATACCGGCACTATCCCGCAATGATAACAAGTTACAATCTCGTCAAGCCACCACAGGAACTTATTTACTTATTCACATTCACGGAGGTTGGAGGCCCCTCTTTGGCAATTCTGGCAGTGTACAACGAGTCCCTGAAGTCCTGTACTTAAGGGGTCACAGGAGTCTTAAAAATGTGCAAAGAAGATACTACAAAGCATAGTTTGATCTTTCATGTCATTTTTTAACGACTCAATAAATGAGTATAATTTTTTTATATGCAATTCTACAGGATTTATTTATTATAAAACAAGTTTTAAAATTTATGAAACTTTAGCCAAAACTAAAATAAATGATATTAAACATGAAGCTATTTGAACACATTGTGATTAGGCTTGCGCGGCAAATTGTGAGGTCAAAATTGAAAAAATGACCAAGAAAATGACTTTATATTGTACAAATATGTACAAACTAGGACTTATACCTAAATTCTCACCACTTAGCCTCAGAAGAAATGCCACTTTGGTGAAATACTATGGCAAGCTATCTAGTCTTGGAGAGGGAAACAGAACCTCTGCTTACCTGAGAGACTGGCACAATGTTCAAAGGCTTAAGAGAAATAGTCCATTTAGCATGGTGGCCCAAGCAAATCTGTTGGAAAGCGACGTGGAACAACATCACTTGGCTCAATACGTTGATCCTTCCGCAGGTCTTCCTAATGTATTTTTCCACACGGAGCTTCTTGTCCAGGTGAACAAGCAGGATGATCCTCCTGTCTATCTAAAGCAACTGGCACTCGAAATTATTAACAACATCCCGACTGACGCTATTAAAACCTACACTGACGGCAGTAAAAACGAGAGGGGCGAAACTGGCAGTGGAATCTATATAATTTCAAATGATAACTACATGAAGATTCAGAGAAGAAATCCCGACGGCTGCTCTGTCTTTCGTAGCGAGCTTATTGCCATTAACGAAAGCCTTGAATATATTGCGACTGCTTCAGCAGGGAAAGAAATATGGATCCTAACTGATAGCAAGAGTTCTGTCCAGCACTTGGCTAATTGGTCCGGTGTAAGAGACAAAGTGGGAGTTTCTATCATCAAAAAGCTAAAAGAACTGTCCATAGATCATCAAATCCACATACAGTGGATTCCCTCTCATGTCGATCTCGAAGGGAACGAAATGGCAGATGCGCTGGCCAAAGCGGGAGCTAGTGAAGTATTGGTTCCACTTGAGCCTCTTACCTACTCAGAGGCTTACTCAAGAGCTAAGTCGCGGGAAAAAACGAAATGGTCCACCCCCCCAGTACATCAATGGTATCGATGCCATCGACCTGGCGGCTCCTTGGCGCTTAAATGTGACAGGCCGGGTCAGACTGCAATCACCCGTTTCCTCAGTGGGCACCTCAGAACTATGACATTTTCAAATGGTTTGAGAACTTTTGACACATGCACCAAGTGCTCCTCTGCGCAGGCTTCACCATCCCACATCTTGGAGTGCCTGGGCCTCAATTATCAAGATCTCCTGGAGAGCCCATTGCTGGTCCTGGACTTTCTCGGGGTGTTTGGCTTCATGGACCTAGTCTAGCTCCGCTGGACTTTGGGGATCGGCAACAACAACAACAACCTAAATTCTCAGCACAATTTTAATTAGAAATTATTTTAAGAACTTTTTCTAAAAAAATTCATAAAATTTTTTTGAATTTTGATTTTAAATTTTTTTAAAAATAATTTCTAATTAAAATTGAGCTCTGAATTTAGGTATAAGTCCTAGTTTGTACATATTTGTACAATATAAAGTCATTTTCTTGGTCATTTTTTCAATTTTGACCTCACAATTTGCCGCGCAAGCCTAATCACAATGTGTTCAAATAGCTTCATGTTTAATATCATTTATTTTAGTTTTGGCTAAAGTTTCATAAATTTTAAAACTTGCTTTATAATAAATAAATCTTGTAGAATTACATATAAAAAAATTATACTTATACATTGAGTAGTTCAAAAATGACATGAAAGATCAAACTGTGTTTTGTAGTACCTTCTTTGCACATTTTTAAGACTCCTGTGACCCCTTAAGTTCACAAAATGGACGCGCGCGCGTTTTGGCGACGAATATCGCACAGTTTTCGCCAAATTCGCTATATTTTTGATCCACCTATCTTTCATGATCGGATAAAATGTATTTCGCAATACTTTATTTGTTTTAAATGATATTAAGTTCTTTTAAATACTCAATATTTTAAAAATTATTTTTATTTAAATTAGAAGTTATGGATACTATTAGGATTTTTTGTGGAAGCAGTTAATTGTTAAAGTGACAGTCTCTGTCCCTTAAACTGCTACCTACTTGTTTATTATTAGAGAATATTCTATAAATACATTATCCAAATTTTAACAAAAGTGTTAATTTGTTTAACTTTAAACATTTTAGTATTCGAAAAATATACTTATGGAATTATAAGCATTTCAAAATTTCGATGATGAATCAGAAACTTAAAATTTAAATATTTTCATCCATTAAACTCACAATTCCTGAAATATTCAAGCACGAATGAAATAGTACATTAGAGCGATAAAGAGATTTTATATGCAAGAAAAGTTTTATACGATAAATATTTCCAATCTATTTTCAAAATTACGTATGTCAGTTTTTTTAAAAAAAATGCAAGAATATACGCACTGTCACACAGTTTCTTTCCCATGATCAAAATGTAAAATAAAACGCATTTTGAAGAACGAGAAACTAAATATACTTCATGACTATTTTTCTGTAATTTCGAGAATACTTTAAAATAAAAACAAATCAAAAATATGAAATAAAAATAAACTATAAATAAAAATAAAAATAATAAGCAGAATCATATTATATGTAAGAAAAAAAGAAACAAAAACCATTTAAATCGATAAGAAAATACAAAACTCCCGCACAATATTCCCCAAAACAACCCAACAACCGACGACCCTCCCGATAGCAACAACAATCTCGTCCTCCGTTAGCAACAACAAACAAATTCACCATCTCAATCCCATAGCAACACCTTTCGACAAAATAGACAGCGACTAAAAACAAAGAAACAAGCCCCCCTTTATTTTTGAGGGGGGGGGGGGGCGATAAAATAGAAGGATGGAAGTTGAGTCAATGCATTTCCATGCTCTTGATGATACACAGGGCGATCAAGGATGTAGTTGGGGGAATTAAGGTGCGTGACCACGTGAGCGAACGCTGAATTAGCATAGGGAAGATGTGCGGGGATGCGAAAGATGGAGTGGGTTGTTCTTAAAGGCTTGTTTTTTTTTTTAAAGATGGTTGGTTGCTATGTATGTAATGCATTGTCTATGTTGGGCTTCAAAAAAAATGTACTTTCGATTTGAGAGCTGGTTAAATTTGGATACCTGAATTAAGAAATCAATTTTTCTTCTGCAACTCTAGTTTTTGGGGCATTCAAGTTTTTCGTGTGAAAGAATTGCCCGAAATCAAAATGCCAAAACTTAAGTTTTTGTCAAGTTTTACTTACCAACTTTTTTACCAAGTATTTGAACTTTTTTAATGTTACATGGTTTCTTATAACAAGTTCAAAGAACCTAATACTACACTAAGAGTTTTCAAATCCTACAGAATAACATGGCTGGGACACGTTTTTCGACGTGAAGATTCAGACCCTGCTAAAAAAGGAAAAAAAGATATTTTCAAGAATTGAAGGCACAAGGAGAAGAGGGAGACCAGTTACAAGGTGTTTGTGCAATGTATTTAAAAGTTGGGAGTGCAAAGATGGAGAAGTCTTGCTGCAAATGAGCAGATTGAAAAAGCCTTTGCCTGCACTAGACTGTAGCGCTGTTGAAGAAGCTGTTTGTGTTCAGCATGAAACATTTTTTTTTATACAGTATAGCTTTTATCGGAAGGGGGGAAATGCAACTTGTTTTAATTTTTTTAAAAGTTATCTTGACAAAACCATTAAAGGTACAGAACAGACACACGGAAACCAGTTTCGTGTCATCATCAAAAACTACGAAAAAAACACAGTACATTAAAAAAAAAAACGTTAGATACTAAATTTTCTTTTTCCGATTTCAATATTTCTTTGTTTAAAAAAAACGTGAATGTCTCCAAAGCAGAACTGTTTGATCAATATTGATTTCATATTTAGTATCAGAGACCCAAATATAAGTAAAACAAGTTCTAAAATCCTAGGCGCCACTGGGACATATGCTTTGATTGAATTTCCGGCTCAGGTATCGGCCTCGTCACTTAACCACGAACTTTTGGGCCGTTTTTATGTTAAAGCCCCTCCTAGAAAAGGAGTCTAAAAAGAAGCAGCCAGAAATATTCGATTACCATTACCAGAACAATTTTCTTGAATTAAATACCTAAACACAGACTAATCATTCCCCAAAACTAACGCATCCATCCCTCGTTCCCTTAAAAGGCCTTTATGGGAACGGGATTAAATGAAACGTGATCAACAGCGCGATGCTTGGCTTGAGCATCGGCGAAATTTGTGTCTCCCGAACTGTATAACTTCTTCCCGAGCAATGAATACATTGACCAGGGGATTAGCCTGGAAACGTATAACCATATATGGCTACTACTTGATGGAGATGTGTTTGTTTTAACAAGGGGGAACGGGAGATGAAAGTGTGTTATGAGGATGGTTTATCGTAAAATGATTCAAGTCCAGATATGGTGTAGGGGCTGGGGAGCCCGGTCGGTTAAGCACTCGCCTAGCATGCGAAAGGTCCCCGGGGCCGAGCATCGTCAAAATAACTGCCGACCTATAAACAGCCCGTGCAGTCAAAAATCTGCGACGAATAATACCCCGTGTAAGGGAGTGCACGTTAAATATCCTTCAAAGTCCTAACGCGCTGCATTCGATGTCGCCCTTAACACATTCGCTGCCACCAAATCATCGATTGAGGCTTCATCGATAGAGGCTGATGAAGTAGAAGAACATCCTGTTTTTAAAAACATGTTCGTTACAATGGAAATGAACGAACTATTCTTCATTTTCGAACAAGTACAAATCTTAGTTCGATGTCGTAAAATTGCAAGGTTAGGTTGAATTAACGTCGTTAACTAAAGCTGCACGACAGCTAGTCCTAAAAATACGAGGAAGTGTTCCTGGCGAAAGATTACACTTCGCAATAACACAAAAACTGCATGAGAATTAAAATATATGTATGGAAATTCATCAGTCATATCTGGGATTACTAGGCGGATGGTTGGTAGGACATAAATATGTTCAGGCTTGTGTACTTGGTCAAGGACCCGCATTACTAGGTGTCAATTAAATATCACACAAAAGCATAGATGAAAGAGCTAGATCACGTAGTTTGTGCAACCACTAGACCATCATGCTTATCAAGTTTACAAACTAACTTGGACTCATAAGAACTGTTGGCAAAATTGCACTATGAATTTCATTAGAATGTGCTGTTATCGATGAATCGGAACCACGCGACTCCCTAAGGAGTCAGTGGCACGCAACGTGTTAACGGTTGCGTTGGGTGCCTATTCAGGTGTTGGCTCGTCACCTGAATGTGGTTCTAAAATACGACGCCCGTCGCCAATAGCCCTCATGTAGCTCTAGTGCGACGATAATTCAAACCTAACCTAACCATATATGGTGTACTAGGATGGTTTAAGGGGTCATAGGAGTCTTAAAAATGTGCAAAGAAGGTACTACAAAACATAGTTTGATCTTTCATTTCATTTTTTAACTACTCAATATGTAAGTATAATTTTTTTAATGTAATTTTATAAGATTTATTTAATATAAAACAAATTTTAAAATTTGTGAAACTTTAGCCAAAACTGAAATAAATGATATTAAACGTGAAGCTATTTGAACACATTGTGATTAGGCTTGCGCGGCAAATTGTGAGGTCAAAATTGACCAAGAAAATGACTTTTTATTGTACAAATATGTACAAACAAAGACTTATACCTGAATTCTCAGCTCAATTTTAATTAGAAATTATTTTTTAAAAAATTAAAAATCAAAATTTTAAAAAATTTATTAATTTTTTTGTAAAAGTTCTTAAAATAATTCTATTCGTGAACACAGCTAATTATGTCTCGTAATTTTAAACTGTGGTCAAGTGACGAGAGTGTAGAATAGTCATAGATCGAATCCATGTTTTGTCTTGATTTTGTGGCTCAGGAACATGAATAGACAACCCTTTCTATTAAAAAATCTTGTGGTAGTGTAATCGTTTCCGGCTGCCTATATCTAGTCTCCATTAGGAGCTTTAAGGGGTCTAAGGAGTCTTAAAAATGTGCAAAGAAGGAACTACAAAGTATAGTTTGATCTGTCATGTAATTTTTTAACTACTCAATATACAAGTATAATTTTTTATATGCAATTCTACAAGATTTATTTATTATAAAACAAATTTTAAAATTTATGAAACTTTAGCCAAAACTTAAAAAAATGATATTAAACATAAAGCTATTTTAACACATTGTGATTAGGCTTGCGCGGCAAATTTTGAGGTCAAAATTGAAACAATGACCAAGAAAATGACTTTATATTGTACAAATATGTACAAACTAGGACTTATACCTAAATTCTCAACTCAATTTTAATTAGAAATTATTTTAAGAACTTTTTTTCTAAAAAAATTAATAAAATTTTTTAAATTTTGATTTTGAATTCATTTTTAAATAATTTCTAATTAAAATTGAGCTGAGAATTTAGGTATAAGTCCTAGTTTGTACATATTTGTACAATATAAAGTCATTTTCTGGGTCATTTTTTCAATTTTGCCCTCAAAATTTGCCGCGCAAGCCTAATCACAATGTGTTAAAATAGCTTTATGTTTAATATCATTTTTTTAAGTTTTGGCTAAAGTTTCATAAATTTTAAAATTTGTTTTATAATAAATAAATCTTGTAGAATTGCATATAAAAAAATTATACTTGTATATTGAGTAGTTAAAAAATTACATGACAGATCAAACTATACTTTGTAGTTCCTTCTTTGTACATTTTTAAGATTCCTTAGACCCCTTAACACAGCCAATACCACCTCGTAATTTAGAACCCTGGTCAAGTGACGAGGTCTATGCCTGAGCAGGCACCCAACGGAACTTCGAGCGACATCGTAAAGTACGCCATCGGGACTTTGGACTCCACAGATTTAACGAGCACGTCTGTCCCAGTGTATCCGTCACGAGTTAGATTTTCTACTATTTCCCGGAATAGATATCCGATTTATAGGATGACTGGCAGTATGTGGGATTCGAACCCCCGCACTCCTGAGAAGGCTGAATCTTGAGGCGGATGCCTTAACCACTCGGCCACGGATGGGCCATAGACATGATAAAGACAATCCTTTCTATTAAAAAATCTGGATTGTAACCAAGGTTTATTTTATACAATCTTAAATTTATAATTGACAAATGGAACAGTTACGCCTAGGGTGTGACGTTACACCCAAACTTCCAACATTCTCCTATTCTATACAAAAATCTAGAACCCCACTAACAAATCACGCTCCGCTAGTTGTGATCAAAATATGTACCTTCAGAATTAACTGGTTAATTTTTTAAGTTCAAATTCAACGTAATTCAATGTAAACCTAAATTTATTTGCAAGGCCTCTAAGTAATGTCGCGCCGTATTGCATACAGCATTTTGGGATTTGTCTGAATCTAGATTAAGAAAAACTATTTTTTTAAAAAAGAGAAAATCGCCATATTTCGTAAGAAATTAAATCATATAAAAGGGATACAAGTTGCAATTTTTAGCACAGTTTTAGCTCTATCTTCAAAATCGATTTTTTAATATATTTGTGTAACCCTTTCAGTCCCAGTAATGCTATTTGGCATCATCATGTTTCTGATCATAATTTTAAAAAAAGGGAAAAAATGGCTGACATCTATTGGGATTAATAAAAAATATTTTCTAACAGGGAAATAAATTTGAAGAATCGAATTATGGGCTTTTTGATATCATAAATGGCTAAAGAATTCAAAATGATGATGCCAAATTGTCATTGGGACTGAAAGGGTTCAAAAGTTTATAAAGTAATATTTTTCTAAAGTAATTATTTTATTATATAATTGCAGTTAAGATTCAAAAACTCGTCTCGATTCATTATTTAAGAAATTCTTAATTGTTCTATTATTTTACAAAGACATCGAATTGTTTATTAATTTTATAACAAATGAGCTACTAATTACATTTGACTATAATATGCAATCTGTAATTTCCTATTTTTATTTTAATCTTTGTTTTTACTTGTTTTAAATCACTAACTTTGTAAATTTAAAAAAAAATCAATTACCATTTTGCTTTCATGTTAAGTTTTTGAAGAATAATGTAACCAAGGCATTTGAATTTTTAATGATCTTTAATTTCTGATAATTGAAAAAAATTACAAATAATTGTATTTTCTTTTTCTATTTTCTTTTTTTTCATTGATAATTATTTTAATACAAATGACTAATTTACTAACAGTTCATTGATGGTTTTTCAATTATTTCATAATTATCATAGATATGGGTTGTGAAACTTATTTTCGATACGATGTAATGAATGTAAAGCTATTCATATCAAATGCAAAATACGAATAATCAGTTAAGGTAATAAATTAATATCATTATTGAATCAATAAAACAATATGTTTAACAAACAAATATAATAATAATCTATTGTCTAAATTTTCTACAATAAATGAAATTTCGAGTCTATTATATCCTTTTTTCAAACTTATCTAAAAGCACAATGAAAATAGTTTTGTTTCCATTAAAACTATTGTTGCCATTGCATTTATTAACGTTAATTAGCGTTATTTTTTATTCCCAAACGCATTTTTAACTGGAATAGCCAACTACATTTTTAGCATGTGGCATGTTTTTAAAAATATATTTATTCTTATTAGTTATTAATTATAACCAAAATAAATTGATCTAATCTTTTGAAAATAAATTATTTTAAAATTAACTAAAAACATACTTTTTTATATATTAACCTAAATGATTAACTTTGATACTTCAATGCTGTTTAACCTGGGACTGACATCAAGACATAGATATATGTTTTGGTAAAGAGTAACCTTATTACTTTGGCCTCTTGGCTGTGCTTTTCTTTGTAGTTTGTCCGTTGTTAATAGTTGTCGTGCTAAATAAAATTTAAATACCAAAATTTTTCTTGATACTACCGTCTAGAACACTTGCCTGTACAAAAAGTAATAATAATTTTTAAAAAATTTAATAAAATTTAACAATTTACTAAATTCATGAGTACTTTAGAGTAAAAATGTATATATTCCCCAAAATAACCCCAACTTTAAATGGTACAGTAAACATTTTACTGTATTTCATTTAACAGTTTTGTTCCATTTATTTTATGTTAATTACTTCATTAACCTCTTGCGACCTGACGTCCCATTTGAGGAAATTTTTCAAAACCTCCCCACAAACAATTAACATGTTAACTAGTTCCGAAATTGACCTGGTCCGGTAAAAAGAGATCCACATATCAGTTTTCAAACTTTTATTACAGGTATCAGTCATTTATTTCTATAAAAAATGAATTTGAACGAGGGTCATTACGATATTAGAGTTCTTAAAAAAACTATTTCAATTTTTTCAAACTTTTCAAAAAGTTATCTTAGCAGATATTTTTAGAGGCATTTTGCATTAAAACAATGTTAAAATAATCTGTTATCTACAAATAAGTGATACGGCCTTTTTTGTTGCATTTATAGCACAATAATTTGTATTTTTAGAGTTTAAGTGTGTTCCTAAGTAGCTATTAAACATATTGTTAAAAAAAATTTCTTCAAAAAACATACTTTTAAGCATATATTTGTATGAAAAGTATGTTTCGATTAAGAATATACGTGTAGGATTGTGCTCGGGTCTTAATATGGTAAAAATATATATTTTTAAGTTTAACTCGATCGTATGATCATTGGAGAATATATCTTATCAGTTTCAAAGTAATGATTAATATCGCATGTGTGATAGCAAGAGGCGAAATGAAGGGTGCAATTACAAAACTCATTTTCGCCAAAGTATAAGTTAAATAAATCGTACAGTCCATTCATTGGCGAGTTTGTCACCTTCAAATGTTTGCCAACGATTACCAATCAGATTTTAGGATAGGTACTAAAAAATTACTATAATTATTTTCGTACTTCAAAGCGCAGTAAAACATTAACAGATTCATTAAATAACCGCCAGTATCGATTATGATGAAATGATGAGAGTTAAACACTTTCGTCTGTGTTATTTTTTTAACGTTTAATTCCTTTTTCGAATTTACAAATGGCGAAATTTGTATAATTAGCACTTTTATAGTATTTTAACTTGCGTGCAACTTTTTTAATAAGGGATAGGAGAAAGCTGCTTTTTGTTTTGAATAATAAATGCTGCAACCATTACTTGATTCGATGCAACGTGTATTTAAGTATAGGGTTATACTGAGATTTTTAACTCTCTGTTATTACAGTTATAACAATGAAAATAGTACGCATTTGAGCTTTTGTTTGAAAGGTAAAACTAATGCATTAAGTTCGGTTGAACTATATTTAAAATCGCTTAAATACATTAAAAACTTATCCAAGAAAATAATCCACTTTTATATTTTGCCAATACCAAATCGTTAGTAGGTAAATTTATTTTAATTAGTCGCCAATATTAATTTCTTTAATTAACGTCACTTAAGGTTTTTAATTTACATATTAAAGTTAGGCATACGCGGAATGACAGGACATGTGAACTTCCGCCAAACATTGCAAATATTCCTACAAGACGTTAACGGTTGCGTTGGGTGCCTATTCAGGCCTCGGCTCGTCACTTGACTGTGGTTCCAAAATATGCCACCCGTCTCCAATAGCCCTCGTGTAGCTCTTTTGCGACGATACTTCAAACCTAACCTAACCTTCCTACAAGACGTTACCGAAAGCATTTTCAATTGTCCCTGATTGGTTTTGTGTGTTCACGTGACATAAAACCAATCACTGACTATACTCCTTGCCAACCTAAGTTGGATATATAGATATATGCTATGTAGAAGATCCTTCCGCTGATGTAAAGAGTTCCATAAATTATTTGTGAATCCATCCAGCAAACATGTTTAAAACATTAATTTCATTTAAGGTCTAACAGATTTGAATATTACTTGAGAATATGTCGCAATTTTGTCAAAATGAATAGTTTATTTTGGTTAAATTGTATTAAGATCATTTTGTATGTAAATATTACCCCCCCCCCCCCCTTGTCTTTTAACTATTTGTTTTTACCCAAGTTAGGTTGCCACGGAGTGTAGTGTAAAGAATTTCGGTAACGTCTTGTATTGAGATTGGCAATGTTTGGGGAAGGTTCACATTTCCTGTCTCTATGTATGCGAGCTGAAAGATAAAAAGAAGAAAAAAACTTAATTGATGTTATCGTAGAATTGGAATTTTCATTAGTTCGCATTAACATTTTGAATATGGGAATGCTACTAACTTTCGTATAAGTTTCTATTGCCTGGGTCTATTTAGAAAAGAACTTGTAATGTGTGTTATTTCCGTTCCCTTAATGATACTAGGCCAAAAGAATGTCCTTAATATACATGAAGTAATTATATCTACGCTAAATACAGTACAGTTTCGATACAACTTCCTAAATAACAATTTATTTCTACAATATTTTGCATACAGCTTTCTAGAAGTTAACTATTTAGATACTACTATCCTATAAATTACTTAGAAGGGGAAAAACAAAATTTGCTTTTCCAAATTCGATTAAGCCAACTATTTTATCAAATTTTATTTTAAAAAAATACTCTACCATTTTTCAAACTGTTTAACCATTTCAGTTCCAACTTTAAAAAAAATTATTCTAAATTTGTGAAATAGACTCATTATGCATCCAGAATGAAATGGTAAAAAGCAGGGTTAAAAGTCTTAATTTTTTTCAATTAACTAAATTTGAAGGGGGAAAATGTTAAACTAAAATTAAAATTAAAAATGTCAGAACTAAAATTTGAAGGGGGGAAATGTTGAAATTGTAACTAGTTAAAAATCCCTTTTAAGCAATTAAAAATACGAGCATGAAGAATTTAGGGCCAATTTATTTAATAAAATTGTTTCAGAATAAATTTTATTTTACCATGTTTTTCATATTCTCATGTAACTGAAACAAAAATTATTTAATTCTTCAACAAAACAGGATTCTTCCATATAACGATACATAGAATGTATTTTTATATAAGAATGTATGCCAAAGTTGATAAAATTTATTTGAAGTAAGTGCGAGTTTAACTTCGAGAGAAAAAAAATAATCATGAATAATAATGAATCTTGGTAGCTAGGAACCACAGAGATAGTAGTTAAAAGTATTATAGTGGCATATCACGTGGCCTACAACACTGACTTCATTGGGGCTCTTCTGCGAGCTCCTTGCGCGTCCCGTCGCTAGCATTGGAGGTCATGTGATCTGCCACTCTATTACTTTAACTATGATCTCTGTGATAGGAAGGAAGAGATTTCCTTACACAAGTTTAGGCGATCACTTGCTATCATCGCCAAAGTAGTCTGCTAAGGAAACTTCTCTACAAAAATCAATCGTTTTTTCCAGTGTACTCTTCATTTATCGCCGTCAACTTGTCTCCTCTAATAATAACTCCTTTATCTAAAGCAATGTGTTGTCTTGAATTTAAGAATAGTCTTACTACGATTGTTGCTGGAAAAAAAAGTGGAATGCAATCATCAACAAAAAATATTCGTTTGACATCTTATTTAAATTCAACAAGCTGTTGTGTTTAAGTTCTGATTTGTTTCGGTTTATAAACAATGTAAAAATGAATTTGATATTTTTTGCTTTTGTATGGTACCTATACATGTAGAGACTTTAAATTATTCGTAAGAGAGTTTCATAATCTTCAGATAATGTTGACTTTATAGTTATTGTCTTGCTTATATGTTAATACTTTCTTATACTCCAAACTAAAGTAAAGTTATTGTAAATATTTTAATACAAATGGAAAAAATTAAGTTTAAGAAAATATTCGATAAAAAACTTCAGTAAAAAAGTAAATTGTTATGTGCTTTTTTTTTTTAAAAAAAGACAAAAAAACTATTCTTATTGGCTTTGAACCCAAATATTTCACGTTAATATATGTTATAATATTTTTTAGTAAAGTTGAATTCTCTTAATTTATGCATACCTGTACAATAGAACTCAAATTATCCGTACCAGTTTGGGCAGGTTCTTATACAGCAAAACCAAAATTCAAATAGCTGGATTTTTTCAAAAAAATATTTTTTTATTATCATATGCATGATTGAAGTGAAAGAAAAAGAAAAGGAAAAAATCTATTTTTCCCAGAAGAAGAGCTATGAATTTTAAACTTATTTTCATGTGTCTCTAGTGCGACGGTAATGCAACAAAAACATTCAAAACCACCATTCTATGGCATCTGAAGAGCTTAGTGTAAGAACGTGCTAAGTGACAAAAGGGAGAAAATGAGCTTTGTAGTTTCCATAAGTGTTAGTGTTTCTATTAGTTTTATAAGTGTTGAGAAGTTACTATAGTTTGAACTTAGATACGTTACAAAAAGCACTTACTACAGGTAAAAAGTCACTTTTACATCATTCCCCCTTTTCATAAACATTGAGTTATCTTCTAAGTATAGGGGAAAACAAGGGACGGATTTAAGAGGACTCTCTTGGGAATTTCACATCTTGAAAAACGTAATGTTATTCCTATGGAGAATATTCGCAAATCAATTGCCGCCACAAATTTATTAAAAGGTTTCTAGTTTCTTGTATCATTGTAAAGAACGAGAAGGAACTGAAAGTATAAAACTAATTTGTTTTTTGAAAATCACATATTTAGTATTTTTAATATTTTTTTTAAAATTAGAACTTAATGCTTACTCCATTTTTTTTACAAACTTCAAAAAACTATTAAAAATATTGAATATGTGATTTTCACAAAACAAATTAGTTTTATCCTTTTAGTTCCTTTCGTTCTTTACAATGATACAAGAAACTAGTAACCTTTTAATAAATTTGTGGCGGTAATTGACTTGCGAATAGTCTCCATAGGAATAACATTACGATTTTCAAGATGTGAAATTCCCAAGAGAGTCCTCTTAAAGATATGCCGCCTGTAGGCTACGATTGATTTGCTGCCCCTGTCACAATATTCTCCCCCTTCAGGGAAAGGTAGCTGGTTAGCTGCAAAATAGGGTGGTATTATGCTGCTTAAAATAGATGCCCATTTTAGAATCATCTATGTACCTTTACCCACTAAATCGAAAGTGAAATAGGCGAATATTTCAATTTAAACTGTACTGATATTTCTCTTTCAACTTCGAAATCGACGAGGTTGTGTAATTGCCCTCGCAGCGACCATGTTTGCTACGCAATATTAGGTATATATACGTTTTTACGGTTTAAAAATAAATGTTAATTATTTGTTTTCTTTCTTAAAAATATTCGTATCTTTAATGCCGAATAATTTTTTATAATAATTATTTTTATAAAAAAAAATTTTATGCCGAATGCAGCTTTAATTGGCCGTAAAATTTGCCGCCCTAAAAAAATTTGCCGCTCTAGGCTACAGCCTACTTAGCCTATTAAGAAATCCGGCCCTGGAAACATGTTCATGGACACTAAAAACGGTTTTTTTTTAATGTCTCTTAGCAATTTCTTTCACTAAGCTCTTCGTCTAATAAGCAGACTGGCAATAACATTGGGCAATTGTCTAATCTTTGATTTATTAACATCTTAGCTTACCAAGTCATTGCCTAAACGATCCTTTTAGTACAGCTTACATTAGTTTTAACACCAGCAGGCGACGTTTGTATGTTGTTACTTATATCTCTGCAAAGGCGATTTAAGAGGATGAGAAAAATCTCTTCGGCGCCAAAGGATTCGCAACAACAGCTGTTGGGAGATGGCGCCGTTTGGCGAAAGCTTGGCGTCTTAATAAAAGCCCGAAGATAAACTACACTCCTTGCCAACCTAAGTTGGGTAAATAGAAATATGCTATGGAGAAGATCTTTCCTCTCATGAAAAGAGTTCCATAAATTATTTGTGAACCCATCCAGAAAACATGTTCAAAACATTAATTTCGTTTGAGATCTATCAGATTTCAATATTATTTGAGAAAATTTGGCAATTTTATCAGAATGAAAAGTGTATTTTGGTTAAATTGTATTCAGATCATTTTGTACGTAAATTTTACCTTACAAGAGTTTCCAACTGACGGACCAATCGCGCTTTTCCCTCTGGCTTTTTACTCTTTGTTTTAATAAAAGTCAGGGTGGCACGGAGTGTATGTAGTACGGTGAAAACTTCATGACCGACCACCTCCATTAAACGACCACCTATACTTACGACCAATTTTTCAAGGTACCCCCCCCCCCCCCCAGACCAGATTTCAATCCCCAAATGACAGGTTTCGAATCCCATTTCATGAAAAATCTTTTTCTAACACAACAAATTTGCGTTATAAATTTTAAAACGGGATAATTTGGGAAAAATAAAAATAATAAACTGTTAGAAATTTCTTCTTACTTTAAAAAAGTTTAATTAGTTCACACTAGTTTGTTCAAATAAGTTAGTATAGTATTTTTTTTACATACCACTACAATTTGCTCAAAAGTAAGTTGGTATTATTTTGTGTACATTATTTGCGAATTAATAAATAAACGTAATGTAATGATAATAGATTTTTGTAATTTTCTTAAATTACATTTTTATTTAAAAAAATAATTTTTTCAGTTATTTTCACTAAAACTGTTGACTAGAATAGGTTTTTTATTGGTTTTTCAAAATTTTATATACAAAAAATGCAACAGTTTAACTATTATATTATTACAATGACTCTCATTTATTTTTATTCTTTTATAATTAAGAACAAACTTTTAAGTATCTTTTATTTATAGTGTTTGAAATATCGTTGATATTATAGTTATGTATTTAAAAAAAAATATTTTTGAATTTTTTAATCTTTTACGATGTAACTGAAATAAGTTTTAGAAAGTATTCTCAATTTTGCAACACAGAACTTAAACTATTTTGTAATAATTAATCCGTTGAAACTTAAAAGTTAAAAACTTATACAGTAAAAAATATGTATACGATTATGCCTACTTGCTTATTCCTTACTTGGTTATGAACTATAGATATGAAATGGGTAGTTTCGAAACTCGTTTACTCCCAAGTATAACTAAAAATAAAGCCCGTCCCCTCCAATGTTGTTTATGTCCCATTGAGTTTACCATTATCAAAAGTTGCCAATAAAGTAGCCGGCCGTTATATCTTAATTATACTTCGAAGAATGTGAGTTTTGCTACTTAACTCTTTACGTTAAGAACATTTCAAAATACGTTTTTTACTCATCTCTACTAATAAGATCCTGATGTTTTGGAGAAAAGCTGTTTAACTTTGATTGGATCAGTTAGGCGATTAATTTTCTATTTCAGTAAATGTAGAATAAATTAGTGACGCACAAGAGCTACAAGTGTTATTGAACATTTTGTGTACATAACAGTTTGGGGAGAATGAATGGGTGAAACTTTTTTTTAACATTTTATAGTGGAAGGGATACTGAAAACTAAATATATATTTATATGCTTATTGTAGTTCATTCGGCTGCAAACTTGGTTTGGAAAAATAATTTTCGTAATAGTACAAAAAATTAAATTTATTTCCTTGTAAAAAAGTTGGAATGACACAATATGCTCCACTAACTACATTGATTTTCAAATATGGACCGTATTTTCATTGTTATGAAACTTTTACTACTTGAAATATGCCCATTAAATTCTTTTAAAAACTTTTTTATATTCATTCATACTACTCGTATTACTAAATTACTTACAACCGTAAAACTGTTTTTAAAATATGGAAGATCGATTAGTATATATTACGAAAAACGTAGTTTTTAATTCTTTTTTTTTTTTTTAACTCAGATGCTTTGGAAACAAATATTTAAACTTCCACTCCAAAACACTATACTTAAGTATTACTTGATTTATAAGTTTAATTACTGCTTGCATTTCAGTTACAAAGATCATTCCTATAAAATAGTACACATTAAAGATATAACTATTTACAGTCGGTCGCTTTGAAGGGGTAATTTACAATCTGGAAATCAAAGCAATTTATTTGCTATCTGTTTTCGTAGCGGACTACATTTATCATCGTTCATAACAGTCGGCCAAACATTTCATCGAATGACACTTTAGTTCCCCCCATCCTTATTTGAAACACTTTAGGGATGGAAAACCGAAACCGTTCCCCCCCTCAGTTTTAACCGAAAAACCGCTTGCGGGGAACCGTTCTGCGGGGAAAACCGTCTAAACACCGGATATCGTTTTTTTTTCTCTTAAAAACGGTCTTCAGCGTTTTTTTTAATTATATAATTTTTTTAAAAAAAATGTTAGTTTTGCACTTTGCGAACGGCATAGATAGTAAATGGGAGGAATTTTTTTTTTTTGTAAGGAAAAGGAAATAGAGATGAAATAAAGCAAAGCTTAATAAAAAAAATACTCAAAACGATTTGAAAAACCTGAATAATAATAGGAACATTATAATTTTAAATAATAAGAAAGTAACAGTTAGGAAGAAACCTAGAACTTAGTTTCCAACAAAACACTTTAAACATTTAAAATTAACTGTGTAAATTGTTTTTTTTTTATTTAAATGTAAAGTTTAAAAATTATTTGATTTTTTTTCAGCAAAAAAAAAACTGAAACTTTTTTTTAACAAAACCAGAAAATTTTCCATGGAATGTTTTCCCATTTTTTTATAAAACCGGTTTTTAAGGTTCGGTAAAACCGAAAACTCGGATTTTGAAACATCGTTTTTTTTTTCTGAAAAACTGCCATCCCTACCGTTTCTTATTTGGTTGGCGGCGGCGTGTATAGTTTATCCATCTCTATTTTTGTAAAAGTATTAACTGAGATACCGAGGAACGGAAAAGATTTTTTTTATCACAAAAAAGTTTTTAAATCTGTCACCAGCGTCGTAATGGAGTTGTATCACGTGTGGATGGCAACAGCTCCAGCGATTTGTTTTTATTTGTTGTAGGGATGCACCGAATATTCGGTTACTATTCTGTATTCGGCCACTTTATCTGTTTTCGTTTTGTGATTTTGCCAAGTTTCAAACACTTTTTAAAAGGCTTGTTTCATTAACAAACAAGTACTAATTTATTGTGTGTTGCTTTAATTAAAAATTAAACAGCTATATTGTATTAAAATTATTATGCGATTCTTTATATTATAACTACAACTCACTTAGATCTGACTAAAAATAAAAAAAAATTATGTAAGTCGAATATTCGGTATTCGGCCGAATTTGGTAATCGGTGCATCCCTGATTTGTTGTCTAGGATTCCTTTTGTTTTGTAATTGAAAAAGAGTTTTCTACTATATTTTACTTATTAAATGTTTTAAATGCCAAATGTTTGCTGTTCTGTTGTTTCTTCAAAACATTTGCCAGCGAAATATTGCATCGAAATAAAAGTTTCTTTTTTATCTATATCCGTCATTTTTAGAGTGAAATCTAAGCAACCAATGAAATCGCATCACGAAGAAAAATTAAAACAAAAGAATCTGAAAAAAAATCCCATTGAAAAATATCGTTTGGTTTCGAACTTTTCTCTTCGCTGATTGGCAAATCGGTTTTCACTGATTGCGTTCCGTTTGTCATACCATTTTAGCAATTTCTTTCTTCTGCACACTTTTTAAATTTAGGTGCACGAAAGAGTTAAATTAAATTGCACGAAAATCGAATAAAAATATGTGTTATTATCCAAGAACCAATCTTTCACATAGAACTTCCACGAAACATCAGTATTCAAATTGACCCCGTAGAACCATGCAATTAAAATGAGCAGAATGATATCATTAAGAAAAAGGGACTCGCTACAATAGAACAGTTTCCAAAAGAGAATTTTGTACATGCATATACAGATGGCTCCTCCGACAAAACTATCACCAAACTATCTCTGGTGTATCTTTAAGTACTTTAGATGGTACACCGTACCAGGGTAAATTTGGTGCTGGAAATATTGCCTCGAATTTCATTGCGAGCTAAGGGCTATTCTGGAGGCACTTAATATGTATCGAGCCCTTCCTACTTCCAATCAAGCAAAAGGCGTTGTTGTCTTCTGTGACTAAAAGGCCGTCCTGCAGGCAATCTTGAAATGGGACTCTTCCATCACCCAAGAAATCATCTCAAGCTTTCACGATCTTTAAAACATAAACAAAACCTGTACGTTTAAGTGGATACCTGCACCAGTTGACATTGCAGGCAATGAAAATGCTGGTAGATTAGCCAAGGAAGCCAGAAATCTGAACATTAATAATAATAAAATTTATCTCCAAGATGCAAATGCAATCTCCAAATCTAAATTAAGAGAAAAATCTACAACGAATACCTTTGCAATTTAAATGTAGATAGACCCACCACAAAAATCATCACCAGACTAAGAAACAATCACTACAGAGGCATGAAAATAGGCAAAGAGGGCTGGAAGATGTATAGATACTGTGACAACTGCCCAGATACGCAGCTTACACTGAACCACATTTTTGAAAGCCCGGCAATGAGTGTTAATTTGAAAGACATTGGAGTTCTGCCATCATTAATAGATCTTTATGACATTAATATCCAAAAAATTACAAACGCGGTTTTCTAAACATATGGTTTCATTTCACTTGACATTCACATTTCGGCAACGTCATAGCCACGATAAAAAAAATTAATACTTTAACCCAGCAACAAATTTCATTCGTTAAAGACTACTCAAAAAATTCATTCTTTAAAGACTACTCAAAGTCACACATCGGACAGGAACTAACTCTCACTAAGTTAAAGTATAGTTAATTGTTAATTTTCCAATATAGATAAAAACGTTCAACATTTCTCAAGGCATCAAACTCAAAAAGGCTAAGAGAAGACACGACGCGTTTCACCAAGACATTTTTATTAGCAATCAACACTTGTTAAAAACTCTAAAATAGTAAAACAAGAAAGTTTTGCCAATCGGCAGTTAACAAACTTTGGAAGATAAATATTATAGGTATAGGGGAGAATAATAAACGTCATCAATTCTCGACACTACTTTTATAACATTATTCAACCATCAATTTCTTGAAATTTGAAAGTGAATTTTGTCCACTTAATTTGAGGCTTTCGAATCAGTGTGCACGGATTAGAATATCTAGGCCAAATGAATTACTGTGTATTTGGTTACTATCTTTAAGATAAAATGCATCTACTTAGTCTTAAGTTTCAGTTGAAAATGACAGTTTTCGTTTCAACGAAAGTAAATAATCTGTCTTTTCAGAACATCTATTTCCTAATAATTCGCATTCTGGGAATTTTCCTGGAATTAGAAATTGGCAAAGAATTATTTACCTGAAACTATCTTATTTTAAATCATGTATTTTACTCGAATAATACTTTGGTCAGTTTAAAATGTCTTTTTGGTCTTCTAGGTTTATAGAATTTCAAAGTTTTTATTTTTATCGAACAAAATTTTAAATTTCAATACACCTATTTATTAAAATGTATCAGATAATTATTTTATTAGTATTTTTTTTAAATTTTCATTAAGTTTTTATGTAGCTAAACTATATGAATTTCAACCAAAATGTATTAAATCTTGAATTGTCATAAAAAAATTGTTTCGATTAACATTATACTTATTTTAATATAAATTAAAAATTGTTCTTATTTATAAAAATTATTTTGAAAATAGTTTCGATTAAGTTTCTTTGGCTTGAAAACTTTATTTCTTCCCATTATTAATTTTTTTGGATTTTGTAAAGTCTCTAAAATGCTTTAAACAAATTGTGTCGAAATTTTATTTTTCATTTTCTGAGCTTCCACTTCTGATTTAAAACAAAAGCTGTCTCTAAATTAAATTACATAAAAAATCTTATTATTTAGTTATATTAAATTTAGTTTTTCGGTGTTTTTAAAATGAAATTGAATTTTTACAAAATTTGCATTTAATAAGATTTTATAATGTAATAAAAAATTGTACTTTCATTTATCAGAACGTATTTTTTAAAACTTTTTAGTCAATCATTGTTTAATTAGTTTATCGGGATTTTTTTTTCAATTTCGATGACACATTTTTAATTTATTGTTAAGATAACATTAACTGCTGTGGTATCAATGTTGTTTACTATTAGTGAAGTGATATTTTTTCTATTGTATAAGTGTCTGTTTTAACTGTAGTTCGTATAGTTAATTTCAATATAGTACTTTTGAAAATAGTAATCATTCTAAAAGTATGCTAATTTTTAATAAATAAAATGACGAATTAATGTAGCTTAAGCACGACATTTTCCCAATGAAAACATATTTATTGCTTGCCTTTTCTCAGCTATATCTTCTGCAAAAGAATACCCATTTTAAGACATTGTATATTGTGCTAGTTAAGAAAAACTCAAATAAAATCTTTTTAATAAATAGAAGTACCATCTCATAAATCTCCTAGTTAAACTGACAAAGACTGATATGCATTACTTTGAATACTTTATTCAAATATCGGTTTACATTCATCATATTGTACCAATATGGCTGAACAACTTTATTTATTATAGCTAGCCTCCAAATAAAAATAGCTATCAGAGAATTCTTTTACAATGCCTCCTGCATTTCAAAACACTTAGTAAAAGATTATTTCCCGCTATGTTTTATTTTGACAAAGGCATAAATGACTTTAAACCTCAGAGGAAAACAGACGTATATATCCGTCAGGTTTTTCAGCAGCACACATAATTTTTAAAAGTTAATAAATTTATTAAATTCCAAAGCTTAAACCATAGGGGAGCTATTTACAACCATCTACAACAGAAATAAAAAAAATTTAATTAATAAATTAAGTTTCCCGTTATTTTTTTTTTAATTATTTTTATATCACCCAGTGAAAACAAGTCTACACTTTATCCAATTTGCTTATCCCTCAGAGGGTTAAAGGATTTCGGGATCTCTATTCGTAAAGATCCCAGTCGGTAAGTGGTTTTCCTTAAATGAGAAAGGTCTCATGTTCGTACCTAACCATTGTCAAAATAACTGTCGACGAATAAATGACCTGTGTACACAACTAGTCCGACAAATAATAGTAATATAATAAGGATTGCAGGTTAAATATGCTCCAAAAACATGACGCTGCTTATGATGACACCCTTAAAAGTTGCGTTGGGTGCCTACACTCCGTGCCCACATAACTTGGGTAAAAACAAAGAGTAAAAAGGCATGGGGAAAAGCGGGGTTAATCCGTTAGTTGGAAACTCTTCTAATGTAATATATACATACAAAATGATCTGAATACAATTTAACCAAAATACACTTTTCATTCCGATAAATTGCCAAATTTTTTCAAATAATATTCATATCTGTTAGACCTGAACGAAACTAATATTTTAAACATGTTTTCTGGATGGATTCGCAAATAATTTAGGGAACACTTTACATGCCCGGAAGGATCTTCTCCAAAGCATATATTACCCAACTTAGGTTGGCAAGGAGTGTAGGTGTCGGCTCGTCATTTGACTGCTGTGGTTCTAAATAAGACTTTCATGTATCTCGCGTGGCTCTAGTGCGACGATATTTCGCTCCAATAACCTAATGGGTATATTCGTTGACTTAATTCGTCTTTTGAATTTCTTTTTCATAATAATTTATTCCAAAAACTTTAAAAAACTTTTTATATTAGAAGTTTTGGTGATACGTTATTTGATTGTGGAAAAACTACTATTCGGTATACCACATGCTGGATCTGAGCATGTAAATATATTTTTTTTTCAAACAAATAAGACTACGATAAAACTTGCATCTTTTTTTTTCATGCAAATTTTATCCAGAATTATTCTTTCTGTTTATACTCTTATGATAAAATGTTGTATCATGACCAAAAACAACCGTATATTTCCAAGTATTTATACGTAAATAAGTCTTCCTTGCTGTTTAAAAACACATTCATCACCTCAAAGAAACTTGTTAACATTTTCACCAACAATAAGTCATGAATTTTGTGTTGTGCCCGAACTGAAGTGAATTCATTTCCGCAGACGAGATTGCCGTGCTTCCCCATCGCAGTACTCCCCCTCCAAGTACACGTATCTCGTGAGCATTGTTAGCAGTTTCCAGAGTAACGATCTACTATAAAGTTATTTTTAATCTTTTAACGGGGGAAGGAGGCGATTTATCATTTGGCTACTTTTCCGGTTAAAAATTGTGTCAATTTGCTGCGGGATGCTCGTTAATTCTCGTGACAACCGATCTTTTATTTCAGGCAAAAGTGGCCCCGGTTTAGAGATAAGAACACGACAGAAATGTTGTCAAGTCTAAAACCAATAACAAAACAGGTTTGCTAACTGAAGCTATTGATCGCTTCAATATTAAGCCCAAACAAACGCTTGGCGACTCATTTGCCGGCAACTACGCCACGGTTTGAGAAGCTAGTTGAAATGAAATATAAACAGGGTTAGTAGAGCTGGTCAAGAAAAGTTCCCACTATAGGAATTACTTAATTGTTTCGGTCGTTATTTATGCTAGAGAATCGGACCTTTTTGTTTTTGGTAATGCAAAACATTCTAAATTAATTGCAAGACGCAAAATTTGCATTATGAGACGTCTTCATACAATAAGAACCCAGATCTGAACTCGCCACTAGTCTATGAGTAGCTCTAATGTGAAGCAAATCCGATCCAACCAATGCAAAAACAGGTTTCAGGCGGCTTCAAGAGTTTTTCTCGCCAAGCATTTCAACGTATTCCTATCTCTACACCGGGGCCACTTTTGTTTGCCTCACCCTGTAGTTGAAACCCTACATTTAAAAATGAGCTACGTCCTTTGAAGAATTTCCCTGCAAGCTCCTTTCTTTCAAATCTTATTAGAGAAAGACGCTGGGCGGAAATTATTCTGAGAAATAGATTTATTTTTATATTTACCGATTCATTTTAGAAAAGGTCTGAAAGTTGGTAAAAATGACATTGGCTCTTTTTGTAGTAAGATAGCGATTTGTCTTCGTAAGAATGATATTTTAAAGGAATTGTTTAGTTTTCAATAACTAAAGTATCCGTTTCTGCTATTGAAATATCAAACACTGTTTTTATACAACTTTTCAATATTTTTTATAATACAAGTTTTTTCTAAAGAAATCTTTAGAAAAATGAGTATATTTTTGAGATAGTAAAATAATGGGAAATAACTTATTGGGCCATTTCTTTAATAGTAAGTTTTTTTTTATGTTGTTTCCCTTTGTGTAAACTTTTTATGTGAGACTTTAACTTCATATATATTTCAACAAGCGAAAAATATGTCATATGTTAAATAAATATGTTATAACCGATTTAAACATATTTATTATATTTATACGTACACTGAGAAAAAAATACTGTAAACATCCAGAAAATTTTTTAGTAATGTTACAGAAATAACCAATTTTACAAAAAAAAAGTTTTTGTAATTCTGAACAGAAATCTTCACTTCTGAAGTTACAAAATAATTTCTAGTATTTTAGCCTCGATCTTGATTTGGATATCCCTCGTGTAGCTCCAGTGCGAGGATAATTCAAACCTAACCTAATCTAATCGATCGTGATTCAATTAGCCAATCGCCATTTTAAATTAAAACTTTAGTTGGTTGTTTCAAATGAATTTAAGTTATAATTTCCTAGCGATCTATGTGCCGAAATAGCAAGTTGGGAAAGCGTCAGACTGATCATCTAAGGGTTCCTGGTTCGATCC
Source organism: Hylyphantes graminicola (assembly GCA_023701765.1). Lineage (NCBI taxonomy): Eukaryota > Metazoa > Arthropoda > Arachnida > Araneae > Linyphiidae > Hylyphantes > Hylyphantes graminicola. Next base: position 23,481,024 of record CM043115.1, on the reverse strand, counting down.
CGGGTTTCGGCCGTCTGCTATTCCTCGGTATTATAGTGGTCGGTACCCCCGCCTGTCATGCGGGAGACCGGGATTCGATCCCACTTAGTAGGAAAGTAGACATTTTGTTTTTCTTTGCAACGGAAAATGTGGTATCCATAAAATTTTCTTGTATAGTTACTGAAACATTACTTGTGTGGGATACATAAAATAGTCCTGTAAATCTACATGATATATACATGTAATGCTAACAAAAATATATTATGTGTTTTTACAGCACTATTTTTAGTAATTATTTACTAGAAATTTTCTGGGAGAAGTTTTTTACAAAAAAATGTTTTGTAATGGTTACAGATTTTTTTTCACAGTGTATGTGTTCGCCGATAAACATTTTATTTACATGTATTAATAATATATATTTTTGCCTACTATGTATAGTACATTGCTTAACCTTGATGCTAAAATATCTTAATTTTAGAATAATGTTCCTTTATTTATCATGTTAGAAAGATTGAAAGACTAAAAATATAAACTTAAATTCGGAATAAATTAAATTTGTTTTTTTAAATATTATAAATATATTAGTGGTAACAACGTTCGTTTTTAAAGTAACTTGGTGATTACAGTTTAAAAATTGTAATCCATTTATATTTTTAACGAGAACTAATCGACTAATTCAATTAATTTTATGAATTATATGACACGTTGTTTTTTTATTATCCTTTAATTAAAAAAATTACAGGCTTTTGATAATAAGCTAAGATGAATTTAATTAATTGCATTTAAATTGCTATTTTGTCTCGTACTTTTTTATTATACCAGTATTTGATTTCAATTATAATTGATTTCAAACATTTGTAATTATGTTGTCTTTTATTTTATATGGATTTTAAAGTATTTATTCTTTTGTTTTCAAATCAATTCATATTTTAAAGCATTTGGGTTTTTTTTTCGAATCTCAAATCTTCTTAAACGCATGCACCATAGAAGAAAAGAATATATTTTCTCTCTGCCATCTTATAATGAGAAAGCGGTTTGAAGGAACTCGAATAACCATTCTTTATTTAAAAAAAACTTCCTAATTAAACGGGACTTAGTTAGTTTAATACCTTTATCTGAACCTCGGATTCTTATACACCATGTCATATTTTAAACTTTTTGTTGTGATAAAAAAAAATCTCTTTTTAAAGATAAGAGCGATATATGTTAAACAAAAGACTTTTCTGATGGATTATAAAACATCTTAATTTTGTATGGAAAATAATATTCAAATATGCTATTAATTAAATATGTCGCCGTCACACTAAAAGATGAAGCCACTACTGTATCAATTAGGGTTGAATGGTAATTTTTTAATTAAAATGTTCACTTTGTTAATTAAATTAAAGCTCACAATTGGGTCTTGAAGTACAAAAAATAATATATTTTTATTTGTTTCATAATTTTATATTTCTAAATTACTTAGTATTTAACTATTGTATAGGGTCAGCTTAGGTTATGTTCATTATATTTAGTCCATGGATAGTTTTCAAACTATAACTACAACTATAACTGCTTCAATTAGCTTTTATAATTTTATAATTATTTTGAGGAAGTTTTTATTCGAAAGTTTATAAGTTCAAAAATTAACTTATTTCATTTTCTTTTAGGTGAGCTTTAAAAAATGAACTCTTCAAGAAAATTCAAACTGTATTGCTACCTAGCCTATAACTGCTTTAATTAACTTTTATAATTTTATGATTAGTTTGAGGAAGTTTTTATTCGGAAGTTAATAAGTTCAAATATTAACTTTATTTTATTTTCTTTTAGGTGAGCTTTAACAACATCTTCTGGATACTTAATTTTTATTATTATTATTATTATTCAAGCTTTATGTTTCCTTCATTTATTTGCTTAAAATTTAAAAATTGTTTTAAAAAAATTAATCGACCATCTCAGTTATCCAACACATTTGTGTCTGGACAACATAACATGTTAAACTTGGATATTTCAAATTACTACGTTCCTTTATTCAAAACGAATGATATAGTTGTATTTTAATTTATTAATCAAAAATACTCAATTGCCATGCTTTTTGCACCGAATATTTTTTTAAGTAATATAACATTGGTTCTCGAACTTAATATAAAACTGTGGATTGGCACTAAAAGGGCCAATGTCAATTTTCTTTGACTTAGGCCCTTTTAGAACCAAGCCACTTTTATAAAATTTGTACTTACCAATTTAAGTTTTAATAAACGTTTTTTTAATTGGATGTGTACATATTTTTGTGAACATCAATATTTTATTGTGTATATATTAACTGAAAAATCATAACTAGAAGTATAAATAGTGAGAGATAAAATCAACAATAGTAATAACTGGATTAAACTGATAGTATTTTTTTCCATAAACTTTGCTGCATATTTCAGTGTTAAAGCTTGCCATTATATTTTCCTATTTTTGTTACCCTCAAATTAAGATAAACTGAATACTAATATATTCAACGGTATTTTACATTATTAATACCTTTTTACGGTCAATGGAAAATTATATTAAAGTAATGTTGCCTGCCTTTGCTACGGTAGCTAACCTTCAACATAGCGTGTAAAAAATGATGGATTATGTCACAAAATTGTAGAATGATGATTTTGATATCAACTTACTGAAAAATTAATACTATTTTATCCACTATGGCTTTCATCCTATTATTTCTCTATCTAGTTTTTCTCTATCTAGTTTTCATTCTATTATTTTTCTATCTAGCTAAGAATATTTTATTGAAACCCTTTGCAATGAGTAATTTTTACTTTCGTATATTGATACAAATTTTTTTATGCATCAGAAAAGCTGGAGTAGAATAGCTTAATATCATCTTTTATTATTACGTAAAAACAGTCATGCCAACTGGTACGTTACTGGCGAACACTTTCTTTTGCCGCCAGAGGCAATTTAGTGCCAATCATTTCGTAACTTGTTAGTTATTAAAAATTGCCGTATAGTCCAGGCAACGAAGAGTTCTAGAGGGAAAGTTTTGGAACACAATTTTTGACTTCAGAACTTTGTTTAGACTAGTTAGGAGGTAAACATATCAAAAGTCCCCGCCCCTAGCCCCTGTGCTAAAGGGGGGAGGGGGGGTTGAATGTCCCATTTTTCGGTTTTTCGCTTATATCTCGAAAACTATGAGTTCTAGCTATATAATTGTATTACACAAAATGAAAGCTGATTAAATTTGCTACAAGCTGCACCCTTCAAGTGTTTTAATATCTTGTATAGTTTTCGAGATATCCGCTCTTGAAAGTCAGTAATTTTGGAGAAAACACTTCTCCCCCCACATTTTCCCTCTTTTTTGACCGGATAACTCTTCAATAATGCACCGAAACACTAAATTTTGGCCCTAGATTGGTAGAGAATTTAATTCTTTTCAATAATATATCTTATTTTACAATTTTATCTATTTTCCTTCAAATTTTAAAGCGGTTTCAGTGTTGAGTGAAGATTGTACTGAAAGTCCCATAGAGCTAATGCATAAGTTTTGAAATTGCAACTTTTGGAAAACAATTTATTTGCCATGTTATTCCATTTTCACAAGGTATTAGAATCATCATAACATCAATTTAACACAAAATTGAAAAGAAAATAACATCCGGTTATTTAATTATTAATTAATAAAGTTTTAAAATAGTGGCGCCATCTGCTGTATATGTTTGAAATTTTAAAACTTCAAAAATATATAATTAAATAACTAGATAATATTTTCGTTTCAAATTTGTTTCATTTCGATGTTTTGTTGATTCCTGTACCTGGACAAAAAGGGCTAACATGGCAAAGCAATACATCTGTTTAAGTTGTTATTTCAAAACTAATGCATTTGCTCTATCGGACTGACAACCCCTCTTATGTACACTTATTCTATACTGAACGTCTAAATAACACTGATACTCATTTTGTAGGCACGTTGTTACTTTAATATTTTATCTATTTTATTTCATTCGTCAAACACCAGTGGGAAAACTGTCAGATGCTATTCATGTTCTTCATCTTCGGAGTCAATTTGAGGGACCCCATTGATGCTGTTCCAATAGTAAGTTTGGCATGCTCTAGGACCTTTGAGGCTTGCTATATTTGCTGCTACACTTGAGCTGGCACAGTCTTTCTTGCATCATCCGAACATAAGTTTCAGAACATCGTCAGGTGCTGCTGCTAACTCACTGTGCACTGGGACCAGCAGAAGTGCTATCGACTCAAGAAGTCGCAGTCGGTTGATATCCTTTTCACTAAAGACACCAAGATAAACGTCAAACAAGATGATTTTCTGTCGAACAATTTAAATGAAATGGTCTCATCAACATACTTAAAAGGTGTAGCTTGAGGACAATTGAATGTAGGACCCTTCGAGCAGAAAGGGATGTGGACGTTCTGATACGGCATACGGCTGTGATAATGTCGGAAATGACACAATTACTTATTTTGCTGGCACGTTGTTATACTTCAATATTTTGTGTCGACCTTACAGTCCTCTTGATGGCTACAGCTGATGTGCATAAGGACATCGGTTTCAGAAAATTCAGTTACACTTATTCTATACTGAACGTCTAAATAACACTGATACTCATTTTGTAGGCACGTTGTTACTTTAATATTTTATCTATTTTATTTCATTCCTCGAACTCCAGTGGGAAAACGGTCAGATGATCCCCCTGTTCTTCTTCATCTTCGGAGTCAACTTGAGAGACCCTTTTGAGGCTAGTCCCCTGGGAATTTTGGCATTCTGAGGAACATTTGAGACAGCTACAGTTTGAGCTGGCACAGACTTTCATGTTTCTGCAGAAAATTATTTTCATAATATATTGTCAGTTGCTGCTGCTAACTCACTGTGCACTTTGACCATCAGGCAGTTATTCTCAATCTCCCAATCATACACAAGAGGGGGCAGGTCATTTCCCAGCCACAGCTCATCTTGGTGTAATATTCAGAGGAAATACTGTTTTACTGCTTCCTCGGTGGGAAGAAGGCGATATATCAGGCTTGATGGCGGCTCCGGATTTCAAGAGTGAATTATACCTGTGGCATTGGGGAAGGCCTCGTTCGTTGGAGCCCCATAACACCTCAAGATGCAGGTATTGCCTGCCTTTTGTACCTGATATGTGGTTAAGGAAGGGTATGAAAAGACCGCTGCTGCTTTCTGGACTTCTGACGACTTCGTACACAACTTCACAAATGCGATCCCGCTTTTTCGAAATGTGAAAGATGTAGTGTCGCATCCAGCTATTTGTGTTTGCAAAAATAGCACGTCCTAATTCCAGTTGCTGTAACTCTTGGGACGAGAATAAAAATTCCTTTGTCTTCCCACGCCCAGGCTTTCTGAAACCGATGTCCTTATGCACATCAGCTGTAGCCATCAAGAGGACTGTAAGGTCGACACAAAATATTGAAATATAACAACGTGCCAGCAAAATAAGTAATTGTGTCATTTCCGACATTATCACAGCCGTATGCCGTATCAGAACGTCCACATCCCTTTCTGCTCGAAGGGTCCTACATTCAATTGTCCTCAAGCTACATCTTTTAAGTATGTTGATGAGACCATTTCATTTAAATTGTTCGACAGAAAATCTTCTTGTTTGACGTTTATCTTGGTGTCTTTAGTGAAAAGGATATCAACCGACTGCGACTTCTTGAGTCGATAGCACTTCTGCTGGTCCCAGTGCACAGTGAGTTAGCAGCAGCACCTGACGATGTTCTGAAACTTATGTTCGGATGATGTAAGAAAGACTGTGCCAGCTCAAATGTAGCAGCAAATATAGCAAGCCTCAAAGGTCCTAGAGCATGCCAAACTTACTATTGAAACAGCATCAATGGGGTCCCTCAAATTGACTCCGAAGATGAAGAACATGAATAGCATCTGACAGTTTTCCCACTGGTGTTTGACGAATGAAATAAAATAGATAAAATATTAAAGTAACAACGTGCCTACAAAATGAGTATCAGTGTTATTTAGACGTTCAGTATAGAATAAGTGTACATAAGAGGGGTTGTCAGTCCGATAGAGCTAATGCATTAGTTTTGAAATAACAACTTAAACAGATGTATTGCTTTGCCATGTTAGCCCTTTTTGTCCAGGTAACGGGAATCAACATAACATCGAAATGAAACAAATTTGAAACAAAAATATTATCTAGTTATTTAATTATATATTTTTGAAGTTTTAAAATTTCAAACATATACAGCAGATGGCGCCACTATTTTAAAACTTTATTAATTAATAATTAAATAACCGGATGTTATTTTCTTTTCAATTTTGTGGTAAATTGATGTTATGATGATTCTAATACCTTGTGAAAATGGAATAACATGGCAAATAAATTGTTTTCCAAAAGTTGCGATTTCAAAACTTATGCATTAGCTCTATGGGACTTTCAGTACAATCTTCACTCAACACTGAAACCGCTTTAAAATTTGAAGGAAAATAGATAAAATTGTAAAATAAGATATATTATTGAAAAGAATTAAATTCTCTACCAATCTAGGGCCAAAATTTAGTGTTTCGGTGCATTATTGAAGAGTTATCCGGTCAAAAAAGAGGGAAAATGTGGGGGGAGAAGTGTTTTCTCCAAAATTACTGACTTTCAAGAGCGGATATCTCGAAAACTATACAAGATATTAAAACACTTGAGGGGTGCAGCTTGTAGCAAATTTAATCAGCTTTCATTTTGTGTAATACAATTATATAGCTAGAACTCATAGTTTTCGAGATATAAGCGAAAAACCGAAAAATGGGACATTCAACCCCCCCTCCCCCCTTTAGCACAGGGGCTAGGGGCGGGGACTTTTGATATGTTTACCTCCTAACTAGTCTAAACAAAGTTCTGAAGTCAAAAATTGTGTTCCAAAACTTTCCCTCTAGACCCTTTTTTCAGCCTTCGTTGCCTGGACTAGTACTCGTTCATAGATTTTGTAGTTCGAGTCCAACGACAATCAAATCATATCACAGTATAGATTATCATAGAAATTAATGAAATAAATTTTATTTTTCCAAATGTATATTGTTTTTCGGAACTTATATATGCGTGAATTCTATTTACATTTAGAATTATTATCTGTTACAAATCGTTGACAGAATAATAAAAAGCCAAATTTATAAATTAAAACTAATACTGTTCATGAAATTGTACAAAACGATACAAAATTTATGAGTATGTTATGAAATTTCAATATCAATAACTCATTTTTTTTTCAATATCATAAACTCTTATATCGCAATAACCAAATATTTAACTCTTAAAATATCATTTAGCTTAAATGTGTTAGAAACTTGTTTAATACTTTTCCATGGTTTAAACAAAACATCTTCATTCGCATTTGTTACACCACATTAAGTTCAAAGCATTTATCTTTTTTATTTTCTTTTTTAAATGCTCTAAACTCAAGTTAGCAACAAATAACAAATTTAAAAACAGCATTCGGCGCAACCAAACCAACGAGGGAACAAAAAATCCCCTATGGCCATATTTTCTTTCTGAATTCTTTCCGAGGTACCATCTTTTGTCCAAATGAGGTTTTAATAGGCCGAAACCATTCAACGCGTTGGTATGACTAAATTCTAAACTTCATTTTTGTAAAAAAAAAAAAAAATATCCTTTGTAGGGTAGACTGACCAGTGAATGAACAGGCCCCAGTGAATGAACAGTTGGTAACTACATTTAAAAAGTAAGGATTAAAAATCATTACAACTTTATGGATTGGCAACACTGATTTCCTCTCATCTAGTAGGAAGCTATCTGACATCTGATTGGTTGTCCTGGTCATTAATTAAAATCCAACATGTTTATTGACTGGGCATTTTTGTGATCATTCACTGGTAAAAGTACTGTTCATTCACTAGGCTTTTGTACCACTCTTTATTTGGACCACCCCCAAAAGACCCAAAGCAATGCAATATAAAATCACCTATTTTTTTTGTAGAATTTACATATAATAACAGATGTGTTCACATTGTCATAAACCCACAAGCTATATTTTCTTAAAATTTATGAATTTTCTTAAAACATTGTGCTTAAGCGTTCATTTACTGGTTAGTCTACCCTACCTACTCTCTTGTAGGGCAAAAATATGTGTGTCCTGACCACCTCTGCAGTATTTTGTTTGTTACAAACACTAAATTCATTATTCTGGCGAGCGAGGAGCGTTTCGTTGTTGGTCTAGAGGGCACTAAATGTGTACTAAATTGAAATGACTCTCGCTACCTAGTTTTAATTCGTGTATGTGGAGAGAAAAGGTCAATATTTAGAGAATCTAGTGATTGGAATGATCATTTATAAACTGTCGAGGTTATTACCTTAAATATCCGACATCATTTTTGTTTTAGAAACTGAAATAATTTAAGGCTTTTCTCAATGTTTAAGGGTCTTGTATAAGTAACAGATCTCTATGCAATTAAAATATGGACATTTTGGACCCTGTTTTTTTAATAAAGGAATACGGCATGTACTCATGAAAACTTACCAAAAATACGGAAGAAATTTATTTTGATATTTAAATAATTAACAAGTATAATTGAAAGGTATTAATTAGTTATAACTAAAACAAAGTTACAAATTCAAAAAGAATTCGCAATTCCAATATTTTTTTATTGAAATAAAATAATTAGATCACCACAAAACAAATAGAATTCTAGAATAACCAAAAATGAAAATATGCCCCTGGACACCGGCTAATTTCAGATACAGCATTGCCAAACTTTCGTAACAAATACAAGTAAAAAAATAAACCATCGTACTCACTTTTCTATTTCTAATCCAATAAAATAAGAATACTTCTCTGCAATCAACTGCGTTTTTCTCTAACTGCGCGTGTTCCTATGGGGGATCGTATCACTGTTATTGTCATGGTTGTGTGATTGATTATTGGCCGGCAAATAAACTGATTATCAGGACTCCACCGAGATTTTCAGATTCCGTGTTCTTTGATTGATCTTTCTGGGTTATTATGCCGTTGATCGGAATATCACCGGTTTCGTTTGTTATTTTTATTTTCTGTTGTGTGGGAATTCTTGACGATTGCCTAAATTTTTGCAGAACGGTATTCGATGACTACTTGTTGCTATTATGCTAGGTACAGCTATATTAGATTTTAATTTATTTATTTAGAAGATTAAAATAAAATTTCTTTTGATTCCTAAGTACAGCATTTGATTATTTGCTTTTAGTGAATACTTTATTTGGCTCCATCGGTTTTTTTCTGCTTGAGTCTAATCATAATAATTGTTAACACAATTGACTTTATTATGGCACAATTGCCTAGTACATTAGCTATGTTCGGTTAAATAGATACCTTTTTTATCGGAACTTGTACAAAAAACTAAAATTCAAAGCCTAATGCAATTTTTCATTGTGTCTATATTTGATTATTTATGTATTTCCCAATACTTTTTGATTGATTTGGAGTACTTGAGTTTATTAATTAAAAATAAAGAGTACAATAACTACAATAATTCAGGTTCATTGTAAAAAGAATCAATAAAGCATATTTGATACCGATCCTTCTCATTAAAGAAATTGGAGCTATAAAATCGTCAGTTTAAAAAAAAAGTCATTCCATTTCAGTGTACTTGCGGCTATCCTTTGCAAGAAAAATGTATAACCCGCACAGAGGCTCAAAAAACCTATTCCACTGCAATTTTAACTTGTATAAATTATTTGAGTTATGCCAAATGTTATGTCTTTCCTGAAAACTTTACAAAGATGTCGAAAGACACTCTCTGCGCTCTACTCATATGAAATTACAAAATAATATCGTTGGCATTTTTTTAATGTAACTACATTACAATTTCGAATTATTCACAAACTTGCATCGATTTCAACTTATTCTCTATTTCTTGATCTGCAATCTACAGAGTAAATTCGTTTGGATGTCGGTAAAACATACAAAGATTTAAAATTAGTAATTATCATATAAAAAGCTTTTTTTTCTCTGTCTTTCGGCGTGTTATTTCAAACGTTTTGAAAAGCGTTGCTAATGGTTTTGAAAACTAGTTTCTAGTTAACAACTTAATATAAATTGATGCCTTTTTCCCCTACACCTGCCTTATATTCCAGAAAATAATGGCGATTGCAAATTATTAAATGGTATGAAAATGCTTCAATTCGAATTCTTTTTAAGTACAGTTCAATTATGGTCTTTAATAGCTTGATAATAAACGTTGAATGCAAAATTGTCATTTGCAATCCTGCTGCCTATATAAACGATAATTTAAATTGTATTAACCATCCTTTTTATACATATATCATCTATTAATGTCATTAATGAATAGTTTTGTCAAAAAGACCATCTGTTATTTACTCATTTTTATTAAGTTGCGAATAGCATATACAAGAAAATAGTTTCAGTGGATCTTAAAAAATCCATTAATTTTCTTTATAGTATTTAGAACTTCCATTTGAAATTAATTACTTGGCCACAAATTATGTTACATTCGAAAAGACCTTCTGAATTCAATTTATTAAAAAAAACTACCAATTTTCCTAACAAATATTTTACCTGTGGCTAAAAAGAAATTAAATGAAAAATTGAATTCATTTCCAAAGTTCTAAATCTTTCGCATTTAATCAAGCGACAAAACACACAAGCTGATTGAGTGCCCCACAGAAATAAAACACTAATTTCATTTCTGCATTCCGACTTATTTCATTTTGCATTCGGCATTTCGTTCTCCTATTAACAGAATCATAATCGCCGCCAAAATTAAGTTAGCGGTTGCTTTTAAAGTAATACGAACCAAAAGCGTTTTTAATCAGAAATGCCTAAATAATTTCAAAACATTTTAATCAAAAAATAAAACCCCTCCGTCGCTCTTTTATAGTGGAAAATTATAATCACATTATTAAGCCTTTGCCCATTTTAATAGCTCCCGGAATATTTAAAAACTCATTTAATTTAATTTTTTTATTCTCGGTCAAATCATTATTTTATTTTCAGTTTAAAAGTTAGTCAAAAAAGCTGTTTTCTTTTCTCTAAAAATTATTTTAAAGTTTTTTTTTCTCCATTTTCTATTTACTTTTCCCCTTTTATTTATCCCCACGAAAAAATAATCAACCTTTCAGAAGTGAACGCGGGCAGAAAAGATTTTAAGAATCTTTTCTAAAGAAATTAAAATGTCATTTAGTTCCGAAACCCCGTTGGCGAGTATTTTTTTTTCCACCGGTGCCGTGTTAGATTCTGTTTGACAGTTGCAGAGAGCTGTCACATAATGAAGTGCGGTATATTGAAAGTATTAAAAAAAAATAATAATAAAAGTGGCTGAAAATTTCCACGCTTTAAAGTTTCACTCGAAATTCTTTTTGTTAAAAAAAAATGTTTTCTCTATTCTCATGTTGTGGGTTAAATGAGATCATTTTTTTTTTTCAATTCAACTCATTCAAAACTTTGAGGTGAAGTCTCCCGACTCTGACAAGTTTGCCATTTATATATTTTATACAATAAAAAATCCCTTACAAAGTCTTTGGTCGCGTAATTGCTAGAAACATTCTCAAATGTCAAATTAAAGTTTTAGATTTTGAAACCCTCGCAAAACCCCCTTACAACTCGTCGAGACGTCGCTGTGGTTCGAAAGAAGTGTAACTGACTTGACTTGAAAATGTATGCTACATATTTAAACAACATAAGAACGCCATTTTATGGCTTTGCCACCAAACAATTGCACAATAAACTATCTTTATTTTAAAAAAATGGAAGAAAAGTCATTATTGTGATATAAATCAAGTTATCGTCAATAAGCTATTCGTGTTAAATTTCAAGACATGCCTTTTCAAATAATACATTTTTGTTTCGTCTCTCCACGGTTTTGTGGACTTTGATTTGTTTCTAAATAAACAATTTATTCCAAAACCAAATTCAAAAATGTCCGACGAATAATACCCCGTGTAAGGGAGTGCACGTTAAATATCCTTCGATGTCCTAACGCTACGTACAATGTCGACCTTAACGATTGCGTTGGGCGCCTATTCAGGTGTCGGCTCGTCACTTGACTGTGGTTCTAAAATACAACACCCGTCGCCAATAGCCCTCGTGTAGCTCTAGTGCGACGATAATTCAAACTTAACCTAACCAACATCAAATTCGTGCTATTATGTGGTGGTATTGTTAATTGTTCGGCCCAAACTAAGGCAACGGGGACCAAAGCATGGCTGAAATTTTCGGAGTTATCGCATGCACAAAGTTTTTGGGATTGCTTATAAGTTTTTGTAGTCAATAAATTGACTACATTTTTCACAAAAAAAATAATTTATCAATTTCATTTCATTTTGTTTAAAAATGTGTTCGATCCTTGCAGAAAAAAAGTGATTCAAGATCATTTAGTTCTTTCACATGTTATTTCGGTCCCTTCACCCAAATGTCACAAACAAGCAGAGCCTGTTTTAGGAAATTTCAGAGTATAGGCTCAACCTATTTTGGGGGCTCTTTACGGAAAATATTATGTAGGATTTCATATAATGATTATGTTATATGACCTATGTATCAAATTTTTGCTACAATTTTATAGGCTTCCTTATAAGCATTGATCAAAACAATCACGTTAGGTAAATTTCTCATTCAAAATTGAGCAAAACAAAGTGGGGATATCAGAATTTCTTTAGTTTACTGATATTTCTGGCATTTACAGTATTTAGCATAATAGAAACTGAAATTTAGGGTTCTCTAAAGTTTGGGGTCTACACTCTTAAAACAAAAGAGTGAAATCTACTCCAGTAGGAGAAGTGCATTTTCGACCCTGGAAAGGGAGTGAAAATTAACTCAGACTGAATTAAAATCACTCGTTTGGAGTAATCCTGTCGGAGGTTTAACACACAAAGGATCCACTCCTCTAGGAGAAGTGCATTTTCTAGACTGGAGGAGTTAAAATTCACTCAGACTGAGTTAAAATCGCTCGCTCGTTTGTTTTTAAGAGTGTAGGCATAACGGGTCTTATGGAGGAACAGGCTCTGCTTACAAGTGAATCAAACCAACATATTACGCCTACATTTTTAGGATTTTTGGACTTTATTTGGACTGTCTTGCCAAATCTCTTTGAGAAGTATTTATTTCTAAAAAGAGTGATTTTTGTGTTTCATCTTTTTCTCCTGTTGAGCCCTTCCTTCCGTTCTGTGGTTTCGAATTCCATTTCCTTGAGATCGTCTTAAGTGTCCAGTAATTGCATCTTTGACATTTTTGAAAAAAAGACTTGAAATGTAATTACATATGTCTCTATTAAAAGATTTCTTTGCGGGACAATTATTTTGAACATAACTGAACAATTAAGATGTTCTCTCGTTTTAAGTCTGCAATTCCATGTAAACGAATTGTAAAGGGTGGTTTGGATTCTTAAATGGTATGTATCAGCTATTTATCCGTAACGCGTTTTAAGGTTTGTTTAATTATATCATTGAAATCTGTTATTTAATCTCCAATAGTATTTAAATTTCGTTGAAAATAAGTTTTCGTTCAAGTTTAAAAGTTAGATTTCTTTCTCGGTTTTTAAACCACGTTCAATTGATGAGTAAATTTTTTTTATTACATATCAATGTAATCTTCTATGTGATTCTTAATGCTACTTTAAAACAATGGCCTTGTTTCAACAAGTTTAAGAAAACGAACAACCAATGAAATCGCAGTAAGGAGAGCGTGACATCATAAAAAAATCTTCTCATTGCTTGAATTCTAAAAACCATAGTTGTGGCGATTTGGTATACACTTTTACACAAAAACACTTTTATACCAAAAAACTACGTTCTTAAAGTAATTTCTATTACGATTTAGTAGTTATTTCAATAAAGGTTGTTTATGTACATTGTATACTTTCTATAAAACTTGCGTATTTTTATTTTTAATTAACTCTTAATTTTTTGTAAAAAAAATGGAGAGAAAAAAAACAGTATTTTTGAAATGTCTTTAGTTCTTCCAAAAAAGTTAGCAATTTTTTATTACAAATAATTTTGATTTAATTTTTATTATTTTTCTATGCAATACTCGATAATTTATGATTTGAAGAATATCTTTTCAATAAATTAAAACTCTTCAAGTTTTTTTAGTACAATTACTTAAAAAAAAACTTATTTTAAATTCAGTTATCTAATAATATTTGTAACGAGCAATTACTATTATACACAGAATTTATTTTCTAAATAGCCATTTATTAACATATACAATTTCAAAGTATTTATAAAAGTTAATGATATTAAGCTACCTTATTTAATTAGGGTTAAGTGCTATTTGTAAACGTCAGACTATAATTAAATTTTAATTGCGCTGCCTGCACAAGAATGTGTTTTAACTTTCTTTAAAGATAAGCTCATTGAAGATAAAGTGCTACACAAAATATCTTTGTAATCAAATTAAAAGATTCTGAGAAATACATATTTTTTTATTTAAGTAGTTAAAGTGAGAGTAATTTATTATCAGTTGTATGGAGAAAGTTGTTAACAATTATATATTTACATTTAATCGCGCTTTTAGAAAAAGTTTTGATGTTTAAAACTAAATGATTTTTTCTCGTATGTTTTAAGAGTCCACGGACGTTTTTGTAATTTGAAAAGGGGGAAGGTTTTATTTTCGTTCAGACGTCATCTATGCTATATCCCAACTTTCTTTTTAAAAATTCAACTTGGAAATATATTTAAAATTAAAAAAAGAAACTTAACATTTAATCTTCATTGAATTAACAAGACAATTCTCTATTTAGTATTTTTCTATTCTAGAAGTATTTTAACTTAATATTTCCTCTGTTGTCCCTTCGTCAACGCCCAAGAAACTTCTTTTAAGGGGGGATCATAGTTAGCGACATCAAAAATGACCAATTCTTAGTATTGATTTCGAAAGGCTCTAAATCATTTAAAAATTATGGTACCAAAAAATTTTTTTAACCAAATTATAAATTGTATTTTTATTATTATATTTACACCTAAGAATCTTATTTTTAAAAATTATTATTTTTGAAAAAAGACATCTTTTGAAACATACAATTACGAATTTTCAAAAATACAAGTATTTTTTCGGTACACTTTTCTCCAAATCTATTTAATATTTCTTAATAATTTCTTTTGTGTATTATAAAACCATTTTAGATCTAATTAAGTCACCTATTTTTTTTGCCTAAAATAATTTTTAAATTTTATTTTAAATGCATTATATTCTACATTCATAAAAATTCTGAAACTAAATTAGGTGACTTAAATAGATCTAAAATGGTTTTATAACACACACAAAAAATTATTAAAAAATATTCAATAGATTTGGAGAAAAGTGTACCTAAGTGTTGAAAATTATAGTTTTGAGAAAAACGCGAAAAACAAATACAGTCGATCCCGTTAACACGAACTCGAAATGATCACCGAAACATTTCTTGCTAGCCGAATTTCATTTAAATCGTCAGGAATTTTTTTTTACATTGAGCCAGTGAATAGTTTTCAAATATGAACACAAAAAAATCATATTTTATAATGTAATGCATAAATAATACAAGCATACAATTAGTAATTCAAAGGAGTTGTGGCACATTTGTTTATTTTTATAATTTTAACTTTTCATAAGAAATAATTAACCGATCGATACAAAATTGGACTTATTCGATAGATTAGGATTCCATCTATCAGAAAATACTGGTTTCAAAAATTCGATTTTTTGGTTTTTGTTAACTATGATCCCCCCTTAAATGAAAATTTTTAAATGAAACTTGAAGGAATATTTTTTGTGACATAAATCAGCTTGGAAAGAAGTCATAGTCTATATTACAATACGGTTTTTTATGGTTCATTATAAGTGTATTAAAAAAAGCGGCAGATAAAAGTTTTTTTTTTTGCATACATATTTTGGTAATATTTAATTTGCTTTTCAGCGAACATAAAGAACCATGTCATGATAACTTTCGCTTCTATTTTTAGAGGTAGTAATTGAAATATTCTTTTATTCTTTGAACTTCAAATTATATTAAGAAAATGATAAAGAACATTAATTGAATCTGCAAAAGAAAGTAAACGAAGATAGGCAATTACGACGACTAAAACTTTAAATAATAATCAAATGCTGTGTTTGGCAATTTTGTTTCTAAGGTGTATCGTGTGTTGAAGCAGTTGTAGGTGTGACAGTTACTATTGCCAACCTATATTTTTTATTAATTAAGAAATTAGCTACTTGTAGCAGCTTTTTAATGATGGTTCACTATGGAGAGATGTGATGTTTGCCTTTCTAATAACAAATAATTAATATGGTCGTAATCTCAACATAAACACTATAAAAAATTTCCTTAACTTTCCGTATATATACCAGGAACTTCCCTGGCTTTTTCAAGTATCCATCGCTTCGTGATAAGTTCCTGGGATTTTCAGGTTTTCCCTTTCAAATCTGGCAACGTTTGCTATGAACCGCCGCCATTGCTTTCGGCGCCTCGCTCAAAATCAGTTGTTTTGTAAACGTTGTTGGTATAACGAAGTTCATGAAAGCCATGAAAATAATGGCCGAGTATTTAAGGCATCCGCCTCAGGATTCAGCCTTCTCAGGAGTGCGGTGGTTCGAATCCCACCTACTGCCAGTCATCCTATAAATCGGATATCTGTACTGGGAAAGTGTAGAAAATCCAATCTCGAAGTTCCGTTGGGTGCTCGCTCAGTTTCCAGAATGGTTCCAGGTATTTTCCAGAGAAGTTACTGGCTCTAAGTGGGATTGTTTCTAGATTTTTGGGGAAGGTTACTGATATATTCCAGGAACATTACTGGTAAAAATTGGGCTGCTCAGGTGCCCATTATTTCCCAGTAACGTTCCTGAATTTTGTTTACAGTGAAAAGATGTAATTCATTGCATTATAAACTAAATTCTTTATTTTTTTTGAAGATGGAAAATATTAAATAAAAGGTTGATGGTTTTCATTCACTTTTTCCTTCAATAGATGAATCAAAAGAAATCAAAAGTGAAAGGTGGATAATGGTTAACTATTATTTCCAAACTTTGTAAATTGATACAATTAAGCTTTAAATATAAATATAATTTGGAAATTTATTTTATTTGTTTTATAATTAAGAATAAAAAAAATATATACTTCTGATTAACTATCACAAACTTATTTTTCTAGTGTGTGTTTTAGTTTCTATTAGGAATAAAATAGAAAATTGTTATTATAAATTGTAAAATTGAAAACGTTTAGCCTAAAATATTTAACATTAAAATATCAGCATTTGCCTTAAAAGAAACTGAAATTTTGGGGCCCCTAAAATTTTAGGGCCCTAGGCTCGGGCCTAACAGGCCTTATGAAAGAACAGGCCCTGCTTATAGCCATTAAAAATATTCATATTTAAAATATTCCTTTCTAGATATTACATCACTTTGATTTATTATTCACATTTTACATTTTTAATGAAAAAATAACAAGTAATATCAATTATTACGTTTATTTTAATGATAGTATTTAGCTCTATATAAATCCTCGTGAAACTTTTAGTATTATTTTATACAGGCAACTCTATTATTATTCCTGCTACTAATCATTTAAATGTAATGAATGCATCATATCTTGCAGCACTTAGCATTAATTTGAATATTAAAAATGCGAATCGCGAAATTTCACAGTCAAATTTTGCAGATTACTTTCCAGAATCATTAAATATGTATAATTTATTTTTTAAAAGAGTAAAAAAAAATGTTCTGTGTAAAACCTGTCAGCAGTTTTTAATTTTATAAAAAACCTCGTAATTCCGCCTCAATTTCAAAACTGTTTTTTTTTAAACTGTTTTATGACTTTTAATTTCAAAAACTTTTAAAACTTTACTAATAATTTATGTTATAAACTCCTTGGTATGCTGTTTGTACTTGATGATTATTGTTTAAAAAAACTTTAATTTAACTCCATTACGAAGTAAATATTAACCGTCAACAATCACACAGGGAAAAATTCGTAAATTTATAGTGCGTTGCGTTTTAATCTGAAACTTGCCATAAAAAATAAACTGGTAAAATGGATTAAAATCATAATGGGCTTGTTTCAACACTTTGTCACAAAAAAACAACCAATGGCATCGCAGTGCGGATCGCGTGATATTTTTTAAACCAATGAGCTGTTCCAACACTTTTTCAAAAAAAAAAAAAAAAAAAAAAAAAAAAAAAAAAAAAAAAAAACGAAACAACCAATGAAATCGCAGTTTAGAAAGCGAGACGTCATAAGAAATATTCCCGTTGTACATCTTATTATTCTTTTTTTTTTCAAATTTTTGAATCATAATTATACATTCTATGATTTGTAAATTTGGAAACCATAATATGATATATAATTATGATTTAAAAATTTGAAAAAGAATAATAATTATCTTACGATTTAAATTTTTTTTAAATAATAATTGTATATCCTATATCTTATTCTACACATTTATAAGTAAATTTATGTATGAGTTTTTTTCTCTGAACTCATTTTTTTCCTCAGAACCTACCACACCACACACACTTAACTTAACCTAAAAACATTACTTAGAAGATATTTCGCCACGCCGACAGAATTTTTTTTTAAAAAAAAATAACGAAAACTCAAATTGACCCCAAAAAAGAGTATCTCTAAAATTGCAGCAAGATACACAATTTCTCATGGTTGCGAAGGGATTCCAGTCCGCATATTATAACTTCGTGACCACTCTCTAGCCACTCCCCCTAAGAAAAAGTTCCAAAAGCACTGAGGAATAATTCTAAACTGGGGGAAAAAATACTTAAAAAGGAATTTAAATTATGCATTAATGAAA
This sequence comes from Hylyphantes graminicola, assembly GCA_023701765.1. Classification (NCBI taxonomy): domain Eukaryota; kingdom Metazoa; phylum Arthropoda; class Arachnida; order Araneae; family Linyphiidae; genus Hylyphantes; species Hylyphantes graminicola. Next base: position 23,462,317 of record CM043115.1, on the reverse strand, counting down.
AAGAACGTGTTTGTTGCTTTGGTTTGAAAAAATTGTGTGTTTTTGCAAAAAAAAAAAAGTTTTGGTTCAAGGCAATATCATCCAACCATCCAAGATAAAACGCAGGTCCTCTAAAGTTGGATTGTAGATAAGTTATTTTATATGATGCAAATGTAATCAACTGTTAAGGTTTTAACAGACAGACATAATTTGTAAAAATGTATACATTTCTTAGTTTCAATTAAATTGAAGTATAGAGAATCATATGTTCATCTGATACAGAAATTTAAATTTGTAGAAATTCAGTTTTCGATTAAAATTTGTCATTTATTCTCGTGCTTTGAAAAAAAAACTAATACGAAAGGGATATTGCCTGCTTAAACTATTATTTACACACTCGCACATCGAGTGTAACACGATGTAAAATTTTGTTTTACATCAACAAAACTTTACATCTAGTCCTTGCAACAGTATGATTTTAAATATTCATATCCATTGAAAGATTGGCTGTAAAGCTGTAAACATTACTCTAGATTTATGGAGTAACGCTGCGCTTCATTTTCCAGTAAAATAGGAGTATACTTCTCTTGTATTACGTTATTCCGCAGACCTGATACAACGTTACTCCATACAACTGGAGAAAACTGGGAACTAAGCTTCTACCAGTTTTACGAAGTTACGTTACACTAAATTTATGGACTTACGTTACGCCTTAAGGGGTCACAGGAGTCTTAAAAATGTGCAAAGAAGGTACTACATAGCATAGTTTGATCTCTCTTGTAATTTTTTAACTACTCAATAAATGAGTATAATTTTTTTATATGTAATTCTACAAGATTTATTTATTATAAAACAAGTTTTAAAATTTATGAAACTTTATCCAAAACTAAAATAAATGATATTAAACATGAAGGTACTTGAACTCACTGTGATTAGGCTTGCGCGGCAAATTGTGAGGTCAAAATTGAAAAAATGACCAAGAAAATGACTTTATATTGTACAAATATGTACAGACTAGGACTTATACCTAAATTCTCAGCTCAATTTTAATTAGAAATTATTTTAAGAACTTTTTTCTAAAAAAATTATTAAAAAATTAAAAATTTTGATTTTAAATTTTTAAAAAAATAATTTCTAATTGAAATTGAGCTGAGAATTTAGGTATAAGTCCTAGTCTGTACATATTTGTACAATATAAAGTCCTTTTCTTATTCATTTTTTCAATTTTGACCTCACAATTTGCCGCGCAAGCCTAATCACAGTGTGTTCAAGTACCTTCATGTTTAATATCATTTATTTTAGTTTTGGCTAAAGTTTCAGAAATTTTAAAACTTGTTTTATAATAAATAAATCTTGTAGAATTACATATAAAAACATTATACTTATACATTCAGTAGTTCAAAAATGACATGAAAGATCAAACTTTGCTTTGTAGTATCTTCTTTGCACATTTTTAAGACTCCTTAGACCCCTTAAAATAAGAGTCAACTTCTCTTGCGTAACGTACGCACTCCATAAAAAATAAAGAGCTAGGCTTTCACTATTTTTTAAGGTAACATCACTCAACTCGGTTTTCTGTGTAGATACAACCAGGGCCTGATCAAGACTTTTGTGCAAGGGAAGCCTGCCTTTGATTTGGGGGGGCCTCCCGAGGCAAATACGCAACTCAACTACTGGGCCAACATACGCAATGTGGCGACCACTTTTAGTAATTAAAAGTTTACATTACCCATGGCCATGTAACTGTTGTTCGCGTAGCAAATCTTTAAAATTAAACGTGTTGAACTCGTTATGTTCATGACGAGAAATTTTCTTGAGTCTTAGAAATTTTCATTAGTTTTTGAAAATGTGGGGATATTTGTAACAGAATGAGTGTTAAAGAAAAGGGTGATTTGGGGGCCTCTTCAAATTTTGAGAAGGAAGGCCAGGCTTCCCCGGCCTTTTCGGTGATCGGGCCCTAGATACAACTATGTCTAACTAAAGCCAGAATACGACAGAATGTTTTCTGAATAGAGACTAACAATTTAGCATGAAGCAAAAGGAATATGAAAATACGCGAAATTACAGGTGATGAGCTCACCAGGATAGCGAAGGACAGTTTCTTCTCTAACTATATGCTTTAGGGTTTTAAATTTCTTATATTTATTTTTATTGTGGGGAACACTTTTTTCACTAAGAAATGATTTTAATTTTGGAGTTAAGATTTTTTTTTCCAATGTTACTAAAAGAAACTCATTGCGTAATCCTGCTTTGTTAAACAGTTTACGGCTTTGAATGTATTTCTGGCGTTAAATATATTTTTCTTTGTCCGCTTGTATGTGCCACTATTTTTATTGTTGTTATTGTTATTATTTCAACTATTATTATTGCTATTATCATTATTTTTGTCACAAGTATCATTGTTGTTATCACTGCTATTACTATTATTTCATTTCATTGCTTTCTTGTGTGGTTTTAAAATATTTGGTAATCAAAATTAGTCAACACAAAACAATATGCCCTTTTCTATTTTGGGAACCCTATGCTGAAAATATCAAGATATTTTAATGTTAAAAATTAAATATTTTTTTTAAGAGAAATCTTAGCTTTCATATCCTGTTTTGAAGTGTTTGGCCAATTGTTGTTAGACTTAAAATACAATTGGGTAAATGTATTTTTAAAACAAATACGTCTTAGCATTTTGAGAAGATCAAGTTCTAATCACACTAAAGTGTGTATTTTTCGTCTCATTTATATTTAATTGTACAAAATCACATTTGGAAGTTTTACGTCAGGTAATGATATGAAAAAAAGGCGGATCGTGACGTGTACTTATTTAATTAAGGCTGAATTAAACACCTATCTGTCAAAAAATGCGTGTGCATTATATATTCATTGTATAGTATTATATATCTAGTCAATAAAATTCATAGTCTATTATTATTAAACGTTTTGTATGAATGTATATGAAGTACTTATTATATTAAGTCGATTCATGCGAACTCTGTGCTTTGTATTACTGCAAACTATTTTAACTATGGCTTCTTTGTGAGTTCCAAAAGAATTACTATTACATATCTGCATATTTATCAAAATTTTAAGGGAGTGGAGGAGAAGAAATCAGGAAAGCTGATGAAAAAATGATAAATTAATAAAAATAATTAATTGATAAATATAAAAGCTTAATAGATCTCTCATCCATCGATAGTTAAAGCTGGAAACAGCTGCGTTCGATAATACGTAGTGGAAGGAGTTGACTAAGTTTCAATGAATTACCCCTTTAATGCATACTGTTGCCATATGGCAACATGTAGCATAATTCATTTTATTCTATTAAAGTGGGAGCTCCCTCTCGACAAATCTGTGTTTTTTTCATCTATTACATTCCATTTTTAAGTTTGAATTACTGATAACCCTTATAGATAACAGTAGTAATAGTGTATTCAAATTAAAGAGTGAAGTTATTATCTTTTGTAAAATTACGTCTTTGGCAGCATTCAAGTATAATAATATTGGTACTAAATACAAATAAATTGTTTTGAAAAATAATTATAGTTAACACTTTACCAACGGGCGTCGACTGACCCATAGACTAAGAACACTCTAAGCTTCAAACTCTCATTGGAGAATTTCTACATTGAAATTGACATAGAAACTAGCACGCCCCCTTTGTGTCTAAGGGAACTAATGTAATGGTTTCTGGCTGCCTATTTGCAGTCACCTTTAGGAGATTTAACAGAGCCAATGACATCTCGTAATTTGGAACCCTTATCAAGTGACGATAGGGATCTATTTTTTACTACAACTTATTTTCGACTTTATTTTTGAATGTATACAGCTACTCATTGACTTTTATATCCCTCGTAGGCCCATCCTCAAGATATTTGACCTTGTGCTTCTTTTTCTCCATTAATAAACCTACAGACTGACTACGCTTGTCATTTTAGACATGGTCCCCCAAAGATCCACTAGTGATTCGATTGAATAACTCGTCAAATATTCATCCACATGTAACAAAAACTTAGATTTAAGGGTTTTCGAGGGTTTTTCACATTTCTAAGTAATTAAAATTGGGTGTTGCTATTGAAAATTTTAAAGTTCGTAACATTTTTAATATCAAGACGGACCCTTATGCAAATTTTGTGTCATGCAATTAACTCAAAATGTTATTTGTTCACATAGTCAAAAAGGTCCGATGTAAAAGGATGACTAACGGTTGAAATAATCACTAGTGGGTAACTTTTTTTTAACAGAGAACATTCCGAAGAAACAGTAGCCCTACAATTGAAAGTACAATTATGCCAATCAACAAATCAACCTTTAATAGTGTTTTAGTTGCTTTCGACACGTTAGAAGAGCTAGGCATTAGATTAAGTTGCTGGTCTAGAAGATTTTTAGTCTACGGGTCAGTCGACGCCCGTAGGTAAAGTGTTAAGGTGGGTTATTTGAAAATATATGTTGTAGTTTTCTTATCATTCTTATCAAAAGTCGAATTTTGTAAGTGGTTTCTGCTATATGGCAAAAGTTTGAAAAATTGAAATTATTTAAATTCCGATGCAGTTATTTTTTTTCAGTATTTTTCCCATAATCTGTGAGTATTAAAGATACAAATATATTTCTACGGGAAGAAAAAAAAATCATGCATTACAGGGTTAAAAGTCAGTATCATTAAATGAACACCAATATAAAATATTGTCAAAGCTTCCATAGTTATCCCCTTTCACGTGTTCATTGAACGTCGTAAAAATTAAGCACGCTTGAACTACCACAGTGTCCATAATGGTTGTCAGCCATTTTTTCCCCTCTACTATGCTTCATTCTAAGAATGTATCCATTTCGAAGAAAGCTCCATCCTTTAAAACGTGTGCCTCGTAGATCTCTCTGAGATGCCAAGAACAAGAAAATGATTCCAAGAAGAGGACTTCCGAAACCCTAAATCCACTTCCTTTGAAGATTCCCGTATCCTGTTAACGACCCGCCAAGTCCCCATAAACAAGACTTTAAACACAGGACTTGTAGCAAAAAGACTGGATACACTGCCTTTTAAATAAAAAGAACTTGAAGAATAACTCGTGGATTATCTATGTGCTGTAGTTTCTGTGTCTCTTCAAAAAAGTTTAAGGGGTCATAGGAGTCTTAAAAATGTGCAAAAAAGGTACTACAAAACATAGTTTGATCTTTCATGTAATTTTTTAACTACTCAATATATAAGTATGATTTTTTATATGTCATTCTACAAGATTCATTTACTATAAAACAAATTTTAAAATTTATGAAACTTTAGCCAAAACTAAAATAAATTATATTAAACATAAAGCTATTTGAACACATTGGGATAGGCTTGCGCGGCAAATTTTGAGGTCAAAAGTTAAAAAATGACCAAGAAAATGACTTTATATTGTACAAATATGTACAAACAAAGACTTATACCTCAATTCTCAGCTCAATTTTAATTAGAAATTACTTTAAGAACTTTTTTTCTAAAAAAATTAAATTTTAAAATTTTGATTAAAATTTTTTTAAAAAATTATTTCTAATTAAAATTGATCTGAGAATTTAGGTATAAGTCTTTGTTTGTACATATTTGTACAATATAAAGTCATTTTCTTTTTCATTTTTTCAATTTTGACCTCAAAATTTGCCGCGCAAGCCTAATCCCAATGTATTCAAGTCCCTTCATGTTTAATATCATTTATTTTAGTTTTGGCTAAAGTTTCATAAATTGTAAAATTTGTTTTATAATAAATAAATCTTGTAGAATTTCATATAAAAAAATTATACCTATATATTGAGTAGTTAAAAAATTACATGAAAGATCAAACTATACTTTGTAGTACCTTCTTTGCACATTTTTAAGACTCCTATGACCCCTTAAGCTCTGGAGTGGGCTGATGTATGTCGTTGTGGTGGAGGTGTACCTCAATAAGGATCTCGCTTGGAACGCCCTAAATGGAAAGTAATTCGTGGAAATGGGACGGGTGGATTTTTAAATAAGATTGTGGCAACACTTAAATTTACGTTTTTCTTTTGGGAAAAGGCTCTATATATTTATTAAGAATAAGAAATCTGTTTCTATTGGAACAATTTTGGAATCGTGACTGAGAAAAATTCTTGTTTCGTTCTTGTTTTTCTTGGCAAAATATTCTTGCAAAAGATATCTGTTAATGAAAACGACTGGGAAATTTTACTGCATCGTAATGAACTTACAAATCTTCATTAAAAGCTTAAAATACACGTAGTTCGGTTGGTTGGAACAAACTGAAGTGTTAGCCAAATGAACATCTTACACTCTTAAAACAAAAGAGTGAAATCCACTCCAGTTGGAGAAGTGCATTTTCGACACCGTAAAGGCATGCATATTTACTCAGACTGAGTTAAAATCACTCGTTTAGAGTGATCCTGTCGGAGGTTTAACACACAAAGGATCCACTCCAAAAGGAGAAGTGAATTTTCCAGTCTGGAGGAGTGAAATCCACTCAGACTGAGTAAAATTAGGAGTGTTTGTTTCAAGAGTGTATACATTAAAATTCCCTCTTTAAAATAAAATTATTTTTAAAACAACAACAAACGTTTAGTTTACAAACAAATAAGGATAAATAAAAGTATCTTAGTCAGAAGTAAGCAAGCAGAAACCTGCATCATTGTCAAACACAAATGAACAAAACTAACTTCTCCAAAGCATAACGAAGAGGGTCTACCCCGCTCATTGGCAACTTCCTCCATTTGAATTTACTATTATCAAAAGTTGCCAATGAATGGACTGGACAGTTATACTTTGGAAACGAATCCTAAATGCAAAGTAACATGATGTCTTTTGTAAACTGATTTGTGTACTTTCTTTCTTGTACTGCTACGTCCTGGTGATACGCAATTACACACACACATTTTCTTAGTCGTTCAATAAAAAAAAACCTAATGCATTGCCAAAATATTTCAATCACAATCACGAAAGAGAAAGCCATTATCGATACCCATATCAAATTCCCAGAAACAAACATACAAACTTAAAAAGGAATGACAAACATCACCAAAATGATAAATTGGAACAGAAATGGAATAACGTGACTCGTGATACAGAATTCGGACTAACTTCAACTATGCGCGAAGTAACATAATTATTAAAATCGCCAACTGAACTTAGGAGTTCATGAGATTAAAGCGATGATAACAATTAGAGAAACGAACCCACGAAATGATAGCTCTCCTATCTCTTTTTAAATGTGTCCTCTAACGCGAATTAGACTTGGTTCAGTCAAAGACCTGCTTGAGATGGACCGAGTAACGAAATTCTGGCTGGTGTGGATAAAGGTGCATTCCTTTATTGAGAGGAAGAGGTTCCCGTTTTCGGGCGCTTTATCGCTGCCGTTGTTTAAACTGTTTATTAATTGCCTTGCATGCGAAAGATCACACGCTTGGGTCGGGGCATTCGAAAATAACTGCCAATAACCTATAAACGGCCGGTGCAGCAAACAAGTCCAATGAATAAATACCTCGTGTAGAGGCAGAGTGCACTTGGCTGTAGTTCCAAACTATGTCGTCCGTCTCCAATAGCCCTCGAACAGCTCTAGTGTGACGGTAATTCAACTTTTCTGGTCGATAATTCAAATCGACGCTTTGGTTGGTTAGACATATATATTCAGGTTCGTGTGCTTGGTCAGAGACCCGCTTATAAACCTTCGTCAAGTAAGACAGACACAACACACACATAAGTGAATCCATCTAAAATTTTAGAGAAAGAGGCCAATTAGAATATCCATAGAATTGACTTATCCCCAGAAGTATTGATTTGGTATGGGAACTTGGAGGACTATGTGACCACGACAGATTTAACGTGCACCAGTCTCCATTAGCGTACACGGGGATCTTCGGAAGGCAGCGGGACTCGAACTCGCAACCTAAGGGATGCCAGTCCAAGACCTTACCGACCTGGCTATCCCGGCCCAAATCGACGCTAATTCAACTCAACTCTCTGGTCGCCAAGTATTGAGCCAAGCTCATGTGACCTAGGTATTTAATATTCAGCTGACACACTCTCAAAAATGAATGCTCAAAAACGACGAAATTTTCCTTAATTTTGACGATTCCGTTACTGGCAAATGCTCCGAGTTTTCTTTCCTCAAAGTGAGGAAATTTGAATCGTCATTTTTATGAGGATTTGAATGTCGTCTAAGCTAAAAAAAATATTTCGTCATTTTTGAGCATGTGAGCACAACCAATGAGATTCAGTTTCCTCAAAATCAAGATACATAATCGTCAAATCACGATCGTAAAAGTGAGGGTTCGCGTCTACTCAAAAGTCACGTGATAGTTTGACGAAACATTCCTCAAAATTAACGAAATGAGGCTTGAGGATTCATGAATCGTCAAAAATGAAAGTGTAATTTCTGAGAGTGCAGTCGTGTTTAGCCCGTTTAAAGTCGCCAATGCTCTGTGCGTCCTCACCAGAGGTCTTTGATGTGTTTCAGTCCCTGGAATCCGACCAAAACTACTTACCCTGCAATTTGGGGCTTTTGGGTCATGCAAAAATATAAGGTATCAACCTGGTACCGGCCGCAATCAGTCACTGTCAGAGGCAGAACTACCTAACACTGAGTGCATAATTTGCGCACTGATCAATCAAATGATGGCCATAAAAAAAAACATCGTCCACGATGTTGGATGGGGAGTAAATAATAATGAAACACACCATTATATTTTTAAAAAAAGATTGAAGTCGGAATTCATTTTAAATTTTTTTTTATTCTGTATTTTAAATAAGTATACCTCTTCGTTAGACAGGAATTCCCATAATGATGGCTGTTGGTAGAAATGTTACTGCTATTAGTTATACTGTAGTTGGAACAGCTTTGGCCCTTCAGTGTAACTTTGGATTTGGCATAAAACTTCTAACTAATAATTTCTACGTGACTATTTTTTGTTTATTATTAAGAGCAATTTTGCAACTGATTTAAAAAGCAAAAAATAATTAAATATTGTATTTATTTTAGAGTTATTATGAAACAAATTTAGCACAAGTTTTCCCTTAACTCTTTATGCATTGATCTTAGATGTAATTTTAATTATGTTCCACTGCCTATTTTAAAGCTACCTCTGCAATTAATAATAATATATATTATTTTTAAAAAAAATTGGAATATAAAAGGCACTTTATTGGTGAATTTATTTTTGATTTTCCTCCTTTCTATTTATAATAGCTTAATTACATTGACCAACAACGAAATTTTGTTGAGTGAATATGATTTACCATTTTAGTGTTTTGAAACTGAATACTGCCTTATACACTCTTAAAACAAAAGAGTGAAATCCACTCCAGTAGGATAAGTGCATTTTCGACACTGGAAAGAAGTGAATATTAACTCAGACTGAGTTAAAATCACTCGTTTGGAGTGATCCTGTCGGAGGTTTATCACACAAAGGATCCACTCCAAAAAGAGAAGTGCATTTTCTAGACTGTAGGAGTGGAAATTAATCAGACTGAGTTAAAATCACTCGTTTGTTTTAAGAGTGTAAGGCCACTGTTTAGGGATTTTGCGGTACTTATCCCTGTTTAGGGATAAGTGCGATACTTATCACTAGAGTAGTGTCGCCATCTTCGTAACGTTTTGAGGTGTTATAAAATTAGCACATCAATAATTTAATTACCAGTTGGTATTTTCCCCTTCATTTGTTTTTATTTCGTTGTTATGGCGATTCTCATACCTGGTAAAAAAAAATTTAAAAATAACTAACATGACAAAGAAATACTTTCGCGAAAATTGGGGTTTCAAATCAATTGCATGAGCTCTATAAGGAACATCCCTTTTAAGGACGAAGTATCTCGTTTACATTGAAATTAATGGTGGTCATGGTGTTTGGATATTTTTAAAGTAACGTCATGCCAGACCTGCGAAGAAAACTATCAGAGCTTTATTATGAACTCACTTTTAACCATCATCCAGATTGTCTGTCGAACATTTATCCTTTGCCTTTTAGTTACCTTTTGCGTGTTTGACAAATGCTAACCGTTGTGGTAATGGACATCACTAACTCAATACAATCAACTCGAAGGTACTTATTTGAAAGCAAACTCAAAGTATTAAACCGTGTTTCAAACGGCGCCATTAAAAATACATTCTCAAATTGACGGAAATGTAGACAAAGGGGCATTTATTCGACATTCAAAAGAAAAGAAAACCTTTTCAAAAACTCTGTATCACAGTATGTAGGCACGAGTAATCGTCCAACGTTGCAACACTGAACAATGGCCCTTTCTGCACATTTGGTACAAAAACTATCTTCAACTCCCACCTTCAGCCGACCAATCACAACAGTTCTTTTCAGCGTCGATCAAACAATGGAGGGTCCCACAAGCGCCAAGTTTGTCCAAGCATACAAGGAAAAGGCCAGCCGTAAATTAGGTTTTAGCACCATAAACATCTGGAGAAATTTGCATACAAGGCATTGCGTGTTGGAAGCCATATATCATTAATGATCAGTCCATGGTTGTTGGTATGTTCAGCTCACATTTTAAGTATCTTTCCTGGTCAATAGAAGGGTCTGTCGTGTAAAAGGATTTTCCGGATACGGTTGTTTGCTTGTGGAACAACATTTCCAGGAAAAAAACAAAGGCCGAATTGCGAAAGTTGCCATTGTGGACGTAGTTATGGGCATAGTATATAACTTCTAAGACCGAGCACTCACCCCGTTATAGTAGTTTACTCAATCGAATAAAAGTATTCTTGTCCTTGATAGTTCCACCAGTTTTGTCCTTGATAGAAGATTCTGTTTGCCACGAAAGCGTCGTAGCAATGACAATAGCGTGGTAAGGTCTCTCAGCCGAAAGTCACTAAGCCGAAGGTCAGTTAGCCGAAACTGCGAAAATTAGCCAATATGGTGAATTTGGAGAGTTATTGCGGTTTAGGGCTTTCGGCTGAAGGACTTTGGTTAAATGGGCAATGGACGGTAACCGACATTGGTTGATAATAGTAAGAATGTATCATAAGAATATAAACCTTTCTTAAATTTAGAGGAAATAGACAGCAGAAGGCAACTAAATGTGACCGAGAGCGACATCTGGTGAAGATATCGGAACAGCTATAGATTGAGGTTCAGAGAACAGCAAACTACGATTTTCAATTAATTGCTTTCTCCTGATCATCTCAGATTTCAACCTTTCTATAAATAGTCGATTGGAAACTACCTTGTCAACGCCTCCCTCACTCCCTTCGAAAAGACAGGGTGACACACTTAGTTTGCAGTCGTATTCATGGCAGGATTATGTCATCTTGCTTATCCCTTTCCGACCGAGCTATTACGATCGTGCGGGTATATAAAAGAGAATGTTCAAGCTCCTCAAAAATATCGATACCGAAGCAGCTGACTTGTACCATTCGTTATTTGTATAAAAAAATTACTTTGTGTTTCAGGAGCTGCTGGCATTGATGCTGTTTAAAGCATTTTTTTTCGAAAAAACTCCAAATTTAGTCTCCCGATATTTTTAATCAGCGCCATCTGACCGCCGGTTTTAAAGGGTTATGAGCTTCAGAGGAAATAGCATATATTAGTACTCCCTGCCTATAATTCGGTTTATTTGTAACAAACTTTTAATGTCCTAACAAAATAATACATTTTTTTTAACGAACGATTTTGGACTTAAAATATTGCTATGCTTAAATCTAAGTCATACTGTCAAATAGCCCCGTGTAGATCTTGTGCGACGTTTATTCAACCCATCCAAAGCAACTACTTTTGACGTCTTGGGCCAGAAATTGAGTAATGGACTAAAACTATATTAAGAAAACTATTGCTAATATCATAACATAAACGTGGATCTTTAACGTTTATTGCTGTGTAGAGTACTTGCGTACTTTTTTAACGCATGGTCTTTTACAATTGCGCTAAATAATTAGAATATATTTTCTGAATTCTTTAAAGTGTCTAATACGATATACTTAAAGTCAATAAGCCACTTAGTGTTAATAAATAACAAAACCCCTAATATACTGATAACACGAGTCCGATTTCAGACAAGCGCTTGCGTGACAAAAATAGTTATTTTAGTTTTGTGTCAAAATCAAATGAACAGACTTGAAACATTAACATTCATTCCTCTAAATCCTTAAAAAAAATCTTTAAAAAGAAGCGACTCTTTCCAAACTTATGTACTTAAATTAGCAACCGCTCTCTTTGTAAATATTAATATTTAAATATATTTTCCGTCTCTTTGTCATAACTTTAAGTTGTATAAAACTATGAATACTAAGACTTTAAAAAAAAAAAGACATTAACGTCGTAGATGCATTTAGTGCTACCTTTATGCTTTATTTTCATACTTTTTTTCAAGTCACGACCAGGAAAATTGAAGATTTTATGTTAGAATTCCTTGAAAGGTTGTACTCATGGAAAAACAAATTTATAATCAGAACCACTGCTTTATGCTGTGTACAGATTACGTACTTAAGGATCATTTTGGGACATTTTTATTCTCCTAGAGCAGGGGCTCCCAACCTTTTTGCACCTGCGTACCACTTTACTTTTTAAGAAATTTTGGCGTGCCACCAGTGGAGCTTCATGATAAATTATCTTTTTATTTTGCAATTTAAAAAAAAAAATATGGATTATATAATAATAAATATTTTGTTAGCTAGAGTATGGGTTGCATACCAAACACTATCTAAACTGCTCTAATGCAAAGGCTCTTTCGGTTACATGAATTTCTTGATTTATACTTTTTTTCTCACGAACTAGAGCGTCTGTTGTACACTATTCAAATGCTCTTGGCCCGCATTTTACCAAAAAAATGGTTCCTAATAGCTGCAATTAAAGGAAAACTTTCAATTCCTTATAAAATTCCAAGTTGCCACTCCTTTACAATTTTCCGCTTTGGGCTGCAGCCTATTTAAATATTTATAAATAAGACCCTGGGATCGCTGAATGTTATAATCAAGTCTACAGAAAGATTTCCGCACACGCTTCTCTTTACTCTAAAATGTTAAAATGACAAAGCGAAAGGGAAATTTTCCAACGGACTTGACCTTTTTTTTGTTACATTTATTGGGAATTATATGCCAGTCACAATTATACAACACATCATCTTTGTCACGTGATTTTCGCATTGATTTGATTTAACAAATAAGTAGAGTATGCTTTTAAATATATAGGGCGTGTATGCACATATATAAAGAAGAGAAATTCAATGTAATTTGTAAAAGATATTCCGTGGAATTCTAAATGTTAAAAACTGAAAATATTTTTACATATATTGAGTATGTAAATCACAATATTACAGTTCTGTGTTCAGAAGATAATCTGTACAAAACTTTGGTAAGAATTGGGGCTTTAAGAGTTTTATTACAAGGGTAGCAGTTTCCAGATATGAGGACACAAAATACATGAAGTGTAAAAGTTTCATTTCCTTTTAATCCATCAAAAGTCTATAATAGCTTAAAGTTCACTAATTTCCGTGTTTATACACTTTAAAAAAAGCTTGGTATTGAATTCCAAAAAAAAAAATGTGGCCCAAATATTCCTGCATAATAGGTTTTTTTTTATTGTTTTGGTTACATTCGAACCGGGGAGACTTCGGACAGATCATAAAACCCGACACTCCGTGCCAACCTAACCTGGGTAATATAACGAAGAGTGAAAAGGCAGGGGGAGAGGCGCGGTTGGTCCGTTAGTTGAAAACTCTTGTAAGGTAATATTTGCATACAAAATGATCTGAATACAATTTAACCAAAATACACTTTTCATTCTGATAAAATTGCCAAATTTTCTCAACTAATATTCAAATCTGTTAGACCTCAAACGAAATAAATGTTTTAGACATGTTTTCTGGATGGATTCACAAATAATTTATGGATAATCAAACACATTTTTAAAATGTTTTTTTTAATGAGAAGTTATTATTTTGAAATGCTTGGGCCAAACGGTATGTTAAAATCTCTCTATTAAAAAGAGAATATCTGTGTGACACAATTCTTGAATGAAACTTATTTAGAAAATGGTCTAAACTTTCAAGACTACATAATATTTTTTTTTAAATTTCAATAAGTGTTTTAAATAAAAATTAAAGTGTTTTCTGGCACATCATGACAGTTTATTTTTTTTATTGGTTTCTACTGTGTATCCATGTTATATATACTGACTTTTTGTATTCCAGTTGTCTCAACCAGGACCAGTTCCTGCCCCCCCGCGACCTCCCTTTCATCTGCCGCGACCAGCGGTTCGGAGTGGAGTGCTGCTCCGAGAACTACTGCAACCGGGACCTACTGCCCGCCTTCCAGCCGCCAGGTAAATATGGTAAATATCACTCCCATTACTCCTTTCCTACCAGCACCACCTTTATTAACTCTTTCGGTCAAAATGACAATTTTTAGCAGAAACATTTTAGATTTTTATTAAAGTCCATGGCCATTTATAATTTGACCTGGTTCGATAGAAGAAGATCCAAAAATCAATTTTCAACCTTTGATTACAGGTATCAGTTATTTATTTCTGTGAAAAATATAAAGTTGAACGAGGGTCAATACGATATTAGAGTTCTTTAAAAAAAAATGAAATTTTTTTTTTAGTAGTTCATTTTAAAAGGCATTTTGCATTAAAAACGATGCTAAAATAAACTGCTAACTACAAATTATAGACATATTTTTTAGCATATGTTTGTATGAAAAGTATGTTCAGATTAAGAATTTCAGTGTAGGATTTTGCTCGGGTCTTAAGAGGTTAAACAAAAACAAAAACAATTTTTAACCCTTTTGTAATTTTGATGTTCTCATGTATCGAACTCTCACTTGTCGCTTGTTTGTGCAACAGCTCTAAAATACCACGTAGCCAATTCGACCTTCTCTTAGTATAAATATATTTTTTTTATTATGATATTGATTAACTAATTTTGACCACGAGCAAAATAGCAAACTTAGTGGAATACATTAATCAAAGGAGGGGAAAGGGGGGAAGAGGCACTCGCAACCAAATTATGGGTACATCCCCCATTTTTTTCTCCTGTTTTTTTTTTTCTTTTAAGTGTAAACAGACTATCGAAATGAATACTTTTGGCCTCAAAACCTTAATTTGCGTCATCTCTTTCAAATTAATTCCTAACGGGATAACGAATAAAATTTTTTACTCCAAATCTCTGTAGCTTCCATCATCTCTCATCTCTCATGCACAAAGCACTCATCCTTATTTATCTGATGAAATGGTACATTATTTAGTGAGGGGGAAGTTCATGATAAGGGAATGTGTTTAATATAACAAAATATTAAACGAATTCGGTTCAAAACAATCCACATTTCTGTTGGCGAATTTCCCTGAAATAAAGTTGATCAAAATTATATCGTAGAAAAAATCATGACATAACATTTTCTTTAACGCAAATGTTATAGTAATATGCAACTGCACTGCAGTACATTTTCAGTAACTGAAACACATGTATGACTGCTAATACTCATCAAAGAAATTCTTTTTCAAAGAATAAATTTTTTCATTTAAAATGTTTTATTATTGTTGCGCATATTGCTAAATGAAAGCTTTAAATTCAAGCAGCGAGAAGAGTTGCTTTGCTATTCAGTTGTTTTCTAAGCAGGGTTGCCACGGTTCTTGAAAATCTTGAAAAGTGCTTGGAAAAAAAAACACATTAATTTTCAAGGTTTTGAAACTGCTTGAAAAACATTATCCACCTTGAAAAGTCCTTAATTTTATGGTCTGACGAATTTATCTTAGTGTCGCAAATATTAAATTAATTTTGGCTTCATTAAAAACATTTTTTCAATGTGAATCAATTCCTATTATATTTTTTGATTTGTTTATACATGTAATCCAAGGAAGGCAGAGGTTGCTTTAAGGTTGATTTTTTAATAACTATAAATGGTTATTTTATTTATAACACATATTTAAGTTCATTTAAAAGTTAGAAAGCTCTTAGTCGTTTTCTAAATGAATTTTTAAAAACTATCGTGAAATTTCGGTGTTGCATGTTCGAATATACGGTCCTTGAAATGGAGAAATATATCCCTGAAATGTCTTTAAATAGTCCTTGATTTTTTTAACCAAAAAGTGTGGCAACCCTGTCTAGTTGAAGTTGACCACAAAACAAACTCTGAAAAAAGTAGCAGATTGTTCCCACATACAAAAAAAAAATTCCACTCTAATTTTTTCGTCGTCAACCATTTAGTGAATCAAAACAAAAGCAAACTCGAAACACACAAAACCCCTATTCTACTGAAATAGGCCGAACTGTCAACGAACTGTTGCATTCCTTTCCACCACTGAGAACAATAGCTCCGAACTAGCTCCGCCTTCCAACAGGTGCAATTGACCAATCACGGAACCTTGTCCCACCACTCCAACCAATGGCAAGGGCGGTCGTGGAGATTGACAGGCGTGGGAGGTGGCTACAACAAGTTGCAAGGAGAGAATTAATTCTATCATTGTATAATTATATTCGTTGCAGCGTAACATCCTGTTAGCGAAGGCTGTTTTGGGATTAACATATTACTCTTATTTTTGCATATCATATTTGAATTGCGAAATGTAAAAAAGGGTCAGGTAGGCAGGAAGGTTTCCGTGCGAGCTTCTTTTTTCATTAAAATGTCCAAAGGAAAGTGCTAGAGGGAAATTCTACAAAGGAAATGGACCCTTTTTACATTTAGCTATTCATTTTTTCGTGGGAAAGGAAAATAGTGAGGTATTGTTGCTAATGGGCGTCAAGGATTATCTTTTCTTAGAAAGGAAGGGTTTTTTTACAGTGGGATTAAGGTATTTGTGTGAGTTAAATTAAGTTTAATTGTTTAAGTTGGTATTCAAATGTTTGCTTTTTATTACAAAAAATAATATGTGGTTGTATTGTTCAAGTTTACAAAAGCTTACAAAACATGGATATTTTATTATCTTGTTCTGTGTTTCATTTTATTCATATGGATGGTTATACTGTTTTAGTTTTTGATATGAACAATATCAAAGTTATTAGTACTTATACAAGTAAAAGAGTTGTTAAATGTTGCATCGTTTAATAGTAAATACCATTACTTTGTTCATATGTATTGCCGATTTTCGACAAACATTGCACTAAAATGTTTCTTAAACTAGATTTGGGTAAAATATATTTTGATCGTTCCTTTTTTTCTTAAGTTTTAAAAAAAATTGCGTATCAAATTAAACTAATTGTCATTTGATATAATATTTTTAATTTCCATTTTATCTTAAAACCTTGAATTATTCAATAGATGTCTTTAAAAGAAATTTTTTAAAAAAAACATCGATTTATAATTCGAGAACATAATGTATTTCTTCAAAATGAAAAGATAAGTTAAAAACATCTTTTTTTAATAAAAAAAAACTGTATTTTATGTAATAAATATTCATACTTGTAACGTCTAAATATTTTATATGCATTTTTTTATGAGTTAGCAAAAAGGTTGTTTTAATATATTCATTTTCTTGGCTTTGAATACGGTTAAATAAGAAAACAAGTATATAAAAATACAATATTAAAAAGCTTTAATTTTCCTTTTGGTAACAAAATGGTGATTTCATCTTTCACAAAATACTATACTATTTTTCCATTAAATGCCACCATGCATTTAAACATATTTTTTTCTAATAAAAAAAATATCGACATTTGCGAAAAGTCTTTTTTTTTTCTCCAAAAACAAGCGCTTTTTTTTTTGTGCTGAACACAGATTTAGTCTTGATAGATTTAGTCTCTCACTTGATTTTTCACGGTATTCTTTTCAATTACGTTAAACAATTTGAAAAGAGCAGTTTGATGACCATAAACAGCCGAATTTGACTTATTGTTGCTGTCTATATTCTTAATGTTAGTGTAAAAAGTATATAATTTGAATATTCTGAGATAGGCGTTGTATAAGTTCACTGACACAATCTGTCAATAGGTGTTTTATTAAAATTGTGTTAGTGGTGAAAAAGTTTTTTATGAATTTTTGTTTTGCATAAAAAAATTATTCTTAACATTTATAAATGTATTTGACGTAATTTATGTTTTTATTCATTTTATTTTTTTTAAACGTTTAGTTATTAATTCAGTTTTTTTAAAAAAAAACTAGTTATGTATCGTATAAAAAGGCGTTGCAAAAGTTGAGCATAGTGAAAAATTTACGTGACACTAAAATACTCAGAAGATAATTTATTTGAAAGCGTAAGTGGGAAATAACCACATATTTTGTCACTTATGTAGGGACATATAACTACTTATGTATAAAATTGACATAAGCATGCAAGCTTATTTAAATTTTTCAAATGTGTGTATAATTATGTGAATTACATACTAAACTAACGCCCCTTCAGAATAAACTTAACGAAATACTGTTCACAATTCATGCCTTATTACCCAAACTCACCATCAAAAAAGAAAAACTTGTGTTGAATTTCAATACAAAAAAAAATTGTGTTCTCAGTTATTACAATATAAACAATACAAAAAATTTGTGTTGAAGGCTCAACACGCATCTGCTCTTATGTTTCTGATAATCACTTCAATACCATAGCTTAAAAAATATACATTACGGTACTTAAAAACGAATGTTATAATTTTGTTATATACATATTTTAGAATTCAATAAAGTTTACGGTTTTTTGTCAATCGCGAATGAATATAACATATAATAATAGTTATAATAATAGTAGTTGCGATCGTCAGTGTTGGAACAACATACAAATTTGTGTTCGTGAATCAGCATAACTATTTTATCGAAACAATACACTAACATTATTGTAATGATGCCATTTTTACATAATAAGTACTTGTTTTCAAGTTGCGCTGTTTGATCTTTATATTTTTTTTTTCTAAGTGTACACAAAAGAACACCTTTTTTTGAGAGTACACAAGTAAACTAGTAGAAAAAAATATCTAGATAAGGTAACTGCACCAGTGTACACGTTCAGTGACGCGTTTACCAATAGGCGTTAGAGGCGGGCGCCTGTGGCCCCAAGATTGCGAGGGGCCCCAAATTTCAAAATTAATAACAAATACGTAGACTTACAACTGTTTGCATACAAACGTAATAATTGACAGCCGAAATGTCGCTTTTTCGCGTCTCCTATTACCGAACTATACAATCGCTGTCTCTTGTAATATTGCCCAAGATAATGGGTTTTTTTTTCAGACCCGATTGCACAGCTAGCATTTTATGCTCTCAAAAGGGGGAGGGGAGAATCCCAATTTACAAGATTTTTTAAATTCTAATTTGTGATTTTTTTTGGGGAGCGGCCCCAAATTCGGAAGCCGCCTGTGGCCCCAACATCCGTAAACGCGTCACTGTACACGTTCTGAAAAATACTTTTGTTTAGATTTTGGGGAAAAAACGCTGATGGGAAAGCATCATATTGACACGCTCTCTTTTGGCATTTAATGATTAATTTTTTTTTATTTCCCGATATTTTACGTTATAAAAATGAGGGTTTTTTTTAAGTTACCACTCTACACCTTAAAACTAACGAGCGATTTTAACTCAGTCTGAGTTAATTTTCACTTCTCCAGTGTCGAAAATGCACTTTTCCGACAGGAGAGGATTTCACTCCTTTTTTTTAAGAGTGTATTCCCGAGAATGCGGTAACGGTGAAAGTATCTAAACTACGGGGGCGTCCATTAATTGCGTATGCGTTTAGGGACGAGAAAGGGTCAGTCAAGTCGAATATCACCAAATGTCACGGGGGGGGGGGGGGAACCCAGTTGGTTAGGCACTCGCCTAGCATGCGAAAGGTCCCAAGTTCGGGTCCAGGCATCGTTAAAATAACTACCGACGTATAAACGGCCCGTTCAGCCAAAAGTGTCCAACGAATAATGCCCCGTGTAAGGGAGTGCACGTAAAATATCCTTCAAAGTCCTAACGCTGCGTACGATGCCGCCCTTAACAGTTGCGTTGAGTGCCTACTCAGGTGACGGCTCGTCACTTGACTGTGGTTCTAAAATACGACGCCCGTCGCCAATAGCCCTCTTGTAGCTCTAGTTCGACGATAATTCAAACCTAACCTACCCAAATATCAGGTAAGTGGATGATCTCGTAAAATATCACGTAATTTTCCCGCAAAAAAATTAACTTAAAATAGCGAGAAAATATAGTTAAATCCCAGTAAAGTACGTTCTCGACTAAAATGTGGCAAAATCTTGAATGATATGTTTATTTTGACTTTTGAAGCATATTTCAAAAACATTGGAGCTTTTAAACAAAAAACTACATATTTAATTTTTTAAAATAGAATTTAAATAAAAAAATATTAGAATTTTTTAGATTACTGGGGAGAGAGGTCCGAGCCAAATATCACGAGGGAGGGGGGGGGTATAAGGGATAAAAATGTGATTCATGGCCCCTGAGTTATTTTAAAAAAAGTTATACACGGTCAAAAATTTTGGCGCAGGATTGCACCGGAATTCTGGAACTTTCTAGCTGCCACCGCTATTTGGAGCGTGGAATAACCAATTTAGTGGTAAAACTATAACTTTGATTAACCGTAAAAGTGGTGAATCCAAGTTCCGAATGCAGCTAATAAAAAGCTCCATAATTCCGGTGCAATCCTGCGCCAAATTTTTAAAACCAGTTCGTATTTTTCATTGCAAAAAAGTGAACCAGATTTTATTGATTTATAAAAATAAAATACGCATTTTCTCTTTTCAAATTCAATAGATTCCAGGATTGCACCAGAATTCTGGAACTTTGTAGCTGCTACCGCTAATTGGAGCGTGAAACAACCAATTTAGTGGTAAAACTATAACTTTGATGAACCGTAAAATTGGTGTATCCAAGCTGCGAATGCATCAGCTAATAAAAAGTTCCGGTGCAATCCTGCACCAAATTTTTGATAGTGTAGTTCGTATTTTTCATTGTGAAGAAATTTAACCTGATTTTATTGATTTATAAAAATAAAATACGTTTTTTCTCCTTTCAAATCCAGAAGATTCCATCAGAAATCCGTGACATCAGGGTGGTTGGTGAAATCGGTCGTTCAACCATATTCCTCATTACATCCGTGCTTATAGGATTATAATGATCCATTTCAGTTTCTCCTAATCGCGGGCTTCTCGTGCAAATAAGAGCCGCGCTTACATCGAGTCCATCTGATAAATGTGATGGGTAACAGGTGGTCCCGAGGCGTTGACTCTGCTGACATTTACAAATGAGTTTTAAATGAGCGCCGCCGCTTCTTATCACGGGAGTTGCGCCTGCGAGGTTGGTTTTTCCTCGATATCTGGTTGCTGCTGCGGACGGTTATTTTTAAAGAACAGTGTCAGGGGCTATTGATTACGCTAGAGTGGTTTCCTCGGGAGCGTTGCCGGACAACTCAACACGACCGCCAGATTGAGTTGCTGTTGAGTGCGTTGGGGAAATCCTGATGACAACGTTTTTTGCTGTTGTCTGTTGCGTGGTGTGCTTGCCAAAAATTGAAAGTTTGAGGAAATGACGGAAGGCGAGAGTTGTTTTACGCTTGCCGAGGAAGAAATGCTAATTGATTTTGCGAGAAATCACGAAAAACCTAAATTTACCATTTTTGACATGCAAAGACGAAAACCAAAACAACAACAGAGTTAGTTGAGTGAGTTCGCTACGTTTCCAGTTTCGTGTCAACGTAACGTTCCGATGAAGCGGTGGCCGGTAGAGTGACGTCATCCACGTACAATAGCGGTCGCATTTTTCTGGCGACAGAATCCAAGGAAACCAAGGCTTTAGGCACTCGCCTAACATGCGAAAGGTCCCAGGTTCGGATCCGGGAATTGCCAAAATAACTGCCAACCTATAAACTGCCCGTGCAGCCAAAAATGTCCTACCCCGTGTAAGGGAGTGCACGTTAAATATCCTTCAAAGTCGTAACGATGCGTACGATGTCACCCTTACCGGTTGCGTTGGGTGCCTATTCAGGTGTCGACTAGTCACTTGACTGTGGTTCTAAAATACGACGCCCGTTGCCAATAGCCCTCGTGTAGCTCTAATGCGACGATAATTCAAACCTAGCCTAAAGAACAGTGTCGTCAGTGTCGATGATCTTTTTTGTTATTTATCCCTCTGGAAGATAGGCAAATTGGCTGAAATTGAAACTTATTTCAACTGCATGAAAAAAAATTAAAAATGTTAACTAAAATTACAAGTCTGTTTTTATATTTTCAAAATAAAATTTCTGCAGTAGATAATTATTATACAAAATAAATCATGGCATACTTCAAATTTTAAAATTAGTCAAATTTTTATATATATTTAAAATTATGTGTGTTGCTGTTGCTGGAAAACCTGACTGTCAAGAGGCCGGTTTTATACACTCTAAAAAAAGAATGCTCAAAAACAAAGAAATTTTCCGTAATTTTGACGATTCCGTTACTGGCAAATGCTCCGAGTTTTCGTTTCCTCAAAGTGAGGAAATTTGAATCCTCATTTTTAAGAGGATTTGAATGTCGTCTAATCTAAAGAAATATTTCTTAATTTTTGAGCATGTGAGTACAAGAATGAGATTCCGTTTCCTCAAAATCAAGATACAGAATTGTCAAATCACAATAGTAAAAGTGAGGATTCGCGTTTACTCAAAAGTCACGTGATAGTTGGACGAGACAATCCTCAAAATTAACCAAATGAGGCTTGAGGATTCATGAATCGTCAAAAATGAAAGTGTTATTTCTGAGAGAGGGTGTAGTGTATCAATTGAAAAACAAAAAATTTCCACGGTTTTTTCTATTTATTTTTATTTTAAGAGACAAAACTTTGAACATTTTCTGTTTTGTGTTCAGTTGTTGGAAGAAAATTGCTTTATAGACAAAACGAAATACCCTACTGTAAAAGCGAACAATTAAATAATTATATTAATTTTACATTCAGTTGGAAAGAAAACCTATTCAAATGCATTTCGATAAATCACTTAAAGAAAGAATAAAATTAAGTCAAGAAAATAAAAATATTTAAACATAATTTTCATATTTTAAATGAAGCTACGCTCCTTGCCAACCTAAGTTGGTTAAATAAAAATTTGCTATGGAGAAGATTCTTCCGCGGATGTAAAGAGTTCCACAAATTATTTGTGTTTGTCATTTGAGAGAAAAAGGTTTTAAAACATTAATTTCGTTTAAAGTCTAACAGATTTTCATATTATTTGAGAAAATTTGGCAATTTTATCAGAATGAAAAGCGTATTTTGGTTAAATTGAATTGAGATGATTTTTTTGCAAAAACTGCCTAACACGAGTTTCCAACTAACGGACCAATCGCACTTTTCCCTCTGCCTTTTTACTCTTTGTGTTTACCCAAGTTAGGTTGGCAAGGACATAAGATTCACTATGACAAATAACCGGTGACAGAAAAGTTTCTTCTTTTCCTTGACATCCTTGACTGATTCCTCCATGGTTCTTTGTAATGGAAGATAGATGCATGGCTGTGTGTAGCTACTCACTGTTAAAAAAAACCTGAATTTTACGTGCATATTTCTGTGAATATTTTCGGGAATTTACGGAAGGATTGCGTTTCTTCAACAAACAGACGGTTTGTCTGAAATAAACAGCTTGTTTCCGTTTTCCTTAAACGCTTGACAAGCGAAAACGGAAAAACACCGTATTTCTGCGTGCAGAATTTCACTTAAGATCCATATTAACGTAGTTTTTCCATATAACCTCGCACCCAACAGCTTTTAGCCTCGACACATCCGCCGACCTACTCAGACACCATATTTTTTGTTTGTTTGTTTTGACCACACCTGAAGCAAGAAAGATAAATATACAGGTATGTTAATTTCTTTTATAAAATAAGATTTTATTTGAAGATTATATTTTCTATCTTTCTTTTCTATATATAGAATCCAGTTCTTGTATCTTTCTTATTTGTTTCTGTAATCTCTTTATTCCTATAATTGATCGTGGGATGATTCCTGAAATTAATAATTCCGTTTGTTTACCAACACGCTTAACTAAGTAAATTTAATTTAAAAGTTTGATAAAGCTGTCAAATGTCTGAAGTAAACAATGTTCACCAGTAAACAAGTGCACATTATTTTAAAAAAATAGTGAAATGATTTGAAATTATTACATTCAAATTCGATTGAAAGGCAATCGCCCTCGGGTAGCTCTAGTGCGACGATAATTCAAAACCTAACCTAACCTCGATTGAAAAGAACGGTTACGCTATCGCTATCAGCACAGCATGGTTTATTTTAAAAACTATGCAAGTATACATAACGTAAACTTTCTCTTTAATAAATAATACTCTTTTGTGTTGAATTTAATTAATCAATTAGTGATTACGGATGTATGCAGATCACATGCTTTGATTCGATTCAGGTGTTACATACACTATTGTCAATGCTCTTTGTTTTGAAAAATCTGAGTAAGAAAAACACAATTTCCAATTAAGAGGATTTATCAGCCAACTTTATTTTGATTCTGACTCGCCAGGTGGCGTTACAAATTTTCGCCAAATGATACGTCTGGCGATTTAAAAAAGGGGATACGTTTCTCTTTCTGGGGAGTGGAGCACGGCAAGCTTTCTCAATCACAAGATAAAGATTATTCGATTGTAATCAGGTTTAGACAAACGAAAACTGGTTCCGGTACTCTTTTGCGAGCCCGGACGATGTTCTGGAGGGAAAAAATTGTGTTGTTTGGTTATTTCTCTTTCATTTAATTTTTTTATTTGTTTAATAAATTATATTTATTTTGTAAATATTACGATCTTTCAGGAAACGATTTCTTTTCTGGTTTGCTCGTACTAATACATTATATTTCTATTTATAATTACCGAGATTTGATACCGCTATGAACTGCTCTAAAGTCATCCCTGTAAACTTCGGAATACTAGTTTAGCTTCGGCACATAAACAGTATTGTTCTTAAGGGGTCATAGAAGTCTTAAAAATGTGCAAAGAAGGTGATCTTTAATGTAATTTTTTAACTACTCAACATATAAGTATATTTCTTATATGTAATTTTATAAAATTTATTTATTATATAACACATTTTAAAATTTATGAAACTTCAGCCAAAACTAAAATAAATGATAACAAACATAAAACTATTTGAACACATTGGGATTAGGCTTGCGTGCCAAATTTTGAGGTCAAAATTGAAGAAATGAGCAAGAAAATGACTTTATATTGTACAAATATGTACAAACAAAGACTTGTACCTAAATTCTGAGCTCAATTTTAATTCGAATTTATGTTAAGAGCTTTTTTCTAAAAAAAATTAATAAAAATTTAAGAAAAAAGCTCTGAAAATAATTACTTATTAAAATTGAGTTTAGAAATTAGGTATAAGTCTTTGTTTGTACATATTTGTACAATGTAAAATCATTTTCTTTGTCATTTCTTCAATTTTGACCTCAAAATTTCGCGCACAAGCCCAATCCCAATGTGTTCCAAAAGTCTTATGTTTGTTATCATTTATTTTAGTTTTGGCTGAAGTTTCATAAATTTTAAAATTTGTTATATAATAAGAAAATCTTATAGAATTGCATATAAAAAATTATACTTTTATATTGAGTAGTTAAAATTTTCATGAAAGATCAAACTATGCTTTGTAGCACCTTCTTTGCACATTTTTAAGACTATGACCCCTTAAATCTAGTTCCGTACTTTTAATTTTTGGCGTAGCAATCTTTATGTTTGTTAAAACTAATGGCATACTAATGCAAAAGTAGAAACCCCAATGTATAATGAATCTGTCGTATTAGCAGTTTTAAAGGCAATAATAAGGTCAGCAAGATACAAACAAACGCGGGTTTATGGTCTTCAAAAACATGTGCAGGAACCTTTTGTATTGCTAGTGGCAGTTTGTCAATTTGTTCATTCGGTTGCTCTTGTAAATTAGACACTGGTCTCTTTATTACAAGCCTTACTCCCGCCACTAATCTGTACATTCGTTCTGAAAGAAGCTTTCTACATTGCACACCTTTGGAGCCGGGAAATCTTGACGTGTTTTTTGCAACTTTTCAAGGCCTCTAAAAAAGCGTCGGACTGAGTGATTGGCACATTAAACTTTCAGTACTCTGCTACCAAACGACACATGTTCTTGAATGTTGCTCGAGAAGTTCTTAAAGAATTAAAAAGCCTACATGTGCAGTTACTTAAGTACTAGAATGAAATTCTCGTCGAAACGCAAGGGTATTATAATAACATTAACTGCCACCTATAACCACTTCCGCACAAGATTTATAACTTCAGAACAAATATAGACTAACCCAGCATTCAGTTACAATTTGAATCTTCAACTCTAAAAATTGGCCACTATAATTACATTTTTTCTTCCGCAAATTAAATAAATAATCTTTATAGTTTGCTAAATTTATTTGCAGTTTGAAGAATAATTATGTAAAATTGAACGAGTCACATCCTGTAGCATCCTTTCCGTGATCTTTGGCAATGCTTTGAAAATCTCACCTTAAATTACACGAGACTCTTGTAATTAAATAACTATCAATAACTATAATATTTGAAAAAACCTGATATATCCAGAACATTTGGCAATGATAAACATGAAATAACTCCAAATTGCACTGATAATTAAAGGAATTTAATTGTAAATTAATACCAATTAGCTCTTTAAGCAAAAAAAGTAACACTGTGAACCACTTTCTTAGTAAACAAATATAATAAACATTAAAAAAAAAATCACATTGTGGTATATTTTTTATAACGTCATTCCAAATCGATTTACAAAGAAAAAATTAATAATCTTTAACATTTCAAATAAGGTTTATCGTGATATTGCTGATGTGGCAACAGTAATTTAAATGACTAAAAATTAAATTCCAATGCTACTTTAATGGGTCGTTCGTCGACATGACAAGATGACAGATGTCCGTACAAACAGAAGAACAAAAAGTATGAAGTTAGGTCCCTGCTGTCCTATCTTTCGATGACAAAAATGATTCTTAAGATCTGATGGATAGAACAGATTTCGTCACCGAAGTAAGGACAGACAGACGGGACACTTTGGGAAGACTACCATGTCAATACCTTCCTTTCTATTAAAAAAATGTTTCGAATTTAAAAAAAGATTATAAAATATTCTAAAAATAACGTCAGGGCTTCATCCTCATTGACTATACATCCCAGGACCCCTCCCTAAACATTTTTAAATAAACGTTTATATTTCTCTCTTCAATAAACCCACAGACTACGGCCGTCATTTTAGAAATGGTAAACCAAAGGTCACTAAGTGATTCGATTGAATAACTCGTCAAATATTCAGCCAAATGTAACAAAAACTAAGATTTAGGGTTTATGAGGATTCTTAATATTTCTTAATTATAAAATTGGGTGCTGCCATTGAAAATTTTAAAGTTAATAGCATTTTTAATATGAAGACGGCTCCGTATGCAATTTTTTTTGTCCTGCAATTAACTCATGATGTTATATAAACGCAAAGTCAAAAAGGTTCTATAGGATGACTAACGTTCGAAATAATCACTAGTGGGAACTTTTTCCGCAGCTGTACATATCAAAATAGCTAAAAGTATCCAAGCGCCAATAGCCCTCGTGTAGCTCTAGTGCGACGATAATTTAAACCAAATCTAATCTAAAAGTATCCAATCTATACTACAACTAAAGTAGTCAAGTTTAAAAGTCGCACGAAATTCTTTGGCTGGATTTATAATGAGCTCCGCCCACTTTTCCATGTGGTTTAGGTTTACAGTTTGAACGATTTAGATATTGGCGTTTTTTTCCTTCTACGATTTGGCGACATTTATTTTTGTGTGTCATCAAATTTTAAAATCATAGATTCTCGTTTGTTATGAACGTTTTTGTCATAAAAAGTACTTGAAATGTAAAAGCATCATTTAAATTCTGTATTAACATACAAAGATAATGCATGAGTGAATTATTTAAATTAATAATAAATCTTTTTAATCAATTCAGCCAAGTTG
The DNA here is from genome assembly GCA_023701765.1 of Hylyphantes graminicola. NCBI lineage: Eukaryota > Metazoa > Arthropoda > Arachnida > Araneae > Linyphiidae > Hylyphantes > Hylyphantes graminicola. The sequence goes on along the minus strand of CM043115.1, from coordinate 23,434,531 downwards.
TCCTACAGATGTCGCCACGATTCTCAAAATGAAGCTTTTTAAAAAAATTAATAATTAAAAAACTGATTGATATTGTTCCTTCAAATCTTTTTTAAATTGTCTTTCATCCCTATTTGCGTATCTGGTGCAAACAGATCATACGTTTAAAAAATACTTTTCAAGAAACTATGATTTGAAAAATAAAGCATTACGTGTATAGGACTGACAGTCCCTCTTAAATGCAAATTTCTAACGAGTTCCAAATTTAGGAATTGCAAGTGTCCGCAGAACGCTATTTTAGTGTTTATTTAGATATAGCTGCTAAGTGATATCTCATTTTCGGCTCACCGTCTACAACTACAGCAATAGAGAAAAAGCGTTTTTTACTCCGATATTAAATTATTCAGTGCAGACACTATGGAAGACTTGCCCGAAAAAAATACTAAAATTGGCAAATTGCTTAATTTTAGAAGGGCTTAAGAAGATTTTGTGTGGTTAACGCCTGATTACCACTTGCTTCCTTACATTAGATCTATTTATTCAAAATTGGATTTGTATATATTAATATATTATTTTTTTAGGTGCTTGTTTATCAGAAATCTCCAAAGAGGGTCGAAAGTTCAGAAAAAGAAGAAAACTTAATCTGTAGTTCCTACACAAATTTTTTAATTAGTTGAGGTTTTGAAATAGCATGACAGTCTTTTTTAATTGTGAAAGAAAAATAAAACATGATTTATATTCTGTATATTTTTGTTATTCACATATTGTTGAATTGTATCAGTGGTGTATCCATGATGGGGGGGGGGGGGATAATAACCCTCGCCCCCATACACTAAAAAAATTGTTTTTTTACTATCAGCGACTATACTAATTCATGTATGAAATGCACAAATGCAGGCACTTAAAAATTTATTGTTTTTGACTACATAGGTTACTGTCTTAAAGAGTCTCTCTGTTAAGGAATGTTCAACCACTAAAACACCCGAATCATTTTCCCCTACCCATGATTTTGCCCTGGATATGCTAACTGTAAAATACAATACCATTTAGCCACAGAACAATACTAAATATATATATTGTAAAAAATATGACAGAAAAATTATCAAAATTAGAAAAATTCTTAAAATTTTTCTGCCATATTAAAATTGTTTTAAATATATGAAGAGTGGTAATTTTTAAATTTCAAAAATGTGAACAATGTCCTTTTTATTCAGATAATATAACAAATATGGTTACAAATTATCAAATGATTAGAATGTATTAGTTTCTAATAGATTTAAGGTTAAAGTATGAAGACATTACATGCTTACATTTTAAATAACAAACAGGATGCATGTTTAAATTTCCCTATGCTTATATTTATAACACCATATATAAATGGATATATATAGAATGATTGATGTTAAATATAATATAAAAACAAAATTGATAAGAAAAAAGCAAAAATGTCTTGGAACTAACTAGAAAATACGATGTAAGTTTTCTGAATTTAAGAGAGAAATGCCAATTAGAAATTCATTAAATTAACAGGAAACAGCTAGATGGAAAATCCTGAAATTAACGGAGAAATTCCGAAATGAAAGATCCTGAAATTAACGGAGAACTTCCGAAATGGAAGATCCTGAAAATAACGGAAAAATTCCAAAATGGAAAATCCTGAAATTAACGTAAAAATTCCAAAATGGAAGATCCTGAAATTAACGGAGAAATTCCAAAATGGAAGTTCCTGAAAATAACGGAAAAATTCCAAAACGGAAGATCCTGAAATTAACGTAAAAATCCCGGCAACTTGCTGCCAGTAGTTTTTCCGTTAATTCAAGGATTTTTTTTAACAGTGCTGATAGAGTGTTTTGGGTCCAAAAGGAATAGAGTTGTACTGCACATTTATGTTTTTTACGGTGATTTATTTATTTAGTTCCGGAAAAAATGTGGTGGAAACAATTTTTCATTCATAATAATAAAATTATAATAACAGCGAGAGCGGTTATGTTTGGTTAAAAAAAATATTGATATATATTTTTTAACTTGAAGACCATAAAAAAAAGGCGCAAGTAATTTAACCGATCAAATATCAAAATGAATGTAGTGTCGATCACACCTTGTCCCATACCATACTTTCTTTTCCTCTAATTTGCTTGTTTTTAGGGGATCCGGGACCCAAAAATTGGTCAAAATATCGATTATTCAGTTTTTACTTCGTATCGTTTACAATATCTTTTTGAAGATTTACTGAAGTTTCATAATGATATCTTCTGTAGATAAAAAAAAAAGTTATTATATTTTTATGAAAGTATCAGGAAAATATCAGGGAATTCTTTTTCAAGGATTTTGTTACCACCCTGAACTTAACTTTTAAATGCAAAATATTTCCTTACGGTCACGTAAAATGTCAAAAACGGAAAACAACTACCGCCCACAAATAACTCTGACATATACCATCTCTGATTGTCCATTTGTACGTTGGCCGAGAAAGCCATTAATCATCCGACTGACAGATGCGCAGGGGCATAATTGGTCACCACCCAGCCAAGCATGGGAACTCGCAGTGAAGCGACTCTGCAGATTTCTTAATCTCTCGTCTTTTCTCTAATGTTTATCGCGAAGACCATTTCTTGAGTTGTGCGTCCACATTAGGCGCGTTTACATGAGCCATCGAATCCATGGATTGAAGAGCAAACTCAGCAATTTTTCTCTCTAAGGGATTTTCTCCCAGACAGATCCGGAGTTGCAGGATTCATTGGGGGGTTTGTAAACCCTCCAATGAAGGAGGGTTTGATGTTTCATACCATGGATTCGGACACAGACTATCATTTGTGTTAGAAATCCTGCTCGACCTCTTTTTCCCCTAATGGGGATTTTGGCATTCCATGGATTCGATGGCTCATGTAAGCGCGCCTATTGACGTTCAAAGGAACGATAAATGTAAACAAGTAGGTTTGTAATAGAATCTGTCTTTTGACCGCTTCCATTCAAAGTCTGTGTTTAACACGGGGGAGGGGGAAACGCGAAACGGAGTAATAAAAATTTGTTTTGAAAAATCGGGCACGAGGTACATTGCATTATTTTAAAATTATTTGGAATTTTTTTAACCAATATTTTGTTAAAAGGTGGACGATCACCTTTGACAGCAAGTTTTTGAAAATTCTATTCCAACCATGACGGTGAGCGATTTTATTATTACTTATATGAATATAAAAATAGTTTTAAGAAATTAATTTGCAAATTTTTTTTCCAGAATTTGTAGTAAATTATTGCAAAATATGCTTCAAAAATCGCGTTTACGCAAAACATGATATCTAAAGAAATTTTTAATTTTTTTTATATAGTTTAAATTTAAATATGCTTTATAAACATTAATATAGGTCATGAACTAAAATCATTAAGATATCAGTGCCCAAAATGTATTTATAGGCAAAAGTTTGTAGTATCATATCCAAAACACATAGATACAAGATAGTAACAAGCATATAAATAGTTTTAAAATATCCCATTCTTAATAGTTTAACCCGATTCTAGTTCAAAACCTTCTTCATACTGTTACAAAACTACTGTAAAAATTTGGAACAGTTGAAAAAAAATGTTATGTTTTCTAAACGTGTATTTTTTTATATTAGAATGCAAAAAGCAAAATTTTGATATTTAAGTCAATTTTTGCTGAAAAAAGGTGATCAGATACCTTAGGTGTCACATAAATGAGCATAGTTTAAAAGAAAATTTACAAATGAATAATGTTATATAATTATTATAAACATCGATCAAATTTGAGAAACAGAGTAAGTAGGTCTCTAGTTTGACGTGTGAAAGTATTGATTCGTATTAAACGCTGTGGGCGAATTCTGACTTGTCTATATTACCAGCGTTACCGTATTAACCCCAAATATACTCATATATAAAAATCATATTCAATATGTATTTCATCACATGAGAAACAGCCCAACAATTTGTCTCCACCCATCAATTTCTTTCATTCCATTATTGGATTTCAGTTAGCACTTCAGAAATACTAATATACATTGAACCCTGTTATAACGTCATTCGAGGGACCCCACAAAAACAATATTAAATGATGTTGTCGACAGAAAAAACTATGACAGTTAAAACGCGTACTAACCGGGTTCACCTTGCATGTTACCGCCACACCTATATTCTGTTCGTGTTGGGTCTCGCTACAAATTGCCTTAATCAATGCATAAGAAAACACTGCGTGCCAAATAGAAAATTTAATACTATGCTGATGGTGTAATATTGGTCAGAACATATAGTATATTTCTGTTAATACTTTTCAATATTCATTCCCAACATTTGCATATGGACGGCTCTGATACATCAAGAACATTCGGTTCGAGTAATTCATCAAAAAAGAGGCATTTTGTAATCGAAAATGAATAGCAATATAGCAATTTGCCCAATTCCTATTTCAGTGCGCATTGTGTCCAATCAATCAAGTTGCAACAGGTGGAATTTTTGTGTAAATCTTTATGATTTAGTGGTAGACATTTAAATACACATTCGTGCCATATTAAAATTTTCTGTATCCACCCATTTTATTCGAATATTTGTGCATGGTTCAGGGGACCAGGAAAACCCCTGGGGGATTGGGCCAAGAAACAGTTGCGGGACTGGGGAGACCTGTCGGTAAAGCGCATGTCTTGCATACGAAAGTCAATGGTTCTGGTCCGGGCATTGCCAAAATAACTGTCAACTTATTAAAGGGTCATAGGAGTCTTAAAAATGTGCAAAGAAGGTATACTACAAAGTATAGTTTGATCTTTCATGTAATTTTTTAACTACTCACTGTATAAGTATAATTTTTTACATGTAATTCTACAAGATTTATTTGATATAAAACAAATTTTAAAATGTATGAAACTTTAGCCAAAACTAAAATAAATGATATTAAACATAAAGCTATTTTAACACATTGTGATTAGGCTTGCGCGGCAAATTTTGAGGTCAAAATTGAAAAAATGACCAAGAAAAGGAATTTATATTGTACAAATATGTACAAACAAAGACTTATACCTAAATGTTCAGCTCGATTTTAATTAGAAATTATTTTTTAAAAAATTAAAATCAAAATTTAAAATTTTTTATTAATTTTTTTAGAAAAAAGTTCTTAAAATAATTTCTAATTAAAATTGAGCTGAGAATTTAGGTATAAGTCTTTGTACATATTTGTACAATATAAATTCATTTTCTTGGTCATGTTTTCAATTTTGACCTCAAAATTTGCCGCGCAAGCGTAAATTCTCAATGTGTTCAAATAGCTTTATGTTTAATATCATTTATTTTAGTTTTGGCTAAAGTTTCATAAATTTTAAAATTTGTTTTATATTAAATAAATCTTGTAGAATTACGTGTAAAAAAATTATACTTATGTATTGAGTAGTTAAAAAATTACATGAAAGATCAAACTCTACTTTGTAGTACCTTCTTTGCACATTTTAAGACTCCTATGACCCCTTAATGGCCTCTTCGGCTAAAATGTTAGAGGAACACCCTGTGCTGAGAGAGTGCACAGAGTATTATTCGGCCCGACAACCGTGTGCGATGTCTTCCAAGCCCAACCAAACTGGATGGCGTTCTCATGTGTTGTCTTTCTCATCCAGTGCAATCGGATGAGACGTTTGGCGACTACGAGACGGCCCTGTTCGTGATATGCCCCCTGTTCTTTCTGTTCGCCGTGTCGCTGTTCGTGGGCTGTGTCATCTACCAAAATCATCAGAGGAAGAAGAGGAGGCTGGAACAGGAGCCCAGCATCGACATCACCATCCCGCTCATGAACAGGACGGCCTTGCTCGAGGACATGCTCAACGGGACCACGTCGGGATCAGGATCAGGTACTGTCTAATATCAATATACCTTCTAGATTAGAAGGCCGGCGAACTAAATGCTTGACGTCAAATTAGTGGACCGATTCTGTGGTTTTGACCAATGATCATTATTCGTGACTAGATCTTGTATTTGAATTAATTTTTAAGATAAGAGGACGTCGCATCTTGATTCATCTTAAGATACGACGTTATTGGTCAACAAATCGAAATTGGTCCACTAGTGTGACGTTTTGTTGCTTAGTTCTTCGGCCTTTTAATCTAGGTGGTATTGCTAATATGCTCAATTGTTACTTTGAGCGTCGTAATTGTATGGTTTCAGACGATTTAGACTTTTTTTTTGGCAAAATTCGCTTTACATTTAGCTTGATAGTGTTTTTATCACTTTATGCTAATATCGTCACTTAAGTTCCAACATGTGCTATCTAACTTTGCAAAACGGAAGAAATTTACTGAACGGTAACCCTTGGCGAACTTTCCACAATCGCGCCAAAAGTCGAGCCGAAAAACGTGTTTGTTCATTTAAGGGGTCATAGGAGTCTTAAAAATGTGCAAAGAAGGCACTACAAAACATAGTTTGATCTTTCATGTCATTTTTGAACTACTCAATGTATGAGTATAATTTTTTTATATGTAATTTTACAAGATTTATTTATTATAAAACAAGTTTTAAAATTTATGAAACTTTAGCCAAAACTAAAATAAATGATATTAAACATGAAGCTATTTGAACACATTGTGATTAGGCTTGCGCGGCAAATTATGAGGTCAAAATTGTAAAAATGACCAAGAAAATAACTTTATATTGTACAAATATTTACAAACAAGAACTTATACCTAAATTCTCAGCTCAATTTTAATTAGAAATTATTTTTAAAAATATTTTAAATCAAAATTTTTAAATTTTTATTAATTTTTTTAGAAAAAGTTCTTAAAATAAATTATAATTAAAATTGAGCTGAGAATTTAGGTATAAGTCTTTGTTTGTACATATTTGTACAATATAATGTCTCTATCTTGGTCATTTTTTCAATTTTGACCTCACAATTTGCCGCGCAAGCCTAATCACAATGTGTTCAAATAGCTTCATGTTTAATATAATTTATTTTAGTTTTGGCTAAAGTTTCATAAATTTTAAAATTTGTTTTATATTAAATAAATCTTGTAGAATTACATATAAAAAATTATACTTTTCATTGAGTAGTTAAAAAATGACATGAAAGATCAAACTATGCTTTGTAGTATTTTCTTTGCACATTTTTAAGACTCCTGTGACCCCTTAACACCTGCTGTTAGGAAAACGTCATCGTTGTGAAGTCAAAGAATTCGAATCATCAGTTGAAGTCAGACGGTAGCCACAAAAAATTATTTATCGCCAAATCCGAAAAATCACGCCAAGGGTTACAGTACAATAAATCTGATCCTTTCACAACAATTAGATAGCACATGTGGGAACTTAAGTGACCTGCTTGGCGGACATTGGCGGCAGAAAACCGGTTTCTCTCTTTCTTCTTCGCTTGGTCCAAGCGTCGGGATCGTCAATCGCCTGAATCTTGGTAGCTAGGAACCACAGAGATAGTAGTTAAAGTATTAGAGTGGAAGTTCACGTTACCTACAACACAGGCTTCATTGGGGCTCTTCTGGGAGCTCCTTGCGCGTCCCGTCGTTAGCATTGGAGGTCACGTGATCTGCCACTCTATTACTTGAACTATGATCTCTTTAGTAGCAACTGGTTTCCTTACACAAGTTTAGGCGATCACTCGCTATCATTGCCAAAGTAGCCTGCTAAGGAAACTTCTCTACAAAATCAATCGGTTCTTCCCGTGCACTCTTCAAATATAAACGAGTTTCATCCATTTGCCGCTGAAACAAATCGAAAGGCTCGGTGAGAGTAGTTACACTCTAATAAATGAATGCTCAAAAACGACGAAATTTTCCTTAATCTTGACGATTCCATTACTGACAAATGCTCCGAGTTTTCGTTTTCTCAAAGTGAGGAAATTTGAATCGTCATTTTTTATGAGGATTTGAATGTCGTCTAATCTAAAGAAATATTTCGTCATTTTTGAGCATGTGAGTACAACAATGAGATTCAGTTTCCTCAAAATCAGAATCGTCAAATCACGATCGTAAAAGTGAGGGTTCGCGTTTACTCAAAAGTCACGTGATAGTTTGATGAAACAATCCTCAAAATTAACGAAAGAGGCTTGAGGATTCATGAATCGTCAAAAATGAAAGTGTTATTTCTGAGAGTGTAGCTGTTGCAGTAAAATTGTGAATTTTATTGATGCTTTGTGTTCCAGGCCTTCCAGTCCTAGTGCAGCGCAGCGTTGCCCGAGCCACGACCCTGATCGAATGCGTGGGCAAGGGCCGCTACGGGGAGGTGTGGAAAGGACGATTTGCTGGCGGGGACACCGTCGCAGTCAAGGTGTTCTCGTCCAGAGATGAGAAGTCGTGGTTCCGGGAGGTGGAGATCTACCAGACGGTCATGCTCAGGCACGAGAGCATCCTCGGGTTTGTGGCTGCTGATAACAAAGGTAAGGGGCTTACTTTTTATAGGTCATTATACACTGTTAAAAATAACAGTTCAAGGTTGAACCAAAATACGGTTCAAATTTGCTGCACCATGATTTGGTAGACTGTTGAACCATAAAACGGTATTTTTAAATTCGCGTAACTATGGTGAGAGGTTGAACCATAAAAAGGTTCTCCCAATGCATAATAACAGTGAAAGGTGAAAAAAACAGTATTTCGTAAGCTAACGCTCGGGACTTAAAACCCCACAGATTTAACGAGCACGTCTGTTCCAGTAAAGAGATCCGATTTATAGGATGACTGGCAGTATGTGGGAATCGAACCCCCGCTCTCCTGAGATGCTTGAAACTCTTGGCTGATGTCGTAACCACTCGTCCACGGACTGGTCAATTCTCAATCAGAAACAGTACTACTCACTCATGGCGCTGCGTTTGAGTAAACAGTTAAATTGTCGGATGCGGTTAGTAGAAGGTTGAACCGAACTATCGGGCTATTGGAGTAGAAGTCGAACCAATTTTTCGTGAAAGCAGGTCTATTTCCAGAATGTTATAATTGGTTGAAACATTTTATGGTGTATCTGCTAGAAGTTCTCCATTTTTCACCAATATTTGGTTTAACGTTGAACTGAAATTTTTAACAGTGTACCTAAACTGAAGTCTGCGACTCAACAGCACAAAGAGGGCCGTAAGGTCTGATGTGCCCATTGGAGTTTACACTCTTAAAACAAAAGAGTGAAATCCACTTCAACAGGAGAAGTGCATTTTCGACACTGGAAAGGAGTGAATATTAACTCAGACTGAGTTAAAATCACTCGTTTGTTTTAAAAGTGTATGAGACCAAGAGCAAAATAAAGTGCATTGCAGCTGATATCCCGGTCGGATGACAGAGATTTATAGATATATCCCATTGTTCATTTCTCAAGATAGCTTGGCCTTATTAAGGATCCGGCTGAAAAACTCGCTTGTAACGTTCTGACGCCATGTATGATGTCTTTATAAAGTTACTTTCCTGACTCGCACTATTCTCGGGAAAATGACGTATTTCCTCCTGATTTAACATCGCAGATAGTCGATTTTCCGACGAAAACTGAGACTTTAAAAATAAATTGACACAGAAGATACTAAGAAGATAAAATTAACAATCAATTATGTCATCCAAGTACAAAAAAAAATCATTTATTTTTAATTATTATTTTGTGAAACCTTGTAAACCTAGTACTCGCATTGAATACACACTCTTGCCTAAGTGCTGCACTTAACCTTTCCGTCACTAATTACCAAACATCAACATTATGTTATGTTGATAATTTCCCATATGAAATCTTAATGAAGCAGGGCAATACATTTTATGAGACTGATGAGAGATGCGTGCAAGCATTACTAGTTTTGATAGATTTATATTATGTATCAATTAAATGCGTGGGTTACTCTCTATAGAGATTATGTTAATAGATCTGTTTATATTTTAATAATTGTTTATTCAAACACGGAAAATCGGAATATTTAGAAATGGCATGCTGTGGCATAAATTAGTTTACCCCTGTAAAAAAAAATATATTTATAAGTGTGTTGTATCTGTTTATTATCATTATATTCAGGAAATATATTAATACACTCTTAAATCAAAAGAGTGAAATCCACTCCATTTGGAGAAGTGCATTTTCGACACTGGAAAGGAGTGAATATTAACGCAGCGCAGACTGAGTAAAATCACTCATTTGGAGTGATCCTGTTGGAGGTTTAACACACAAAGGATCCACTCCTTTCGGAGAAGTGCATTTTCAAGACTGGAGGAGTGAAAATTACTCAGATTGAGTTAAATTCGCTCGTTTGTTTTAAGAGTGTACATTTACGGATAAGGAGGTAAAGAGACGTTGTATAAATCACGGCTTAATATTTAATTTTCAAACGTAAGTTTTTGCTTCAGGTATGCTCAATTTAACTGATGAAAGAAGTAATATGTCATTTGCCTTCAACATTTTAATTAATTAAACTAGTTGCAAAATCATATATAAAAAGGAATCTTGTACCACTTAGATATTACAAATTTCAAACTTTAAGGAAGCAAAACATTAATTTAATCGATTCATGGAAATAACTTTTATAAAGTTTGTAGCTTAACTTCTAGAAATGTTTCCTTATATGGCCTTTCAAAATGTACTTTTGTTAAAGGTTTGAACTATTAAGTTATGTTAAATGACTATGAAATAGGATTTATGCTTTTAATTAAAAGTTCAGAGACTTTATAGCTTTTTCTGTTACAAAATTGGGCTATTTGAATTAAATGAACCATTAAAACCTTACCTAATATCTTCACCGTGGTATAAGTAATCAAATTATGATTTTTTCCCAGAAACATTTTGAACATCAAGCTTTAACTCTGGGTCAGGGTTAATTCATCAGGGTCTTTTTTTTTTCTTGGCACAAAAGTATCAATATATTGCCTTGTTTAACCATGCGCTATTTTGGTATTAAATCATTCATTTTGAGATGTTTAATCATCCATATTGAACTCTAAATTTAGCAAAAAAAGGTAGAAATTTTGCATTCACTGGCCTTCTATTGAGTTTTATATTTGGCACAAACGAAAAAACTGCAGTTGATTTTTTGACCATCCATATAACGCGTGTGCAGCCTGCCACTATGCTAAACCAAAGGAAAATGTTAACTTCAGACACAGCTCATTGTTGATCAAGATATATACTGCTCGTGCCCCCAATAACAGTTCTGACATCCACCTAATATAGGCTGCGTGGGTAGAAATAGTCATACATGCAAATGACAATGTTCTCATGAAATCTTACGTGGGTGCTCATTATTGAGTTAGCGATTGTGTAACATATTGTAAGTTGTTAACTTTGCAAGTGGAAATATCAAATTCACTTCTTTGTCCCACAAATGATAAGATTACTGTAAAATTTTATTTTTTTAAAAAAATCTATTGTTTACATTGGATGAATAGATTTACATCTCAAAAACTAAATTTCAATAAAATTGTGACATATAAGTTGTATGAAAAAATTTATTCGAATGTGCCTGCGTGCAGCATTCTTAATATCCTAATTGCCAAACCACGACCAAAATATATCCCACCCAAACTCTTTTTGGGCAATACCAAAAATAAAGTTTCGGTTTTTTACGCAAGCATACATGTTAATTAAAAAGTCTTTAATGATTTAATAGCTGTTATAATATCTAATTAATTCGTTCTAAATGATATTTCCGGATTTCTTGACAACTTCGTCGCGGCTCGTTCATCATCTGTAGTCCAGGCACACCCTTTTCCTTACGTTATTTGTTGAGTTGTAAAAAATACAATATTTAAAAAGAAATTATCGAAATAAATTCTTTAGTTAATTATCATATTAAGGGATTTGCATTTCAACACGTAGTAATGTTCTTTTAATAATTAATTTACTAGCTCATACTGGCTGTTTCGTACTTCTTGAGCGTGTGTGAAACCTTATCGGCTAGTAAAATAATATTAAATACCCTCTGGAGGAATATGAACGTAAACCCGTCGCCACAGGTTAAGGCTGCTCATCACCCCCATACCCCGTCCTCCTTCGATCGGGCTTGCTAATGTTAAGTCTATGGGGAAAAATAGTTTTTGTTCCAAAAAAGTCTAGAAATTATAGGAATATTTTGACGAGGTTTTTTTTTAAATTCATAAAAATCCAATAAAGTAGTGCTTTTAGAGGTAATTTTTTTTAAAACGTTACTTGCCTTTTTTTAATAGAAAAAAAATTTGATTAAAAAAAAAGTGAATAACGTTTTAAAAAAAATAACCTCTAAAAGCACTACTTTATGGGATTTTTATGAATTTAAAAAAAAACGCGTCAAAATATTCCTATAATTTCTTGACTTTTTTTGGAACAAAAACCATTTTTTCCCCATAGACTTAACATTAGCAAGCCCGATCGAAGGAGGACGGGGTATGGGGGTGATGAGCAGCCTTAAAGTGAAGACAACATTACACTTCCACCAAATTGCGTGTATTATCAAAGGGTAAATTTTAAATTTTTTTTATTCTTGTGATATACCGCGGGAACAAAGTTAAGAAGCGTTTTTTTTTTTTTAAATTATTATAAACTTCTCCGCAGCCATTTTCAATTAAAATGGAAAATGAATCCAATTACTAAAACAAAGATAGGCCGAAAACTGTATTATTCTACTACTTCTTAAATGAGTAGAACTCATATGAAAAGTACAGGGGGAAACAACTTCTGCAATTGCAATGGAATTTTCCCGTGTTCTGGTGTGATTGGCGACAGGAAACCGGTTTTTCTCTCGGTTCTTCTTTCGCGGTACAAACATGTGACTTGTGTCCACTAATCTCTGGCGTGAATTAGGGTTGCCGCGAGAGATAAACAAAGTAAGTAAAGTAACCAGTTTCCTTACACCAGTTTACTAGATGACTCGCTATTGTTGCCAAAGAATCCTGATGCAGAGAGTTTCATATTCAGTGAAGCTGTTTTTCTGTTGTGCTCTTCATATTATTTAGTTGACATCAAGTTAGGTGTTACATACTCTGAACAGAGGAGGACGGGTTGTTAACACAACATACTTTAATGAGATCAGAATACAGAATGATTAAGAATACCAGGGAGAATTAATTGTATATCAAGAACATGGAGTTAAGTTGAGTTGCTACAAAATTACTGGTGTTTAAACTATTGTTCTTATTGTCTTTTTAAAACTGACGTCGTTCGTGTAAATGTCTCAGATCACAACACTCCTCCCCATCAACTTTGAGGTTTCCGCGGTCGTAAGTTGTGGGAATGTCTAGGAGGTTCAGGAGCAAAGTCCGGGAGATGCGTGATGGATCGCTTAGGCTCCTCACTGGAACTTTGCACAGCAGGAAAGGACTGTTGCTCTGCAGGACCCATCGGATCTGGTGGACTTGTCGAAGAAGGTGGTTCATCCGAGGCAGGATTGTCCGAAGTTATTGGAACTGGTGGTTCGGCATTCCTCCTTAACATCTGATCCACATGGCATCGCTTGATCTGTCCATCTTCGGTGCGAGCCCGGTAAGAGACAGGACCGGTGGCTTCTATCACTGTGGCTGGAATCCAACGTGGGCCGGGATTGTAGTTTCTCAGCAAGATGGAGTCATTCTCTAGAAAATGTCGTAGGCCACGATCTTCACAACCCTGTCGATAGACCATCTCCTGCTTGGCTCTCCGCTCTTCTGTTAGATCCGGATGGAGGCTATCCAAAACCGTGCGAACCCTCCTCCCCATCAACAGCTCTGCAGGACTGGTTCCCGTAGTTGTGGTTGGCGTGCAGTGCTGCTGCAGGAGAAAATTTGCCAATCTTTTCTTCCAAGATCCTTGAATTATCCGACGCAGGGAGTCTTTAACTGTTTGAACAGTTCTTTCTGCTTGGCCATTGGCAGCTGGTCGTCTTGGAGCGATCAAAACTTGGCGAATAGCGTTTCGTTCCAGAAAAGATTTGAACTCAGAAGAGGTGAACTGAGGGCCATTGTCGGAGACTACCACCTCTGGAAGACCATGAGTAGCGAAGATTTCTCGGAGAACATCAATGGTCGCACCAGCGGTCGTAGAAGGCATTCGTTTAACTTCCACCCATTTGGAGAAGGAATCAACGAGTATGAAAAAATCTTGACCCTGGAATGGTCCCGCAAAATCCACATGCAGACGGGACCAAGGACGACTCGTTATTTCCCAAGGGTGCACAGGTGCTCGTGGAGGCAAGTGACGAGAGGATTCACAGTCTGTGCAGTTCTTGACAAAGGAGTCGATGTCAAGATCCATGCCTGGCCACCATACATAGGATCTGGCAAGCATTTTCATTCTCTCGATGCCAGGATGACCAAGGTGTAGAGCTTTTAGGACACGGAACCTTCCCGATGCTGGAATTATCACCCTATTTCCCCAAAGCAAACAGTTCCTGTGAACTGATAGCTCGTTCTTTTTAGAAAAATATATTTGGAATTCTGAATCGGGTGGTTTATTGGGCCAACCCTTCAAAACGAAATTTAGGATTCTAGAGAGTATTTGGTCACGCAATGTCATTTTTGCAATGTCCGCAGCATAAAGTGGCGGGTTCTCTAGTTCCTCAGTAAAGAGAACTTCAAGAGGAGATGGAACCTCAAAATCCTTACTTTTCATGGGTAGCCTACTTAACGCGTCAGCATTTTGAATCTTTTTTCCTGGTTTGTGAATAATCGAATAGTCGTACGCGTTTAGAAGTAAACACCACCTCAGCATTCTAGGGGACATTATCTCTTTGGTAGGTTTAGTATTATTGAAAATTCCTAAAATCGGTTGGTGGTCCGTAATAATGGTGAATTTATGACCGAATAAGAAATGATGGAATTTCTTTACTCCAAACACAATTCCCAATGCTTCCTTATCTATCTGGGCGTAGTTTCGTTCGGCAGACGTTAAAGTACGAGAAGCAAACGCAATGGGCATTTCTTTCCCATCGGGAAGAATATGACTCAAAACGGCCCCTAATCCGAAAGGAGACGCGTCGCAGGTTAGTACAATTGGTAGTTTTTCATCAAAAGGAACCAGAACGCTGTCTGAACTGAGTAGATTTTGTAGGGTTTTAAAAGCCTCGTCATGCTTTTTTGTCCATTTCCACTCAGAGTTTTGATCAAGTAGTCGATGAAGAACTTCTGCTACTGTTGCCTTATCCTTCAAGAATCCATTATAAAAATTCAACAACCCCAAAAACGCTTGTAGTTGCGTTTTATTCTCGGGCACAGGGAACTCCTGAATCGCGGTTACTTTTGACCTAGATGGGTGAATTCCTATCCTATCTATCCGGTACCCCAAGAAATCAACTTCACGAACTCCAAAAAGACATTTGTCTCGATTGGCTTTTAACCCGTACTCCATTAATTTAGCCAAAACATTTTCTAATCGGGAGACTAGCTCTTCAGCTGAATTTGCCACAATTAACAAATCATCAAAATATGGAACTACTCCTTCCATATTCAAGAACAAGTTCTCGATCAGATTTTGGAAAATTCCAGGAGCAACTTTTATACCAAATTGGAGACGTTTTACCTTGTACGCGCCTTTATGAGTAATAATTGTTTGGGCCTCAGCCGATTTTTCGTCAACTGGTAGTTGTAGGTACGCCTGTGCTAAATCTATTTTTGCGTAAAATCCCCCTCCTTTTAAGTTTGAAATCAAATGGTTCACAGCAGGAACGGGGTAGGGGTGGTCAGCCATAGCCTTATTCAACGTCACTTTATAATCACCACACAGCCTTACTTCCCCTGACGGTTTAATAACTGGGACAACAGGCGTGGTCCACTTAGGATCTGCTATTGGCTCTATTACCCCTTCTTTAAGCAACTTATCTAAAGCATTTTCAATTTTAGGTTTCATAGCGAGCGGAACGTTTCTTGATTTGAATCGAATTGGGGGACATTCCGGATTCAACGGCAAAGAAATAGGTTTTCCCAAATAAGAACCCAGTCCCTCACTAAATACATCACGATACTTGTAAAGTAAATCGTTGATGCTGTCAGATTTGGTCTCGTTTATTCCACCTAAATAAATTCCCAAACCTTCAAACCAAGAATATCCCAGAATATTGGTGCAACGCTCCTTTGAAACCAATAATTCTAGATTCGCTTTACGGTCTTTAAAAGTCACGAGAACCTCGCAAAACCCCGCAAGTGGAATTTTGTTTCCCTGAAAATCCCGCAATTCTACACGAGTTTCGCGAATTTCCGGTTTTTCATCCTGAAACACACGTTGAAAAGTGCTCATAGAAATTATCGAATAATAAGAACCCGAATCAATCTCTAAACTTAATTTTTTCCCTTTTATTTGTACCTCGATTTTTTGCTTAAACGACGAACTCTGTAAAGAATTAACGTATTCCTCCGGTGTCTGAATTTCATTTGTACGAGACGAATTAGAATTCTTTTTCCGACATACTTTTTGAATATGACCTTTACCCTTGCAAAAATGACATATTGCGTTACGGAATTTGCATTCTGCACGAACATGATTTGATCCGCAGCTAAAACAAACTTTGACATTTTCAATTTTAGAATTTTGCTGTTTACCCTTCGCGGGTTTTTTATGCTTTAAAAAATCCACTGACTGCTGCGAATTTCTAGTAAACGAATTTTCCGAACGCATCAGCCGCGACTGAGCAGCAGCAGATTCAGCGGCCAAAGCCATTGAAATAGCCATGTCAAGGGTTAACGTAGACTCAGAGAGTAAACGTCTTTGAACCTCTTCGTCATTTATCCCGCACACAATTTGATCTCTTATCCTATTTGATAAAGTATTCTCGAAATTACACCCGTCAGCTAATTTCCTAAGTTCAGCAACATACGAATTAAACGGCTCATTCCTTTCTTGAACTCGCTTATGAAATTTGAATCGTTTAAAAATTTCATTCGATTTAGGTGAAAAATGAGTTTTAAGTTTTTCTATTATAGTATCATACGTAACCTCACTAAGTTTATTCGGAACAGCAAGATTACGAATAACACTAAGTGTTTTCATACCACACACTGCTAACAGCGTAGCTCGTTTTTTAGAATCATCACGAACATTGTTTGCTTCCAAATAAAAGCCTAGCTGTTCTAAATACAATTCAATATTTTGTGGTTTAGAAACATCGAACTCAGAAATAGTTCCGACGGAACCAAAATATTGCACGGTAGTTGCCTGTTCTGCCATTTTAAAAACCGTTTTAAAATTGACAATATAGAATTCTTAATAGAACTAGTTAAAAGCAATGAAAATACAGAAAAGTAACTAAATCTAAAAGAGCTTACGCATGACCCATTCCAGCAATCGGGAATACGAACACAGTGTCCAGGTGTCCTTCAGCCCAGCAGAAACTTGGCTAACACGCTAGCCGTTGAAGTCGCCCTTTTTAGTCATCTTGATTCGAAGAAACATTGTAAAAAATTTAACTGCATTAAATTTACTTTCGTTAGTATATAGAATCGTGGGCGAACCGCCTCGTCGCCAGAACTGTTACATACTCTGAACAGAGGAGGACGGGTTGTTAACACAACATACTTTAATGAGATCAGAATACAGAATGATTAAGAATACCAGGGAGAATTAATTGTATATCAAGAACATGGAGTTAAGTTGAGTTGCTACAAAATTACTGGTGTTTAAACTATTGTTCTTATTGTCTTTTTAAAACTGACGTCGTTCGTGTAAATGTCTCAGATCACAACATTAGGGTAGACTAACCAGTGAATGAACGTTTAAGACGCTGCGGTCTCCAGTGAATAAACAGCAGGACATAATGACCAGGACAACCAATCATACTTCAGATAGCTTCCTACATCGATGGGTGGAAGTCAGTGTTGCAAATCCATAAAGTTGAATGATTTTCAATCCTTATTTTTTTAAAAATATATTCACCAATTGTTCATTCACTGGGGCCTGTTCACTCACTGGTCAGTCTACCCTATATGCCGGATTTTTTTCTCCCCTCCAGACATCGGAACGTGGACCCAGCTGTGGCTCATCACCGAATTTCATCCCAACGGCTCCCTGTTCGACTACCTCAGTCACACCACTGTCGACAGCTCCACCATGTACACCATGGCCCTTTCCATCGCCAATGGTCTCTACCACTTGCACATGGAAATCCACGGAACGAAAGGTAAGGACGACCTTCACATAAATAATATTCGCGTGCGCTAGCAAGAGTATAGCAAGTAAGTATCAGCAGGCCTCTCCCGAACATATTTTGACTTTCCAGAGATAATGTTTTCCTATACCATTATTAGTCCAGTGAATAAAGGAGTTTTACCATACAAAAGGTCCGGTATCGCTGATTTTTTTATATGTTGTGTGTGACTCCTAGGTAGTAATAATTGTGAGTTTTCGTCATCCTCGTTCTATTGCTTTTTCCGCCATCTTGAAAAAACGTTCGAAATTTCGCCAATTTTCCAGTTTTTGGCCTATAACTTTTCCCCTAAGCATTTTTGAATGTAACTTTTCGACACAAAGTTGTAGAAAACAAAATTTTCTTCAAACTTGGTATCAAAAGTTTTTATGTACGACAATTAGTTAAGGAGCTACGAATCAGCAAAAAGTGTGTAAAATCGAGTGTTTCGAAAAAATATTACGCTCTAACGACTTTCAATCACCGTAACTCACGTAAAACTTCATTCTATCAATAAACAATGATTTTAAAAGTCGTAGAAAATTTAATTTCCTATAAAATACACTTATCAAGAATAAGTTTCACATATATTCCAAAAAGAAAGGTTAAATTTACAGAAACCCAAAAAATGTTCTATTTTCACCCGACGATACACTGTTTCATTTTTTTGAAGGTAGCTCTTTCCCATTGTATTTTTTCACTATTTTTGTGAATACAAAACTTGTAGAAAATAATTTTTCCTATAAAATGGTACTATTTTGTGTTTCATACAATAGAATGTAACGGAGCTACGTTGTTCGAAAGATGGCGTAAAATCTTGAATTTCGCCAAAAGAGTTTTTTATCACTTTAAATCCCAATAATTAAAACAGAAAACTTCATTTTAGTGGAACATAATTATTGTGGAACTTGAAGACATCATCATTTATTATATTGGTACGGTCTTAAAAGTTATTTTAGATTCAATACCAAGGAATTTAGTTACAATTAAAAAAAAACACCTTTTTTTCAAATGAAAAATACATGTGATTTGATAAAAGAACTTTTATTTTAAGGGAACATGTACCAATTAAACTATGAAAAAAAATATGGGAAAGTGTATAATAGAAAATGATTAATTTTCTATTGTGCACTGCATTACGTTACATTCATTACGTTTTTCAATCAATTTAAATACTGGTGTTTTACCCCTTCTGAACATTGCTGAATGCTGACGTAGTATCGCAGCCAGTTATTGCACACATGTAATAAAAAGATATGATTTTGACATTTTGGATAAGCAGATAAATTCTTCGATGAATATACTTTTGATTATTCATGAGTATTACTCGGTTTTAAAAAAAAAATAAAGTCTTATCAAATGGAGTTCGTGCATTCAGTAGTATTTTCTATTAGTTTTATTAGATAATTTTCTATTCAATAAAATTGGTAAGAATAGTTCCCATAAAGATGCATCGGTTATCTCCTATAAGAATCCTCATATGTTGCATTTGAATCAACATTTAAACAAGATTGGCCATGGCAATTGGTACATACTAAAGAACAATATAATCCGACTTTTTTAAAGCCACAGTTTGCACTGCAACCCTTTTTGCAATTACAAAATATAGTATATTAAGAAGTTTTTCTGGAGCAGGTGGGAGTAAAGTTTGAATTGGCTCCAAAATATTATTTATTAATTTCCAACCCCAGTCTTCAGGGTTCAGTTGGTTGCCTATAACTATTTATATGCTTGTTACTCTCTTGCTTTTATGTGTTTTCGATGCAATGCTTCAAACTTTTGCCAATAAAAAAATTGGGCGCTAGTATCTTAATGATTTTAGTTCATGGCCAATATTAATGTTTCGTGAGCATATTTAACTTTAACGATGGAAAAAAATTTAAAAAAATTTAAATATGTCAGGTTTTACGTAAGCGTGATTGTTGAAGCATATTTTTACTATAATTTTCAACAAATACTGAATGCTTTCTTAAAACTGTTTTTATATTCATAACTAATAATAAAATCACTCAACGTCATGGTTGGAATAGAATTTTCAGAAACTTGCTGTCAAAGGAGATCGGCCACTTTAATGGATTATTCGACTTATAGGAAGTCGAGTTATCGAGGTTAGACTGTATTTGCGAACTTTGACGTAGAATAAATTTTTTAGCAGACATGGGATAGATGAGGACTTTTTTACGCTGTAATAGCGTACCAATGACCTATGCCACCATTTATCTGTATGCGATTTTTTTTAATTAAAAGGTATGTTTTGACCGGACGTAGTAGCCATCAAATGCAAATCAATTACTATAGTTACATAATGCTTAAGAATGTACTTCAGTGTAAATTTCAGAAAATGTCACGTTTCGACTCCACACCATTTTGTGGAGTCGAAAGCACGAAGTGGATATCCACCATCAATAACAACTATGCAACGATATCTAAAATATATTTTTTTATATAAAAAGCATCGATATCGTAAGATTTTTCGCGCTAAAATTATTTCCTTTCTTTTCTCTGTGTCTTAGGCAAAACATATAACGGCTTATACTCATGCTTTTCGAAAAATATGCCAAACTTCTTTGGCTAAATCTAAAATTTTTTTGAGATCTTACTAATATATTAAATTATGATGTCTTCAAGTTTTAGAATAATTACGTATTTTCCACTCAAATAAAGTTTTCTGTTAAAATTATTGGGATTTAAAGTGATAAAAAACTCTTTTGGCGAAATTCAAGATTTTACGCCATCTTTCGAACAATGTAGCTCCGTTACATTCTATCGTATGAAACACAAAATAGTACCATTTTATAGGAAAAATTATTTTCTACAAGTTTTGTATTCACAAAAATAGTGAAAAAATACAATGGGAAAGAGCTACCTTCAAAAAAATGAAACAGTGTATCGTCGGGTGAAAATAGAACATTTTTTGGGTTTCTGTAAATTTAACCTTTCTTTTTGGAATATATGTGAAACCTATTCTTGATAAGTGTATTTTATAGGAAATTAAATTTTCTACGACTTTTAAAATCATTGTTTATTGATAGAATGAAGTTTTACGTGAGTTACGGCGATAGAAAGTCGTTAGAACGTAATATTTTTTCGAAACACTCGATTTTACACACTTTTTGCTGATTCGTAGCTCCTTAACTAATTGTCGTACATAAAAACTTTTGATACCAAGTTTGAAGAAAATTTTGCTTTCTACAACTTTGTGTCGAAAAGTTATATTCAAAAATGCTCAGGGGAAAAGTTATAGGGCAAAAACTGGAAAATTGGCGAAATTTCGAACGTTTTTTCAAGATAGCGGAAAAAGCAAACGAGGATGACGAAAACTCACATTTATTACTACCTAGGGGTCACACACAACATATAAAAAAATCAGCGATACCGGACCTTTTGTATGGTAAACCCCCTTTTTGAGTCTCTATTCACTGGACTATATCTGGTTAACGACTTTCTTAGGGTCAACGATCTTTTAGGGCCCGTTCTCATGCAGTGCAAACGCCGGCCGGCGATATTCACCGGCTATCAAGAAAATTATTTATTATATAATTTAATTCCAACAAAATTCTGAGTGCTGACATCCACCAATACCAAGTGTTTTTTAAATTTATAGGTCTGGAAATCTTGACGTCATAGCGTGCGATGCCGTTATCGGCAAACTAGACCGTGGTTCTATATTACGAGGCGTTATTGACTGTTCTTAAGCTTTTAACGGAAGCTAAGAATAGCGACAGCGAGAAACGCGAATACCAAAACAGAAAACACGTGCGATTTGTTTTGCGACGGTGAATATCATTCAGTATGATTTTGTAAGCAAAAGCAATTATTTGATTTTTGTACTAGTTGACATTTTATTTGTGATATTTTTAAAAGCGTTTTTTACTTTTGAAGGGTAAATTATTTTTTTGGGGGGATGTTTGATAATGCATATCGAAAATTCGCTGCAATAACGTCGTAAAATGAAAATAGTGATCACTCAATTAATAGTAGAAGTGCGATGAAAATTGTGGAAATTTTCAATTGGCAAAGTCAAAATATTTACGGCGCTTCTGAAAGTTAGTGCAACCCAGCCTCTAGGACGCGTCATCGCCCATGGGCCCGTAAAAAAAGAAGAAACAGAAGATAAAATTAAGCCTGAACAATTTTTAAATATTTATTTTTCATGCTTATGCCAGATATTTAAAAAAAAACTTATACTTTTATGTAAAATTTGTAATTTCAAAATTACTTATTTTTTATTAATTTATATTTATTGTCCGTGAAATAAGGAGAAATCCTTTTAAATATCTCAGCATACATAACTTGCCAGCTTATTAGGCTGTTCGGATATTTTCAACATCAGTGCAGTACAGTGTTAAAAACCAAATAAAAAAATTCCACATGTAATATTTGGTTTATTGTACGTAGTATTGTAATTTTCATTCTTGTATTTGCCCCCATGTTTACCAGTTTTCCCACTGAGATTGGAAATATTAGTTTTGGATGGGAAAAACCCAACGTTGTTGTAAATTGTAATCTTTATTCTTATAAAACATCAAAAAAATCTTAAATTGTGCTCAAATAACGAATTATTAAATTTTTTAAAAAAAATTATCACCTTCCAGGTAAACCAGCCATAGCCCATCGAGACCTCAAAAGCAAGAACATCCTAGTGAAAACAAACGGCACATGCGCGATTGCAGATCTTGGTCTAGCGGTGCGGTACGACTCTGCAACCTCAACAGTGGACATTGCACCGAACCCTCGCGTTGGAACTGTGCGCTACTTGGCGCCAGAGGTCCTCGACAACACCATCAACTTGAACAGTTTTGAGTCTTGCAAGCAGGCGGACGTGTATGCTTGTGGTCTAGTCTTGTGGGAGATTGCCAGGAGGTGTAGTGTGGATGGTAAGTTGGTTGAGTAAAGGGATTGGTGTGAAGAGTTACTTATAACAATTACTTATTTTAAAGTCTATCTCCAAGATGCAAATAAAATAGCTAAATATAAATTGAGAGATTCTATTCAAACGAAGCACCTTCTTTATAATTTAAATGCAAATAGATCCACCACAAAAACTATTGCCAGTCTGAGAACCAATCACCACAGAGGCATGAAGATAGACAAAGAGGGCAGGAAGGTGTAAAGAAACTGTGACAACTGCCCAGATACACAGCTTACACCAAACCACATTTTTGAATGCCCGGCAATGAGTGCCAATTTGAGAGACATAAGAGTTCTGCCATCATTAATAGACAGTAATATCCAAAAGATTGCAGATGTGGTCATCAAAACACATGGTTTCATTTAGCTAAATTTCTCTTTTCGGCAATGTCATAGACACGAAAAAAACCTTATTTTAGGTAACGCCATAGAGTTAGGAAGGAGGAGTAGTGTTCAAAAGGTTTGAAGCAGGCGTCAGGCTTTTCGAGCTACTGTGCATAACAAACTGGCACTGAGGTATCCCAAGATGCACCACTTTAGTGGTTTTTTGAGGTACTGCACATATCATAGTAACCGAAACGGGCACTGAGCTACCCCAAGATGCACCACTCTAGCCTGCTTCTTTAAAAGTTCAAAGATTTTGTCAAACATTGTTAAAACTACTGCGTAGTACTTTTTTGAAGAGTCATTCAATACGTCTGTTTTGTTCAAGATTTTATTTAAGAGTGATAGAAAAGGTTACAGAGAGATACACACATAAGAATTTTCATGTCGCCATCTAGTGGACAGTTATGGCACCAGTCTTTCTAACTCATTTTCTTACGAGTTTCTACACTCCCCGCCACAAATTTACTTTTTCAAAGTAAACAATTATTAATTAAGTTTGGATGCGCCTAAGAACTAACAAAATAGTTTTTGTTTCTCTATTTTTTACACTCCGGCTTTATTGTATGACAACTAAGTTTATAGAGCTTCCAAATTATAAAATCCTTGAATGGGCCTTTTAATTATTTCCCTGTTGGATAACTGAATCTTGGCTGATCTGATTTTTTGATCTCGTCCTGGAAATAATTCAATTATTTTACCCAATTTCCAATAATTTCGATTTTTAGGACTATCTTGGTGAATCAGTACGATATCGTTAATTTTGAATTCAATGGGATTTTTATTTGGTTTCGAATACATAGCAGTTTTCAATTGCAGAGTGTATTCCTTGTAAAATCTTTTCCAAAAGTGTTCGACAATGGTTTGTCTGTGTCTCCATTTGATCAAAAGCGTCGATCGCGAAGATTCAGTTTTACATTCTAATTCAGGTAATACAGTTAATCTTGATCCCACAAGAAAATGAGCCGGTGTTAAGGGGTCAATTATATCAGGATCATCATATATATATGTTATTGGTCTGGAGTTTACAACTGCTTCTACTTCGGTTAGCACAGTATTTAATTGTTCATAATTTAAGGAACTCCTTCCTAAAACACGTTTTAAACAAGACTTTATAATTCGAATTAATCTCTCAAAAAATCCTCCATGCCATGGAGCTTTTGGTATGTTGAATTTCCATTCAAAACCAATTTTTTCTGCAAAACTTAGAAACTTTTCATCTTTACACATTTTGTACAAATATCTTAATTCAATATCAGCTCTTTTAAAAGTTTTTGCATTATCTGAATATATTGTTTTGCAAATTCCTCGCCTAGAAAAAAACCTTTTTAAAGCTAAAATGAAACACTCAGTACTTAAATTTGAAACTAATTCTAAATGTACAGCTCTTGTAACCGCACAGGTAAATAATGAAACATAAACTTTTGATTCATCTTTTAAATACAATGGTCCAAAAAAATCGATTCCAGAAATTGCAAACGGCTTAGATTTTTCAATTCTATCAGCTGGTAAGGGTGCTGAAACTTCCTGACCAGTTTTTGCAATAAACCGTTTACAAACTCTGCAACCATACAATACAGATTTTACGAAACGTCTAGCTTTTAAAATCCAAAACTTACTCCTTATTTCAATAAGACAATCTAATAACCCACAGTGCAATAATTTTTCATGAAAATTACAAATAATCAATTTTGTAAAATAATCATTTGGTAATATGATTGGTTTAACCTCATCTACATCCAATGATGATTTAATTAATCTACTTTTAACTCTTAAGATACCCTTATCATCAATAAAAGGATTTAAATTTACTAATTTAGAACTATTGTCTAAATTTACATTTTTCTGTAATTGTTTAATTTCTTTAGAGAAACTCTGTATTTGAGAAACTTTAATCCAATAATTCGTAGAATTTTCCATTTCATCTTTAGTTATGGGACCCAGTATTTTTTCTTTTGATCTTAAATTATTAATAAACCGTAAAACATAAGCAGTAACTCTTAGTAGTTTTCTTAATTTACTAAATTTTTCAATATCTAACAATGGTTTTGTTACCTCGGTATTTTCAATAATAGAATTCACAATAATTTCTTCTTGATTTTCATTTTCACAACTACTATTTAACCTTACCTGGGAAGGCCAATTTTCTTTTGTTTCACATAACCATGCAGGTCCCTGAAAATAAACCTGATCAACAACTAATTTATTAAGTGACAATCCCCTGGTTATTTTATCTGCAGGATTTTCATCTCCGGAACAGTGGCCGCAAAAATCTGGACTTATTAATTTTTGTATTTGATTGACCCGATTTTGAACGAAGGTTTTCCAACGTCTGTCTTTGGATTTTATCCAGTGTAGAGCTATCAAAGAGTCACTCCACAGATATAGTCCGGCACTAGGGAAATGTTCAGCTACTGTTCGAAGTAGTCGTGCGCCCAAGAGATTTGCCAAAAGTTCCTTGCGTGCTATGGATAACGAAGGTTTTTTCTCCTTTTCGATAGGCACTAGTCTTCCTTTAGCGATAACAAACGAAGTCCCTATGTTATCACACTTGCGGAATCGAATGTAAATTATAGCTCCATAAGCACGATTCGAGCTGTCACAGAAGGCATGAAGTTCTAATTCATAGTCACTGCATTCCAGGTCATGGAAGTACCATCTTGGAAGACGAACGTTCTTTATTTCTTGTAGTTGTATGTACCATTTTTCCCATTTCTTTTGAATGTCAGGTGGAACTTTGTCATCCCAGTCTACACCAGAGATCCACAATTCTTGAAACAACAGCTTTGACTCAATTGTAAAAGGCGTCAACACACCGAGTGGATCAAAAAGTCGCGCCGCAGCTTGAATGATTGTTCTTTTGGTAATTTTGTTAGACTGGATAAATTGTATGATTTTTTCTGCTGCAAAATAGAAACAGTCAGTATTTTTGTCCCATTGTAAGCCGAGAACTTTTGTAGATCGTGATGAGTGTTTACAGTCCATTTGCTCTTCTATCAGTTCATTATTGGAATGCCATTTTACCAAATTCATTGAAGCTGACTTCATTATTTCTTTGGCCTCGTTACACACTTGTAAAGTTTCTTCAACCGTATTTAAACTTGCTATATAATCATCAACATAGCAATATCTATCCAAAAGTGATGTTGTGATTGGATAGATATCCTTGTACTTTTTTAAATGATGCTTAATGGTCGCAGCTAACAAAAATGGGGAAGAGTTACATCCGAATATAACGCGAGTCATTCTGTAAACTTCTAACTCTGGTTTATTCAAGTCCGAACCTTCTTTTATCCAAAAAAATCTTAACGAGTCACGATCCGTCTCAGCCACTGCTATCTGAAGAAAGCTTTGCGTTATATCTGCTGTAAATGCTATTTTATGCATTCTAAAATTTAATAAAACAGCTAGTAATTCGGGTATTAAACTAGGCCCTTGATATAATACCTCATTTAAGGATAAACAATTAACAGCTTTACTTCCACAGTCATATACGACTCGTAATTTGGTAGTCTCTCTATCATCTTTTATTACGGCCCTATGAGGCATATAATATACTTTTGTATCTGGGTCTACCTTATTCTGTGGAATTTTTTCAATAATTTTATTTTCAATTTGGTCGTTTATCACTTTTTTGTAGTTTTCAAAAAGGTTACTGTCTGACCTAAATTTTTTAAGTAAATTTAAAAATCTCCTTTTTGCTATTTCGTAATTGTCAGCTAATTCTGTAGCATTATTTTTATAAGGCAAATTAATTTCATATCTCTGCCCATTGTAAGTAATTGTATCTTCAAAAAATTCTAACACTTTTTTCTCATCAGATAATTCCTCATCAACAAACTCCCTATATCCGAAAGATTCAACATCCCAAAAGTTTTGTATAATTTTATTTAACGAGCCTTCCTTTTCTGAATCTTCATTGCGTATTCGTAAACAGTTCGAGCCATCGATTTTTGCTGCTTCTTTATTACACACGGCAGCGTTAATAATGTAAACATTTCCTATGTCTGGTGGTTTTTCGTCCACAAGACCTTGAAGTGACCAACCTAAATGTGAATTTATTGCGATGAGACGTTTGTTTAGTCTACATATACTTCTGTCGTAATTAATATTCCAATAGTCCGCCATACCAATGAGCAATGTGGTTTCCTTTGACTTGTAACACATTTCGTGAGAGAATGAATTTGTGTACACTTCTATTCCTCGTTGATTTAATTGCCTAGCAATATCTTCACTTGGTAACGAGACTAAACCATTTGTGATGACGGGAGTTTCATATGCCTTTATATCAATATATTTTTCTGGCTCACGAATGTTTCGTAATCTGAAGGCAACTAAATTACTCTGTAAATCTATACTTTCTTTTGAACCAAAGGTATTTATTGCTAATGATGATGTTTTTATGGGAGATAAATTTAACTTTTGTGAGAGATCCTTCTTAATAAAATTCAGCTGGCTTCCTTGATCAAATAAAATTTTCACAATAAATTTTTTATCATTTGATGCTTCTACTATAGAATACAAACATTGTAACTGAATGTTATTTGTTGTGGTTGATGAAGGATTTACTAACACTTCTCTGGCGTCTTGATTAAACGCGGTTGTATCATTTTCTTCGATCGCGTTTGATGGGTTGTTGATTTTTATTTCTTTTATGCACACAGAAGTAGCATGAAGAGGTGTTCTTGAGTTTACACATTTTTTACACGCAAATCGCTTATTTTCACAAGATGCTGATATATGTCCCTTACAGAAACATATTAGACAACGTCCAGAGTTTTTTAAAATGTCTCGTTTTTTCTTAACATTCAAAGGACACTTATATTTTGAATGCGGAGGATCATTTTGATTTTGGCAAAAAATACATTTATTGTTACTTTCTGCTGTTGTTAGCGCATAAGATGTTGGTTTCACATTGTTTTTAGTTTTATGGTTGAAGTACTCATTCTTTTGTTGATTTTGTGAAGAAAATCTTCTATCATTGTTATTGTTAGAGCTTGTGATTAATCCGGCAGCCTCGCGACACATTACTTCTTTTCGTAAAAAATTGAGTAGTTCATTGATATCGAATTCACTTTCAGACTTTCTAATTCGATTAAACTCGAAATTGAGCTCTTCAGGAAGTTTTTGAAGTATCATAGGACATAATAAATTTCCGTAAGATCCAGCTGTAACTTTTAGGGATTCTAGACTTCGAATTTGTATTTCACATTGATCAAAAAGTCGTCGTAATCCTTTTATATTTGTTATGTTTTTCACAGGTTCTAAAGTTAATAGCTGTTGCACATGCGCACTTATAATTAAATCGGATCGACCGTACCTGTTCTTCAAAATTTCTATGGCACTATCGTAATTAGCTTCACTCATCGTAAATCCGGATATGGAGTTTAAAGCACTGGATTCCAATAGCGTGCGCAGATAAGCAAATTTTTCGGTTTTTGTTAATCCATTGTTTTCATGAATGTTGTTTTCATATTGACACCAAAAGTCGCACCACTTATGTAGTTCTCCGTTAAATTTTGCAAGTTGCAGACTTGGCAATTTTATCATTTTTGTATCCGGTTCACATGTTGCTGCATTGTTGGAAGCTTGTTGTGTAATGTTCGTAGACACAGCGGATTGTCCTGCAATATTTTTCAATGTCCGAGTTATTTTTCTTTTTCTTGCCATAATTTTGTCTTTATATTCTTCAGCATGGATCACTTCATTTTCGATTTCTTCAGTTTTAAGTTTTATTTCTATTTCAGAATCCAATTTTGTCAAATCTTCATATTTCATCATCAACTGTTCTAAGAGATCTTCTAATGTTTCAGCTTTTTCATTCGTTTCGATATTTTCTTGCAGTAGAGTCTCATCAATTTTTGTTATAAGTTTTGTTACGGAAGTTCTAAGAGTTGTTCTCTTCTTTTTACAGCTTTCTAGTTCCATTTTTCAATTTGTAGACGATCACTTTTGCAATTTTGTAGGAAAGTTCAAAGTTCTTTCACCGTTCAATTTTATTTTTGGAACGGTTCTTGACAAATCAAGATCAAGTTCATTTTTCACAGATCAAGTCCATTTTTTCACTTTTTCAAATTTTTTAGTTTTTTATTTTTCTTCAATTTTAGATTTTAGTAAAGAGTTCATTCATTGATCTAAAGATCTTGAAGGATTCGATGTTTCGGCACCAATTTAAAAGTTCAAAGATTTTGTCAAACATTGTTAAAACTACTGCGTAGTACTTTTTTGAAGAGTCATTCAATACGTCTGTTTTGTTCAAGATTTTATTTAAGAGTGATAGAAAAGGTTACAGAGAGATACACACATAAGAATTTTCATGTCGCCATCTAGTGGACAGTTATGGCACCAGTCTTTCTAACTCATTTTCTTACGAGTTTCTACAGCTTCTTTTGTGCGTTACTGCATGGGCCACTCGGTTATATTTCCTTACTCTATGGGTAACGCTGAGTAACACCGTTATATTTTTTAGAAAGTAACTGTGACTTAGTTACTTTTAGCCGCAACAAAGTAATTACAAATTTCATCACTTCTTGCCCACTCTTCTCGGATATATTTGCATTAGGTTTAAATTTAATTATTCCAAATTTTACTTTTAACAACCTGGAATTTTTGTTCCCAACCTTTTAGATTGCCCCTATTTCTTTAGTCTTGGTTCTCTCTAAAAAATGGTTAAGTGACTAAATTAATATTTGTCTTATAACTTGAAATTTATAAAAGTAACAGAGATTAGTTACTTTTCATATTCAGTAACTATAACTAGTTACTTTTTAATTAAATAACTGAAGCAGAGTTACTTTTTAAAGTGACTTTCCAATACCTAGTTGAGTCCTAGGTAGTGGTAGAAGTGGACAAATGCCACTATGTACAAGAAAAGTGAAAACTGTACACTAAACTTGCTGATCAAATCTGAAGTCCACATTGTGTGATGTCTCTATTATAATGTTTTCTGTTGGCTCGGGCTTCAGCCTTGTCAATTCAAAAGATAATTGCTCAACATCACCTTTATTTTAAAGTGTTATTGTATTTTCAGTTTTTTCGTTTAGTGAAGTAGACATGGATTGCGAAAACATTTTACAGTCAAACCTCTATAACTCGACTTCCTATAAGTTGAATAATCCACTAAAGTTTCATGAGTTTTAATAAACCCTTTAACACCATTCTTCTTTTGTTGTTTACATAGGCTGTTAAAAATTCAAAGTCGTAAAACTATAGCATTAGGACACATATCAAACCACTAGAGAAGTATGGGAGGTATTTTAGATAACTCGAACTTCGGATAAGGCGAATATTTTTAGTGGTCCCCTGGGACTTCGAGTTATCGAGTATTGACTGTGTAGTAGGAGAATCTTATTGCTTGACAGTAAAGTACCTATTGCCTAAATTTTTTAACTTTAACAATCATAATTTGTAAATATTCTCTTTACTAGGAATTTATGAAGAATACCAGCTGCCATATCATGACATGGTTCCTCCTGATCCAACTATAGAAGAAATGCAGAGGGTTGTGTGTGATCAAAAAATGAGGCCGCCATTTTCAAACAGATGGCATTCTGTCGAGGTATAATATTTACATCTTAATATTAAAAAAAACCTAAACTAAACTCCTCGGCGCAACAGCCCTATAGTGGGCCAAGTCCTGACATGCCCATTTCAGCTTTCATGACCAAGGGCTTTGGGGTGCTAGGCATATGTTCCGGTAGAGTAGTCATCCTCACGCGGGACACCCAGTGTTTAGTTTCCAAGCTTGCTTGGTATCCATTTTATCGACTCACTCAAGGGATGAAAGGGTGGGTCAACCTTGCCCAAACAGGGATTTGATGCCCTCCTATCGCATGGCAATGTGAAACAGTACCACTAACCCACTGGGCCTCTTGCATTATAATGAGAATTTAAATATTTTTACCCTGTGATTATTACCATTATTGTGTACATAGAGTACTTACTAGGGTAAATTCGATAGCAATCTTTAAAGCATTTCTCAATAAATTAAGTTTTTTTAAGAGTGTTAGTAACTATTGCCTTATTAACTTTTCTATCTTATGAAAAGCTAAGTTTAAAATATTATTTCTAATCCATTACACTCATTGACAAGTTGACACTGTAGTAACTAGCCATAATAACACAAATCTATATTTCTTTACAGCATCAAGTTATTACTAAGTAGTTATTTTTGTTAACTGTGACAATTTCAAATGAATGTATTTAATGCCCAAATATCAATGTAGAAATTATATTTAAATTTCATTACATTATATTATTTTAACACTTTACCGACCGGTCATTGATTATTCGACATTTGCTCCCCAGTGCTTTCTAACCGGTCTTTGATTAATCGACTTTTAATCTTTCTGTTACATTTGGTTAGGTTAAGCTGCGTTCATGCTTAACCTAAGTGTACGCCTCGATCCTCAACAGATCTGACCGCTCTGCCTCAAGTTGCTCAGTACTATGGATCGCTCTAGAACAGAAGCGTTCAGTAGATTAGATCGGTCAGATCATGTCAAGATAGGTCAGAATCGAGTCAGGACTGAGCCAGTTTAGTTTTGAATTATCATTGCACTAAAGCTACACGAGGGCTATTGGGGAAATCCATTGGAAGAAACACCAAAGTGTGGTTGAAGCTGCTGCTGCCTTAAAAGATAAAAAACTGATATGATTGGTAATCTTAAACCTTCAAAGTTTAAAAGGAAAAATTAATGAAATGTCAAGACTTCTGATACTAATGGTCTTCCTAAGCATAAAATTAAGCTGGTGGTGGCACCCTCCAGTCATACTGGAAGCACAAATTTCGGTACAAGCATGCCAAATAGAAAGGACATAGTATGTCTGAACCGCTACCAGTCTGTAAAGTGTTAAAGGTTAGGTTTAATTTATCGTCGCACTTGAACTACACAAGGGCTATTGGCGATGGGCGTCGTATTTTAAAACATAAAGTGTTAAAAGAGTGAATTTTTTTTTAAATAACCTATTTCTTTTCTAGTATTTACGAGTTATGGCGAACATCATGAAGGAATGCTGGTATAGCAAAGCAGCGGCCCGCCTCACAGCCATGCGTATAAAGAAATCCATCGCACACCTCGGGGCACAAAAAGACATCAAAATCCGGATCGACAAAGATCCCTAACCTTGGCTTCCTTAGCGCCCCCTCATTGTATGTAGTACTCGAATTTAACCAATGACTCTCCCCACTGGACTTGGGTTAAAAAACAGTATCTGCTGTTAATCCAAGAGTTATTGCATTTTTATCTCCTTGTATTTTTGCCAACGTTAAAGAGAGTGCTTTCCCTCGGAGATGGTGAGACGATGTTTTGCAGTTGGAAACTTGTTTTGCTATTTGTGGAATTGGACTTGCCAGAACTATAGTAGCGTTAGGTCCTGCTCGCCATGTACTATGCTTACATCCAGAGTTCTCATCGATATTTGTGCTTAAGGCCTTGTACTAGGGTTTTGCATCTTCATTGATGGCTGCATATAGTTGTGGGCTATGTGTACTGTTCAATTATGTTCTCATTCATAACTGTTCATAAGGCATTGTACTATGCATGTTGTTAATTGCTGAGTTTTTGCATCAACTTCGATGACTGAATGTAGCCATGTTTTGTTCATTACTGAGTTTTTGTTCATGCATATGCCATTGTACTGTGCATACTGTTAGTAGTTACAGCATCCTCATTGATAACTATGCCTGTAGTCATGTACAATGTATTCTATTTGCTACACATTAATGAAATGTTTTTATGTATAAAAATGGTGCATCTCCATTAACTACTATGGTGAAACATATTCTGAAATATGGTGCTATTATGTGATTTAGAATCAAGACCGGTGAATTCTCTTTAAATTAGCATAACTATGTTTTCCTTAGTTCCCAGTTAATTACAATCAGGGTTAGAAACATATATTGCCTAACTTGTCCGAGACAATTAGATTATTATATTTGGCAAGTATTATTTTTTTCTTGCCTGAACAGGCGAAAAAAAATAATTGTTTTCGAACTACTCCTAAAGAAAATAGCTTTAGAGTAACTTGATCTCTACTCTTTGTTTCTTAAATTATGCTCTTACATGCTTTTTCTGAATTACATTTATGACTGTCAAATTTTGACCAAAGTTTTTAATTTTTAATTATGTTTATTTGTTGTTAACAACATTTGTTATTAACAACATTAAAAATTAACTAGTTTAAAATATGTCTCATCAATAATCTCCAAAGCAAAAACAGGAAAAAAATCAGTAAAATCTTTAAAATAATTGTACAAAAATTTCTAACCCTGATTTGCAATCTCAGTTTTATAACTTAATGAATGCTGCTTAAATGTATTCATTATCCAACCGAATTAGAAACTAACCCAGGTAACGTTTTCTTCAGGCGAGTTTACATGTGCACAATTTCCAAAGTAAACCCATCTTTAACCCTTAAATGATGGTGGTGGAAAACGAAACCCAATCTTTCCACATAGTCCAGTAATGGGATTTCTGCTTTAAGGGCAAAAGAGACCAAATGGCATCAGTTCTCTAAACCAAAGTGCCTCTGTGTTAATCCAATAGAAAAAACATTTTCTAAGCCACATTTCTACGGCTGTATTAAATAGTTTTACAAAAGTTTTTTTTATACCATAAATGTAGTTGACTTACAAGTATAATTCCACTTCTTAAAATTGGTTCAAATATTTTTTTAAAATTTTCTACAAATTATTTTATGCAAAATATTCAAACCAATATCAAAATGTGGGATTATAAAGACCTGCGAGTCGGCTACATTTATCGTATAAAAAAGTTTGGGACAAATTATTCAATAGAACCAGAGAAATGCGGCTTAAAATATTTTTATTGGATTAACGCAGAAGCAGTATGGTTTGGAGACCCGGGTCATTTGGTCTCATTCGCAGTTAGTTCCCATTATCCTGGGCTTGTTTTTCCTATGTCGGATGAACGAGTGGAGTACTTGGGGCAATGTAAATGACCCTTTTGTGTACATATTTAGAAAAAATATTCAAATTTTTAAGGGTGTTCTTGTATTTAGAACATGCTATATGTGGGGTAGTTAGGATTTAACTATGACTGTATCCATCCTTCCTACAATTTTAACGATTGAAAAATAATAATGCTGAACCGTTTTAGCCGTATAAAATACATACTTTTATGATGACGTGTTTTAAATATGAAGTACAACTTTGCTAAATCCTGGTTGTAAATTTTTCTCTAAGTTGCGACTAGAATTTTTTCTAATTTGCAATGACCTTCAAATTTCAAATAATATCTTAGTTATAATAAGTTAGGATTTTTTTTTAGGAAAAACGCACTTTATTTTGTAAACATTTTGCTTAGTTTTGCAAGCCATTTTATAAATTGATTTACAAGTTCTACATTACGGTGCTATGTATTTTTTGACAATTTATAACCAGGATTTAACTACTAAATCATGTCTATGATTTAATATAATTTTTGTATTGTTGTAAAATAAAGTTAAAAGCCATTTGCTGGTCATTTAAAGTTCAAAACCTTGTAAATATAACGAAACTGCCAGTGGCATTCCTCATATGGCTGCATACATAAAGTCTCGGTTCATGCAAACTTGTATAATTATCCTTAATTGTTTTTCGATTCATGCATGTAAATAATATTCACCCGTTTTTTTCTCCTGCTCTGTATTGTTAAAACCTTGCCAAAGATTTAACCAGTAAATATGAGCCAGAAAATATTTTCATATATGAAGATTTAACTTTTCAAGTAATTTTTAAATAATAGTTAAATAAATTTAGAAAATCTGGACGTAAACATATTTTAGTTAAAGTTAGCATGCTTTATATTATATGTTTACTTATTATACATTTTCTTAAGGCATGGTAACTGTTGGGTACAACTGTGGGTGCACATTTGCTTTTTTTTTAAACCTCAATTTTAATTTGTCGATTTTTACCCCTTGAATACTATTGTCTGACATACCAAGCTTAATATTCTTTTTATATATTCGCATTCAAATTAAACCAACATCATTACTTCTTAATTATTCTTAAAATTCTTTGTATACGGTAGCATCTTGGTAAGGGTGTTCCTAGCTGTTGGTATAGGATATTTGGACGAATTTTTTTAAAAAAAAAAACTACCATGCATTTTACAGTTACCATTCCTTAACAATTTTATCTATCTGCATAGCAATTTTAGTATTACTTGAAAGCTTGCCCACCTTTTTTTGTATATGTTATACCTTATTATGGAAAGTATTTGTCTTTGAGTTTGCAAGCACTATAACTTGTTTAAACTTTTGCTCTATGATTATTTCTAAGTGATTAGTGTCACTTAAATTGTTTTTTTAAAACTTGTGGCAAAGTTTCTAATACGAATCTGTGTATCATGTCATCATCTGTTAAATGCACAAACGACATGTGTTGTCGCAATCAATGTTCATTTTTATTTTGTTCAAAACTTCAGATATTTGTAGGTAGCCTTCCTCATTTGGCCAACCTCAAATATTATTTGTACCTGTGTTACTTGTTTATATTGTGAACTTGAATAATAGTGAATGTAATATTCTCTATTACTGTACAAATAATGAAAGTGTTTTATATATTTTAAGTAGAAAGTACTTGTGTTAAATACATCAACCTTTAGGGTGGTATAGTAATGGTGTTTATTGTTGCTTTTTCTACTGCTTAAGTTACAAGTTATAGTAGAACAGTTCTGCTTTTTTATATTTTTTTGTGTGCTTAGAAATATGAATTTGATCTTTAAAGTAAGCATCTATGTATTTGAATTATAAAAAACTGACCAGGACTATGTCTTAAAGATATAAACAGTTGGGAATTTTAATTCATCAAACAAAATCGGTACCTTTTGTTAGGCCAACATTCGGTAATTGGTTTTATTGTTGGTAAATGGTTGCTTGGCTTAATTATAAAATTAAAATAAACTCCTTACCTCTGTGTTTGTTTGGCAAAGACAATTTTGTATGTCAGCTGTAAGACTGTGCTAAGCCTTACCTTGGACCAGCTATTTGCTAACACTTCTTTGCTATGTTTAATAAACTAATTTGTGCAAAAATAATTCCTTACAAGCTGGTGAAGAAAGTTTATTTTATGTTTTAGGCTTTGGTTAGCCTTTTTAATGGGTGGTTAACAAATTATTTTTCACTAGTCATCCTCTGTTTGAAATCCAGACCTTTTTGTTTTCAAATACATTTGAAGAGTACACGGGGAAAACCACTTGATTTCGTAAAAGGCTTTTCTCAATGGACCTCATTGGTGATCACAGCAAGAAAATGCCTAAACTGGTGTAAAGAAACTAGTTACTTGCTTTGTTTTTCTTTCGTGGCAACCCTGATTCACGCCAGAGATAAGTGGTCACTCGTTTGTAACGCAAATGAAAAAACTGAAAGAAAAACCGATTTACTGTCGCCAATGTCCACAAGTAGACACAATTAAGGGAAGACTCTTAATAAATCAAGCGGTTCTTCCCACATACTCTTCATTTCTATTAACGGGTTCAGAAGGGGACTTGTAGGCATGGTTGTTTTGATTACCTAAAATTATAAGTTTTATTACGTTTTAAAATTGTTATATATGTTGTCGTTATTGATTATTCATCTCAACAGGGTAGCACACTCAGGTACTTTGAATGTTGGCTTATGCAATATCTTTTTTTAATTTTGAGCCTAAAATGTTTAAAAAAAAATTATTGTTTGCTAAATTGCATGCATTAACTAATTTACTCCCTAATTTAATTTTAGCAAATTATCATATTTTGTGTAGATAAATATTAGGATTGTCACACCAATATTTTTTTAATAAACTGGTCAAAAATGGAAATTGTAACTCCTCTACCTTTTTTCAAAGGGTGAAAATTAAAGAGCATAAAATTTTGTATTAAAGTAAATGTGTAGCTTAGAATATATTTAAAAAATTGCATTTTATTCTTGATTAAAATGTAAAATAAGTTTTTATTTAATGAACTTGAGAATTGCCCTTTATGATAGTTTAGTGCATGTAAAAAAAAAAAGCAGGAAAATGGGCCGATTTGTATATTTAAAATTGCCCTACCCATTAATATTTTCTTGTATGTTTAATATAAATTTAATTGCTGGTGATAAAAAATTATTTCATTGTATTCTCATGTACAGCTATGGTCAGTTATTTTCTTAAATATCTGTAATGTGAATGTGATATCTGTATTAATATGAATACTTGTTGACAAGAGGCTTGGGCCTGTCTTAAATTGCAGTAGACTTGTTATCTAAATGGCTGTAAATCAATAATTTTAATAATTTTTTGTATAGTGTTTCATTAAAACCTTTAACGAAATGAAACAAATATAGCTAAAATTATGCCTCAATAACAAATACTAGTTTAAATCAAATAAGTTTCCATCAGTAAAAACTAACTTGTTTTGGTTTAAAACTATCATTAAACAATTTATGGCTTTGACATGATGATCATTGCTTTGGAGTTTCAAAATGTCATCAATAAAATATTTTATTTTACTGTTTGTATCATATGTAAATATACACATTTAAAAGTTAAAATATTGTTGCTGTAAAAAAATTAAATGTTATTTTCCATTGATTAGAGTGACACGTTACTCGTAACGGTTACTGTATTCAGTAAAGGATGTTCTATAAAATTTAACTTTTAACACCACTGTATTTTTTTTTAAATTAATTTTCCTTATTTATTTAGCCTTAGTTCTCTTTGAAAAACAGTAAAATGGCTAAATTTTAATTTTTCCTACAATTTGAAATTTTAAAAAATAAATATGAATAGTTGCTTTTCGTATATGGTTACTGTAACAAAGTTGCTTCTTATAAGTTACCTTCCAATCCCTGTTATTTTCAGTTACATTATTTTTACTTGCAACATGTTGAATGTCTAGTTAAAATTGATTTTTAGTTTCAGGATGTTGTTATTAGCTGATTTCAGGTTTTAACCGCCATATAGATATCACGTCCATTGTTACTTAAAGAAAAGAGTAGTGTTTATCAAAATGATGTTGTATAAAAAATGTATATCAAAATTATTTTTTCCATCCTCTCTATATGGTATTTTAACTATGTAATAATAATGCTGCTTTCATTTTCAATGAATTTATCTGACTTGGAAAGGTGGCCGATGTTAAATACTGAACGCACAAAGTATGTCCACTTTTAAAACTGTTCTGAATGTTTAATGGACATGGTTAAAATGTACTATATATAAAATTGTTCAAATGTTAACTTTAAAGTATGTGGTAACAAACATGTATATATTTTTATCAACTACATAAATGTTCTGAAGGGGGTTTCCAAAATTAATTTTCTAGATTATTTGTTTGAGATGTATGGAGACTTTTTATTTTATATATATAGGGGTTGGAAATTCCATGTCTTAGGAAAGACCCAGAAATATGAAATTGTTATGCTGAGAAAGATAGAAATGACAAAATTTGATATCAAACATTTTAAGTAGATTTAGTTAACATGCAGACATACTGAAATCACCAGCATGTTTTATACTTAACTGCAATTGCATCAGCAATATAATGCAGGTATAGTAAAAAGTTGCATTTGATTTTATGCCTGTTTTGTGTGAGTGTCTAAAATTGTGCACATGTTCTTGGGTCTTGTCCATTCGAAGCATTATCGATCCATGTGATTACATATTTCTAGAGTATAACTATTCAAAAAAATTATATTTGCATTATGCTCTAATATAATTTTCAATCTTTCATTTAAAACATTTGGAGACCTCCTGAAATGAATTTAAGAAAATTGAAAACTACAAGTATATGGCAGACATGGGATGGGAGTTATTTAATAATAATTTGCTTAAAGAGTAAGACCATTTATTTGAAAATGATAGGGTAAATTAAAAAAAAATGCATATTATATTTACACTATTGGCTATAAAAAGATACCAATAATTTTTACATATTTAAGTTTGCCTAAACAATTTAATTTTGAATTTTGTATTAAAAAAATTCTATATATTTGGTTTGTGGATTTGATACTTTGAGACTTGATTTTTTTATTTGTGACAATCTGTATGATATTTTGTAAATTACTTTATGTTAAACCAAGTACACATTTATTAAATTGAAATGATATATTATAATATATTAACTCTAAAATAATGTCGCTTTTTTTTAGCTAGTAACGTTTCTAAGAGTTAATTGTGAAGATTCGCCTGTATATTGCATTGTTTTATTATTATGAAGGTGTTAATCCTTTTAGATATGCTTGCAAAATATTTATGCAACCTTGACTTTTATGTATACCTCATATTAAAGACTCAGTTCTTAAGTACAAAGCTATGGAAAAAGTACAAATAGCTAAAACTTTCATAGGAATGTATATTATTGTCATTGTTTTAACAGTAAATTATTGCTGTTTCATTTTCTATTTTAATATATATTTTAAGAAATAATTGTTTAGTTGTTATATTTTCCATTATATATCATGAACTGCTAGTATTGATGTTTCAGTTCTGATGTAATAACAATGGTGCCATCACGTATTGATTTGTAAGAGAAAACAGTACAGCAAGGATTTTTTTTTAACTATCCTCTTTCAATTAAAATGCGATTAGTGCTTTATAAATATTATATAAAATAAAATATTAAGGTTCGTTCAAAAACTTAACTTGCTGATTTTGAAAACTTTTCTTCAATTCGCTTTATCTTCAATTTAGATTCTTAAGTCCTAAGTTTTTTGTTACTGCACATATTATTGAAGGTTCAATATGAAATTTCATATAAAAAGTAAAAACCACTTTCTTGAATTATTGTGATTATTGGACCACTTTAAGCATACAAGGTTTATGAATAATTTGTTCATTATTTTTGTCGATGAGCTAAATTTATTATAATAAGCAAATTATTTTTAATGTGTTTAGAATTGCTCCAAATAAATTTGTATATTCAGATTGTAAGTTTACTTTATGTTAAATGAACATTAACTCCTATTTATTTTATTTTAGAAAAAAATAACTTAAGAAATCGGTCTTAATTTTTCTTGAAGATATATTACGAACCTTGCATATTTTTTATAGTAATTTAAACGTATTCATGCCTATTTTGTAAACTAATATTTTCTTACAACTTATTTTAAAAAGATTAAATGCTAGGGGTTAGTAATCAAAATAGTTCTAGCATTAAACCATATACATTACGACTGTAAAATATTGGTTGTAATTTAACAATAATTAGTTATAATTAAGTTAGTAATTGCTTATTTTCTCAACAAGTAAAAAAATTCTCTCTGAATTCTCTAATCGAAAGTACAACTACAAAAACTGCCATTTTTTTTGCAACTTTCACCAACAAATCCTACTTGCTGGCTTTTCTAACTGTAAATAAATAATACATACATATTTCTCCTACAGAAAAAAAAAGTACAATTACTCAAAATAAACTTCTTTGCTATATGAATAAATGTCATACTGGTAATGACCATCAGAATATTTAGAATACCCCTTTCATTACACTATATTTTACCTACAAACTGCTTTTAATAGTCAAAAAGTAGTGTCGTTACAAGATAATTCTTTTTATTATAACGTATTAAAATATTATTTACATCAAAACTTAACGGGAAAACTACAGAAGCTCAATTATTGAGTTACAATTTTTTTATTTATATTGTGATCTCCATGTTTTTATTTTATTATCTGTGCTTCATTTGCCAAAAGCATATCAAATAAACTATCTGCCTAAATCTATTTTAATTTATTTCTCGGAACAAATTAGACCAATATCCTAGAATAACAAAGTTGGTCCATTCTAAGCATCTTTTTTTAAAACTGGTTTAGTTATAGTTTGTAATCGTGTTTCTTTTCTATAATGAGGCAGATACAATATTATTTTAATCCAAAAAATAATTTTATTAAAAATATTCGCAATTATCTCCCTTTAGAGTCTACCTTTGTAGCTGAAATACTTTTTTTGCCAATAGCTATTGTACTTTTCTAACCCCCATTAAATATCTTCTACAATTACTCTAGAATAACTAAAACGCTTTTAACCTGTTGACTCTTAGCAACTAAACAATTTACCCTATGTCTAAGTGTTATTCCCACAGATTTATATTCTTGTACAATATAAACTGTATAACCGTGCAAACATTTGTATTCTATTAAAAACTATTGAATTTGCTGTACATGTTTTTTACTAAGTGTGTTGTAATTCCTGGATCGGATCAAAACTATTGTATCCATCTGTAATACTGATGAATAGAGTTTATCCATTTATCGGAAAACAAAAAGTGAGCACTTCGTGTACAAAAAAAAAAAAACTGTATTAATATATGATGTAAAATAAATAGTTGTTAGTTGTATATGTGTGGCAACTTCATTTCTTTGTAATATCAAATCAATTTTTACACTCCATAAAATTTAACACTTTCCAAATTTAAGGTTAATTTGTATTAGTTAATTTATTTCAATTTTAAGCCTTGGTAATTAATAACTAAATATAAGATAAACATTTTTCTAAAGTAGTAGAGCATGTGGGAAATATTAAAAAAAACCCACCTTCTTTTAGAAATAATTTATTAATTTACAACAATTATAAATTATAACAGCTGTAAAAATAATTCACAAAAAGACCTCAGTTTTAATTGAAAATAAGCGTAACATATAGCTATTTATGATTTATCTATATATTTATCAAGAAATAGAGGTGGGCTGACTTTTTACAACTCATACAACTAAAGTAGGTTAAAATATACAACCTAGTTGATGATTTTAATACAAACAATTTATGTGAAAATTTTATTGCAATGACATTAGGTATAGGCAAAATAAAGTTAGCAAGATGTCAAATAGTACAATTAAACTTTCAGTAACATTGCTATCATAAGATTGCCAAATGAAAATATGTTCCAAATGAAGGAATACAGTCTAAGCTTATTATGGAAATAGGTAGAAAGAAGCTCTCTGAAAATGTTGTAACAAAGACATTAATTATTAAGGCTTGCCCAATGAACACATATTATAAAAGTACAGAATACAAAAATATATCTTCATCGAAACAGCAATAATCGGATTTCTTTGCATGGAAAAATATTGCATGTTTAAATAATGCAGCTTCCTTTACTTTGAAACAGTTCTATAAAAAAAATAGCAATTGAATGTCTTACAATAACTTATTTGTTACAACTCGTCATGCTTAGGCCCGCTGAATTCTTCGTGAGATATGAAGCCGTTTCTGTCCTTGTCTTCATGTTGGAAAATGTCCTCTACAAGTTTGTCCTGTTCTGGGACGTCTTTTAGGCCGGCAGCTTCGGCCTGGGGGAGTTGCTTTTTCAAATAGTCGCTGATCTGAAACAGAATTTAAAAATAACGAATTTTCTAAATGTAAGGGATTTTTCCTTATGCAGAAGTGCATACATATTCTTTAGTTAATTCCGTTGAAGATTACCCTGTTTTATTTCGGACTTTATGTAAATTATGCTTGTAACTGCTAACGGTAAACTTTTATGTAGAGATATCACGCCTCAAGTTGGCTGATTGTGCTTGTTCTTGAGTCGGTACGTGTTGTGTTTTACTTCGTGTTTTTCAGAGTTAATGATTTTTAATAAATGTCTTTTGTATACCCTGGGTTTGTCGCCTTATTTACCTTTTCAGCCCTAAAATTTCCAATTCCTTTGTTAATATTTCACTGTTAACAATGCTTTAGTAGCTATGCTAAATTTGATAGCTCATTTAAACAACCCACCTCTTCTCTAGAAAGTTGTGCATCAGCGTTAGAGTCGATTTCTTTGAAGACATTCACAGGAGCCGGTCCATCATCTATCTTAAGAAGCTCGACTTCGAAAATGAGAGTAGCTTTGGGTGGGATTCGATCACCTGCCAAAACAATATTATACATCTTAGCTGATAATAAATAACTAGGCAAATTACAATAAATGTCATTTCTATCAACTTCCTACAATGCTCCACTTTCACAATAAGAAGAAGTCGAAAACAGCATTTACTTACGAAGAAAGTAGAATTCAAATCATCTCAATTACTTGGCATAAAAAAAACATTTGGTAAATCAAATGTTCCGATAATTAGATACATATATGTTTACTGTAGTGTAACTATTGTACTTAACTGTAATTATGTCAGTTAAAATGTCTTAAAAATTTAAATACAATAGAATTCCTCTAAACATTTGTTGGCTGAATTGGGACTAAAGGCAAGCCAGTTAAGCAAAACTCCTGATAAACTGGAGACATAAAATTAATTAAGGTTTGGATATACATTCACTTGCACATTTATGTAGTGATGATACTTGCCATATAATTATACAATTAAAATAATTTTATTCGATATATTAAAGCATTACAGTTTGCATGCCATTAAAAAAAATCACTAACTTTTTTTTAAAGACTAGTTTTTTTTAATGTCATTATCAAGTTTTTTTAAAGGTGGTTTCCAAAGATCTTGCCTAACATAATCATCTTAAAATCGCAAATTTTCAGTGATCTTGAATGTCAAAATTCTCTTCTGTGATCCTAAAATCGCAAAATTCTGGCAATACATAAATTACGATAGTCCAGCAATTGTAAAAAATTCAAAATTTTGTAACTCGAGCAGCTAATAAATTGAGAAACTTGGG
Source organism: Hylyphantes graminicola (assembly GCA_023701765.1). Taxonomy (NCBI): domain Eukaryota; kingdom Metazoa; phylum Arthropoda; class Arachnida; order Araneae; family Linyphiidae; genus Hylyphantes; species Hylyphantes graminicola. The sequence continues at coordinate 23,390,686 of CM043115.1, read as the reverse complement.
TTATTTTATTATGTGCGCAACTACGGCAAACCGTTATATGTGCGGCCCACCGTTAAGGTTAGATGTGCGGCCTACCGTTATGGTTATATGTGTGTATCTTAAAATCATACTGACATCCGGGTGCATAAATTACATAAAAAAAAATTTTAATTCTATAAATATTTTTTTCCAAAACTATTTTTTGAAGTTACGAGCAAAGAAGGCTTCGAACTTTTTCCATTGAATTCATAACACTGATCACGAAAATATTTCTGAGTTTTATTCACCTGCTCCTGCCTCTCCATATCCCAGGTGAGGAGGGATGGTAAGTCTCCTTTTCTCTCCAACGCACATATCCGTCAGGCCCTGGTCCCAGCCCTTGATCACTTGGCCAATGCCCAGTTGAAATTGGAAGGGGTCGTTCCTCTCATAGCTGAAACAAACAATATCACAAACAGTTAGGTATGTGGGTAAGTAAATTGTTTCTGGCTGTCTATTTTTAGCATAGAGATCATAGTAGAAGTATTAGAGCATTTAGAGCGACTGATCACATGACCTCCAATGATAGCAATGAGACACGCTTGGAGCTAAGAATTGTAGGGCAAACAGGCCATATTTCCCATGATTTTAACCCTTTCAGTCCCAATGACAATTTGGCATAATCATTTTAGAAACAAATTTCTGATCGTCTATAGCCATTTATGATATCCAAAAGCATATAATTTGTTTCTTCAAACTTTTTTGATTAGAAAATATTTTTAATTGATCTCAATACATGTCAGCCCTATGTTTTAAAATTATGGTCAGAAACATGATGATGCCAAATGGCATCACTGGTACTGAAAGGGTTAAGGAGAAAAAAGCTACGTCGTAATATAAAAAATACATTTTCAAACTAAAATTAAGAAGAAAAAAATACCATTAAAAAGTGACTTTATGAAATAAACATGAAACACTTTTCTATTATTTTGTTGTTGTCGTTGTTTTAAAATTAAATGATATTTTTTGGATGGCCCTGTAACATTTTTCACCTTAAAGTGGTGTTTGGCCCTGAAATTCTTTGCTCCATGTGTGACCCGTCGCTACCTATGGAAGTCACAAGAGGTCAGCCGAGATCTAATACTTTTAATGATCTCTATGATTTTTAGCCTTTCGTAAGGAGATGAAACACAGCAAATTAGGCGCCATTATTTAGGACAATGGTCAATTGACGACGTCGACAACTGAGCAGGCACCCAATGAAGCTTCGAGCAGCATCATTCACTAGCGTCAAATAAGATCACAAACTGTTACAATAAATAGGTTAATTGGAGCTCTTGTGACTGTATATATATTGACGCAATACAAAGCTTTAACACAGCTAGATTTAACTGTGGTCAATAACAAGGTACATAGCTGATCTGGCTATAAATGGCTAGTGAGAAGTAGAAAAATACGAGTGTTTACAATTAAATTAAGAAGGAAGGGTAGAAGCAGATATGCATATAAATATTTTGCAGGCTGGGAAAATACACAGTTCATGACAACTTTTCAGCTATAAAAAACACGGTTCTAATTTGGTGATGGAGCATTTTTATTTGTAATTGTGCAGCTGACATAGAAACTACTTTAATACCAAAGCAACTAGATCACAAAATTAATAATGCATAACATATAATTTGTTATTGTGCAATACATTTGTGTTTTTTAATAAATTGATTTAGAAATACAAGCAAAGAAGGTTCAATTTGTTTTAACTGTAGCTCTAAAATACCATTTTTCTTAAATTAATTTCAAAGGCAAGTTAGGCAAGATAGATAGGAATATGAACATCTTTGCTCGGAAACTTTCCAAAGTATTACAAATACCACATAACACTCCAAATAAGAATTAACCCTGCTACTTATTATGCGAAAGGTTGTAATAAGATTTCTAAACATAACATTTTTAAATGCAAGAAATCTTAAGAATCTAAAGAGGTGGTTGGAATACAGAAAATATTCAAACAAGTTAGTGAAATGGTTAGAAGATATTTTCAAAATACATTGTTTTAAATAAAATTATCAATATAAATAGAGATATAAAAAGAAGTGTAGAAGTAAAAGAATGTCATGCAGCTACATAAACTGCAAAACATAGGTTATTGACCTATAAGTATCCACTGGCATGAGAATCACCTGTTTTTAATGTAGGTGTAAAAATATTTAGAAATAGTGATTATTCAAATTAAGGTAAACTCCCAAAATTAACCTTTCCTATAAAACACTAGGGAGAATTAATAAAATCTAACTATATATTAATGAAAAATTTTAAGTATTATAAATATTGATTTATTGTAAAAATAATTAAGGAATAAATACCTGGAATCAAATTCAGTTCCATCATCTAAAGTTCCCTTGTAATGCATCGAAAGCATATCACCCTTTTTTGATTTTCTATCACATTTGGAGGGTTTTTCTTTTACTTCAATGTCCAATTCACCAGTTTCATCGCAGGCTACAAAACTAAAAACAACTAAAAATAACGCTAACATTAAATTGGTCTTCATTTTGTGTATTATGGTTTTACTAAAAAAAGTACAAAAATACTTCTAATCGAACGAAAAAAATCGAACAATTCAAAACTAAATTAAAAACAAAATTTGCCGACGACTTTTCTGATAAGTATTCTCTTCAGTTCAGGTGAAAATACAATTTTTGGACACGTGTAGAAACGTATTTACACAGGTCGCAGTCTCATTGGTTGTTTGCTGACAGGTGTTCTAATAAATTAACACCTTTTGGTTTATTTTTGATTCGTGACTATTTATGAAGAAATCATCTCTCTATAGCATATTTCATGAGAGAAATGACAAAGATCCTGACAGTTCAGAAAAGAGAAAAAATGCATGTTCATGAATAATTTTTCACGTAATCCGTTCCTAGTGCAACAAATGGGTTATTTCATTCAGTTCGAACTATTTTGAAATTTTATCTTATCGTAAATTCTTTGCAGTTTGCGAAATTGTAAAGGAACCTAAATCGTAAAATCATCGCTAGCTACTTGGAAAATCCACCTACGTAATTTGAATCTATGATCACGCTCATAATCTTTAATGCGGCGCTTTCGGTAATCCGCCAGACTGGCTAAGGGAGAAAAAAATGAAGTAACTATTATAATAATTTTTTATCGTCCATATGTATTTTATATGTATTTTAGTGTATGGGTTCCACTCTTTAGTAAAAAACCTTGTCATACATTACATTTTTCGTTTTATAATCAGGTGCAAGAACAAATTAGGCAGATGGTCTTCCGACCCGTGAACATGCTCCAGCCCTATATAATTGAACATGGGAGAAAAATGGATTTGATAGATTCAGACCACAAACTTTTAGGATTGGCCTTGTGATTTGTTGATGGTCATAGCGAATGCAAGACGGATTGGAAATTGAAATCATTTAAACTCAAATGGCATGTCTCGAACTTTCCTTTGAGTATCGTCGCGTAAATCATATTGTTCATCAATTTACTTACCACCGAACGCTTCCGTTAAGACTTTCAGACCCAGTCGGCAAAGACTTTCGACTTGCTTGCTCCCAGGTTCAGGTCCGGGCATCGCCAAAATTACTGCCGACCTATAAACGGCTCTTACAGCCAAAAAAATGTCCGACAAATAACATCTCGTCTAGGGAAAGAGCACTTCAATATCCAAAAAATTCCCGACGCTGCCTATGATGTCGCCCTTAAAAGTTGCATTAGGTACCTACTCATGTATCGTCTCGTAACTTGACTGTGGTTCTAAATTACAACTCCTGTTTCCAATAGCCCTCGTGTGTACCTCTAGTGCGACGATAATTCAAACTAACCCTAACCCATGAAACTGGATGGGAAGAGCTACTGTACGTTAAATTTTCAACTTCGCCAAAGGCCGCCAAAATTCAATGGGCCATTAAAAAAACAAAACAGACATTTATCCTCTTGTATGGTTGGAAAAGTTTTATGAAGTACAAATTCCTTATTTATGATGAAAATATTGCTTCATATCTTACCGTTTGTAAACATCAATTAAATTTAATTTGAAAACTTGATTAAAATCTAGTTGAGGAAATCTGATCCACCATAAAAAAAAAGATTTAAAATCAGTAAATAGAATAAAACACTGATATTCAAATTTCAATCCAGCAAACAAAAGCGCTGTTTTTTTCTTTAGTTAATTTTTGTTCACGCTGAACGCACTGAAATTTATTTTAAATTGAAATAAAAGCATTAATAAAAATCTTACAATGCTATTCCTATGGGTCACGTTTTGCACTTTTACAAACGTTTGGGTTCAAATTTCGAAATAAAAAGTGTTCTATAGCCTATTCCTGCCTCTAAGCTACTTCCCCACCAATTTTCAGCTAAATCAGTTCAGCAGTTCTTGAGTTATAAATAGTCGAACCAACACGCTCTTCTTTTATATATATAGATTATTAAATAGATCCACAAGGCCAAGGGTGAGGGATTAAAAGAAATACTAGTACACTGTCGCCAAATGTGAATGCCTGGATTATCTTGCACTGAAGTCTGGATCCTATAGATGAGTAACAATATATCTTGCTAGTAATAATTTTATAAGTTAGGTTTTTTAATTATCGTCGTACTAGAGCTATACGAGGGCTGTAATATTTTAAAAAAAGCTTAAAAGGTATAGAAGAGACTTATATTATACAACTTTGTGGCATATATCTGAATCTGGTAACCTATTTAATGTCGTGAAGACTAGCACGCAAACACTTATGTACACAACAATACACATTGAAAAAAAAATCAAATTTTATTTCCAAAAAGTACCTATATAGACACAGGAATAAAACTTAAAATCTATGACACATTCAAAATATTCACAAGAAACAAAAACGGCCACTGTTTTACAGTAAAAATACTGTTCAAAGTTGGTACCTTGTTGAGCGGTTAATGCTATACAGCACATTAAAAACTTTATAAACAACTTAAAATAGAAAAAAGTACAATAAAAAAACAGTTCAAACAATGGATATGAATAAAATATAAATGACTCAAAAATTAAAAACGAAATAAATATCAGATCTAAACCTTAACGTCAAAATATAACTTTAATACTTAGAAACACAACTTTTTCAAATAAAGGAAGTTAATAAGATTCCAACAAGTGATTTGTGTACTTTAACCCCTTTGACCAGATCAGTTATGCCTAGTTCAGATTCACTTTTCCTCATTCTGCACTAGAGCACATAGATGTTTCAACAACTAAAGAAACCAAATAATGAGCTTCCTCATCTTACTTTGTTTTAATTCAGCACAGATCTTTGTTTTTAACACCCTCCCTTTGTAATTTTTAAAAAATTTAAACTGTTTTCAAGAAATTTTACTTAGACTGAATTCGACCAGAAAATAAGTTTGTCGGAAGATTGAAATATTGTTGGAACTGAAATAGCTGTACATCTTGCATCTCTAAACCAACATTTGAATAAAAGATTGATTCTTTAAACAAATTAAAGCTGAAAACCAAGGTAAAAGGCTTAAAAATGCATCACCACAGAAATTGAGAATGCAATAACTTGTTATTTCTATGTTGCTCATGAAAATCAAAACGAGATGGTTTACATAAGTGCCCAATGTCATTGGATGTTACAAGTAACAGATACATGGGTGCAAAGGGGCTAAGATCAGCTTAGAGAAAAACTCACCAAATGGTGAAGAAAAAAAACATGCCTAAATAAAAGCTCTTCAAAAATTGATAACGTATGGCATAAGGGTACCGTTCCAAACTGACTCAAAAGTGCAGTTTTTCCTTTTAAATAAAGTTTCTTTAAAGTAAACAAAATATATTAACTAAACACAAGCAAATAGTAGATTAACTTTAAGCTAAGAATAAGTGATTAACATATGACACACAATTCTAATAAAAGTATGTCACATAAATATAACTCAGATATATTGACTTTTTCTTGTAAAAAAGTGTATAATAGGGACTTATTAGTTAAAACTTAGTTTTGATAAAAAATTAAATATAACTAATTATGTCTGGAATTGTTAATACATGTGCGTGTTAAGAAGTAGTTTTTGTTCTTTAAGGAAAACAATTAGAGTAAAAAAAAACAATGAACATAAATTAATGAAAAATAAATACCTTTGGTATTATGATAAATATACTAAGAAACTGTACTACTGTAAAATGGACATGTTTCATAAAAAATCTTGAAAATGGCATGTTTTTTAAATAACTGAGTATAATAAAATTCACTAAAAAGAACAACACAATATTGGTTACGCTGACAAGAATTACAACCTTAAAACAGTCAACAAACCATTTCAAAACATTCATTGATACGTGAAATAATTTATATTGCAATTTTTTAATAATAAACCAAATAATAGAACCAGACAATTACTTGCAATACTAAAATTTATATAAAACTGAGGATAACTAAATATACTTCATAAACTTAAATACCCTTACGAATTTGCATTTTAAAATCTGATGACTCTCACGTGAAAGAGTAAAAAAAATGGAAACAGTAACAATATTTTAAATATAAAAAACACCCAATCACTTACAAGTCTCAGAAACATGGTTGTACTAAAAATGAAAACATAATATTAATTGCACATGCTAAGTATGAATTTATACTTCAACAGAACCATAGGGATTATCACATAATTATCTCAACATTCATGAGAATATTAAATCCGTAGACATAAATAAAGTGATATAAATTACCCTAAGAACCTTAATATTTAAACATACAGACAATACTTTTATAGCTTAAAGAAGTTGAGATTCTTCCAAAGCAGGAGCAAGAGCAAGAGCTAAAATATAGCCCTTAATTTCAGTTATGCTCCAGTCGAATCTGAGGTACAAACTTTGTAAGTAAAATGTCATTCTACAAATGCAGGTTGTCATAAATAATTCAACATACAAGACAAAACACCCCTTGAGCTTAGGTAAACGGTAAAAAAAAAATCTATAAAAGTTCTTTCCCCACATCACACAGAAATTTCATAACTAACTTCATTGTCATTCTTTTTAGAAGGTTTTTGTTCAGCTCCTGAGGCAGAACTCTGAGGTTGGTATCTGTAGTTCTGGGCTTCGTTGGGCGAAAGCCTCGATGCAGCCGCGGGCAGCCTGTTCTGGAGATGACTTGCATTCTCAATGTCAAGTGGCTCGTGCAAATCGAACGCCTCGGACATCTCCATGGCTCTGACAAAGGACAGAGGTCTGTTGCCAGGGGTTCTTGCGAATTCGCCAGACACGCTACTTTGACAGGAATGGTTCGAGGAGGACTGCTGGCAGTCGACGCAGTTGTTCACAAACAGCTGTTGCGGTGTCTGGGCAATCAGAAGCTGGTGGCCGTCTTGTTGTTCCTTATTGGGACTGTTATGGAAGCTACCACAACCTTTCGGAAAAGCCTCCAGGACCGATACGTCTGTGCATTGCCCGGTGTTCATGGTACGGTTGGCAATCTCCTGTATCTTGTCGACGGTTTGGTTCCCCAGGCAACATGTGTCCGAAGAAGACACGGTTTTCACGCTGCTTACGAGATCGGGAGAAGTGAAAGGCATCCCTTCTGGTCTGCCGAATGTCTCTTTGCGCTTGTACAGTTGGGAATAGAAGTTGGATGCTGGCCCGCAGACATCCCCAGTGGCAGTGCCATAGTCGTACTTGACCAGCGCCGGGTCTTGGTAGTGGGAATAGTACAAGACATTGCTCGATGGCTGGCTGGAAGTACAAGCGCTGATCTTTGATTGGTCTTTCGCAAATACGGGACTGTGAACTGATTGGGTGACAACGTAGTGAGGGGAGGGGACATGCAGTTTGTTGTGAGGTGGGAGGGACCTTCTTGAGCAGTCAAACCTGATTGGCACAGGTGGCGTTAGAGCTCTTGAGCTTTTTTGCCGATTGGTTGATTCTGGTCTTGTATAAATGGATTCACTGAGGCTCAGGTGAAGTCGGCCTCTGTTCATGTAGGCAGGGGGAGCTTCTTCACAGTCTTCGGATAAACTTTGCTTAGGCAACATATAGTCTGGTTGATCAGTGTATTTGAACTGAACAGCTGGAGTCTAAAATTTAAGATATATTCATATAAGAAATCGGTATGTCGATTGTTTAAAGCAAATACACAAATATTTTGAAAAAACAGATTGATTAAAAACACTGTCTGGCTAATAAAACCAAGTTATGAGTTAAAACACTAAAAAGTTAAAGACTAAAGTTACTATAAAGTTATGAGTTAAAAGACTAAATGTATTATTTCTACTTTTTGTTTTGAAAGAAGATAATAAAGCATCCAGGAATTGTTAGTTTTAGTAAAAAAAAAATTAACGATTTTCTTACATTCCAGAATTTTATTAATTATAAAAGTTAAGAACCTTGCAAATAAATTACTTTCAGGCTATAACTAAAGTAAAAAGTCTTAAAAGTTGCTGAAAGAGTAAACCATTTCTTTACAGCACTCAAGAAAATGAGAACTTAAATTTATTTCATACATACTATATACAACATGCAATTAGATTACCCATAGAGTTTATTTTAACAGGGGTAGTAGTGGGACAATGCAAAATTTCAGGACAGAAATTTAAGAAAAAATCAGGACATTTTCAGGACATTATTTATGTAATAAAATACAGTATAATTCGAACAACGATTTTACTGACACTGCTATACACGGAAAAAAAATCAAGCCCTACTCAAAAAGAAAGAAATTAAGGAAAATTTTAAAAAAAATTACTGCTGGCATAATAAATATCTAAATACTAAAATCGTATATAAGCTCTAAATTTTTTGAAACTAAAACCTGTCAAAAATTAGAAATCAGTCCCAGTATAGGCTAAAGCAATAAAAATGTTTAAAAAAAATTTCAAAGTAAGATATACCAAAATATTGAACAACATTCTAGGCTAGTCTTGTTATCGCAAGCTCGTGACTCACGGATACTTGATCAGAAGAAAGTATTCTGGTTGGCCTAACTTGGATTGAACTGGAGCTATGTAAAACACAAGACATCTCTCCTCTCACAAAATCCTCTTCTGATCACATAGAGCCAGAGAATTGTCAATAATTACAAGGTAATGAGAAGCCATAGGTGGATTTTGAGAAAATTACTAGGCAGCAAAATAAGTAGATCAAGAAGCATTTACTAGACTTTTGGTCAGGAGAAAATGACCTGGAAGATTGCACTGGCCGTTTGACCGATATTTGAAGACAGCTTAGTGGATCCTAATCTTGATCCATCTACCAATTTTAATTATTTTTTTAACCTTTATTATTAAAGTTAAATATTTAAACTTGGTTTTTATTAAAATCTGACTAATCTGAGCGTAGTTTTCATTGATATATACCGAGAATATAAGAATTTTCGATTGTGTTAGTGTCGTGTAAAATTTTAAGTCTCAGGACTATCTATTAACTCACAGGAGCTGGATATTTCTCTCTTCTTAAGGCCGATTGACGATGAGGAAAAAAAAGTCGATTATTTCAAGGAAAAATCAAACAAAAAAAATCGATTTCAACGGGAACATACCAAATTTGAAACCTTTTTTTTTTTTTAAATATGTTTTATTGTTAATTCTAGTCTTACGAGCACTTGGAGCTATGTAAAACACAAGACATCTCTCCTCTCACAAAATCCTCTTCTGATCACATAGAGCCAGAGAATTGTCAATAATTACAAGGTAATGAGAAGCCATAGGTGGATTTTGAGAAAATTACTAGGCAGCAAAATAAGTAGATCAAGAAGCATTTACTAGACTTTTGGTCAGGAGAAAATGACCTGGAAGATTGCACTGGCCGTTTGACCGATATTTGAAGACAGCTTAGTGGATCCTAATCTTGATCCATCTACCAATTTTAATTATTTTTTTAACCTTTATTATTAAAGTTAAATATTTAAACTTGGTTTTTATTAAAATCTGACTAATCTGAGCGTAGTTTTCATTGATATATACCGAGAATATAAGAATTTTCGATTGTGTTAGTGTCGTGTAAAATTTTAAGTCTCAGGACTATCTATTAACTCACAGGAGCTGGATATTTCTCTCTTCTTAAGGCCGATTGACGATGAGGAAAAAAAAGTCGATTATTTCAAGGAAAAATCAAACAAAAAAAATCGATTTCAACGGGAACATACCAAATTTGAAACCTTTTTTTTTTTTTAAATATGTTTTATTGTTAATTCTAGTCTTACGAGCACTTTAGTGCTATTTTACATGAAACAACAACCTCCAATTTTTTTTTGTATGGCAGTCGTTAAAGAACTTGTCTTTAGTTTCAATTAAAAACACAAAATAATTCACTCAGCAACAAAAAATAATTCTAAGTAGCATTCTAAGTTTTTGAAAGTAAACATCCTAAAATTTGGTTGACTTATCTGTCCTGAACTAAAACAAAGAAAGAACTTCTGATCCTACGACGATTACATTGCCAAATAGTAAATATTACAAGGAGTTGTGGATTGGAAGATCGATTTCTTCAAAAAACAAAACTGTTAAAAAACCCGAGACACTACTGGTGATAACTAGCAAATATTTTTAGGCGCTGAGGCTGGTTGACAAATCAGATCTGATCATAGGTAGAACTATAAAATTAACACTAACCTACTGCGATTACGCGGCTACTTAGCAAATGTTACAAGTCATCATGTGTGTTTGTGTAGATTAAGTTTAGTTTCTGCACAAATAAAAAACTTTGATCCACATTTGAGAGCCTGTTATTTCCAGAAACCATTGTTTGGAGTTTAAAAAAATCAGCATTGGAATTGTTCTTCAAGGCCCAAAAATAGATTTTCTTTCATTAAATGATAAAATGTCATTAATATCTAGACAAAACAAATCTCAAAAATAAATTTTGCTGAAAATATGGAAGCAATTGAAAAATATAAGTAGTAGTTGACAGGTATGAAATTATGTTTGTTAGTATTTTTTTTTTTAAATTTCAGGAATTTCAGGACAATTTGTGAAAATTAAGGACAATTCAGGACACATAAAAAAAATTCAGGAATTTCAGGACAACTACGACCCCTGTTTTAAACGAAGAAAAGCTTACCTAGTTAAAAAGTCAACTTAATATTAAATAGTTAAAATTGAACAAACAAACCCACATGCAATAATTTTTTCAGACGATTACAGGAGGAGACAAAAAAATACCATCACCATATTTTACTATAGGCTAAAAACAGAAATGACATTTCTTGTATAGAAATAAATAAAATATATTTATTTAAAGAGAGTATCAGACTACAGTTTAAAGCAATTTTCGACAGAATATTTAAAATATATAGATGCCTACAAAATTAAGTCCCACTTTTTTAGATTCTAAAACAGTCTTTATTTGTGTGTGTCTAAAATATTTTTTATGTTGAGGCATATTAAATCCCACATTTTCATATTGATACAACTGAGAATTTATTTTAAAAGCAAAGTATTACAGCTATATTTCAAGAACATTTAAGTTGAAGAACTTTTAGCACTGTCTTCTTTTAGCACTTACAAATTTTTCTTAAATCTATATTTTTAGTTAGACGAATTAGATTTTTGTTTATTACTCTTGATAGTCAAATGTATGCATTTATCATATAACAAGATCATAAAAATGTAACTAGTTTTTGAATTTTTGTGGTAAAAAACTATTAAAATTTAGGGAAAATTACTTTTTTAAGATAATACGTTTAGTATTTTGTGTTATTGAATTAGAATATTGGGAAACAAAATGAAACAAAAAATGAAAATTTTGTTTTGCTAAATTTTAAAAAAATTCTCAAAAATATAGTCTGATACCATAGCCTAGTTAATAATTTTTAAAATTGCTAAAAATGCTAACTTTAAGTATTGTAAAATAATAAGTAAAAGATAAGCCATGCTATATAAATAAAAAACTAACAAATTTAAATTACTAAATATTCATATAATGTCGTTTTAAAGTAAATATCTATAAAATGTATAAGAAAATGCATATCCACCAAAGTTCCTGTAGAAAATTATGGCAATATTCACAATCACAATTTAATATTATACAAATTAAAAATCTAGGACAATCAAACTTACTAGCCATAATTATAATTTTGTTTTTCTAAAAATATTCAATTACATACTAATTAAAAAAAGTCTTTTTGTTAAGTCAAACAATCAGTTGTAAAATTCAAATAAAAAGTACCAATATGGTATGCTAAAATTACTTAACTTATAGTCAACAATCAATAATAATAATTTTAAGTTTTGTACAATAATAACTATAAAAACAGGTGATAAGCAAATCTTTACTTTTACAGAGCTGGCAATAGGATGGTGTTCCTTAGAATATTGAGAATCGATTGAGTTTCTTGCTTGATACTGATTGGAAATGGAGTAAAAGGAATGGTCAGGTTCAAAACTGAAAACAAAAATAACAGATAAATAAGAAACAATCTTTTTTTAAACTAGAGGTATATCACACTACCTCTAGAGGTATACCACACGCTCTCTATACTGCGCTACATAATGGTCAGATATGGTTGCAGGAAAACGTTATCGTTGCCAAGTCAAAGAATTCGAAGCATCAGTCAAAGTCAGACAGGTTGCCGCAAAAAATTATCTTTCGCCAAATCCGCAAAAATTGCGCCAAGGGTAAAGTAAATCTGATCTGTTGTGAAAAGTGAGATAGCACATGTGGGAACTTAAGTGACAATATGGATATTGTACATGATTTTCTTTAGAAATGTTGTTTACTTCTAGTGCAGGAATAGTCGCTGATACCCTGGGGGCAGTTGGGGCCGCCCCACCACGGCTTTCAACCAATATGTCTATTTTAGTGTTTTTTAACACAGTAGAACCTTGATTATACGTCCTTTGCTATGGAACTCTCCGTTAACGGCCCGCCCTTAGTCAACGTTAACAAATTTTCCCAACAATGTCATTCTTGGTTGTCCGCAAAAGAAACCATACTAATAAATCTTCGGCGATTCTGAAATCGAGAATAACTGACAATTCTGAAACCCTGAGTTTTTTTGGTTATTCTGAAACAGTGAATTCCATGTTAATGAAATTTAGAAACTGCAGTGATTTTAAGATAGCATATTATGGGTAAGGAAGGGAATGTAGAAACTAAAAAACATTTCTGACAATCCTATATTGACAGAAAACTTCCAGAATTTTCTAAAATATCGAGACTCTAGGTTTTAAGTACTATAAAACAAAAAGCATTTTGCCCAGAACTCAGCTATTCCCTATTACTAGGAAGTCTCAGTTTCAGAGAAAATTTAACACTAAAATGTAATATTTGCAACTGCAAAACACGCATGGACTTTGGACATTGGTGAATATAAGGCCTGCGCACTTTGGACGCTCTTCCCCGTACAATACGAGTTTTACATTTAATTGGAAGTTTAGATTAATCAGGAAAATAATCTGGAAGTTTTGGTTATCTAACCTTAATAGCAATTACACTGGATAATCAAGGTTCTACATATCATTAACATGTCACTGTGCTCTTAATATACACCAGAGCATCAGGGCTGTAAACGATGACTCTCAGTAGGGCATGTAAGCAGGTGGAGATAAGTTTGTTTCATGTGTTCTCTGTGAATGTGACAACTACTCTGCACAGAGATTTGAGTATACCTGTATCAATGGTTGGGAGGCTTATAATATACCAATAAGGGATATATTGAGGTTCATATTAGCAAATGATTTTTAAGGTCAAACGATGGAGTATGATAGAGATAGACCAGTAGTTGCAGTGCTTAGCGATGAAAGGCTGTCCACACAACTCAAGTCATTATCTTTAAATACCACACTCCTAATTACCCTAATTATGCACCCATGGTCAAAGCCAAAAATTGGTGTGCCCAAGCAAACTATTATTGCCCATGAATCAAATCCCTATATTTGTAAGTTATACCAGGGTTCTACCAGATTTTTCAAATCTAATTTTTTGTTCTTTTCAAGATCATTTTTAGAACATTTCTTGACCTTTTCCAGAAACCTTTACTACCGTTTAAATGATTAATACGTTAAAGAAAAAATTTATTACAAAGACAAACCATAAAATACTTGATGCAATACAGAGCAAATTCAATGTGCGATTGCATCATACACTTTCTTATTAGGGAAAAATAAATTCCAACACTTTTCAAGGACTTTCCCAGACAAATTAAGGACTAGGAAATATTAACAATATAAAATCCGAGGAAAATTCATCTTTTTTTGACAATTTTAAATTTTCGTGAACTTTTGCTCGAATTTCATGATTTTTTTGGGACTTTCTTGACCGTTTTTTGATTTCTTGACTTTTTCGACCGGTAGATACCCTGCATACCCGTCTGCACCAGCAAATATAATCTATTAAAATTAAGAAAATATTTGGAAAATTAATACAATAAAGCACACAATGTAAATTAAACATACCCGGGTAATGGGCTAGTACACAAACTGCTCAGAATGTTTTTGAAGCATCCTCTTGTGTACGGACTTCTAACATCGTGGAATTTTCCAGTAATCTAAGAGATTTTATAACAAAGTTTACTAAAACATTAAATAAAAATATTTAATGATACAGACAATTGTCGGGGGTCTATGCAGAATAATTAGACCCATTAAAAACTCCAATTTCAAAAACAGGTCTTTCACTAAATTTCACATGTATCTAATAAAGGGATCAGATTAATAAAGTACAGATTCACAGCAAAAGAATATAAAATATACTTTTTTGCACACAAATTCTCAATCAGCTATTCTGAAGTCAGAAACTTCTAGCAATTTTGAAAAATATTAAATTTAATTTTTATATTCCTCTTTCTGGATTGCAGCTAAAATCAAGCAGCTTTGAATATTGGAAAATACAAGAATTAAAAAATCGGGGAGCTCTGACAATTTTAATGCTGGAAAATACTAAAAGTTTATGGTGACATAGATGTAAAGTAACATATTTTTGAACTCTTAAATGAGTTCATTATACTAATAGACAAAATAATTTTTTTATAGCCATAACAGTCAATTTTGTATGATGTACACACACAATTTTTGTTATTTGTTAAAAACAAATGAGACTTTAGACCTCTAAAAGTGCATGAAGCTCAGCAAAGGGCTTGTGTTAAAATAATACAATTTATTGTTAAACGATTTTAAGAACAGTATTTTAGCAAGAGAGAAGATACATGTTTCAAATATTCACTGATAATACTCAAAAGTAAAAAGTAAGCATTCAAAGGACAAATGAGATATATATTCACTGACATATCTTCTTTTTTTACAAACAGATGCCTAAAAATTTGATTGCAATACTTGAAGAAATAAAGTATTAAAAAAAAAATATATACATTAAAACAGAAGTAAATTACTAAAAATATACTATCAATTATGGCAGAGTAAGCTCCCACTTAACTGGACTGTGGTTAATCAGATCTCTACTTTGACTGTACAATCTAATTAACATGCAGTGCTGGATTTCAGCCTAGACCTACAAGGCCAGGGAATAGGGGCCCAGAGAGGAAGAGGTCCTAAATAAGATAAAATCGCCAAAAAAAAAAAATTGAAAATCGACAAAACTCTGAAAACCTATCACACAATGGTCTGCCAAATTGTTCAGCAGAATGGTCATTTTCAACGCCAAAGAGAGTTAAGAATTACTTAAGATATAACGTAGGAGGGAACAGGCTCAACTTTCTCTCAATAGAGTAAAAAATGCAGTCAATTGACCATGATGACGTCATTCATTCTTTTGCACAGAAGAAAGTTTGTCGTATGATTTCATAGCGAATAACTACAGTAACATACTGTATTATTTTGATGTTTATTAAAGTCCACTAAATTATATGTTCTGTGTAGTGTATTTAATATTTTAATTTCCAAAATAGCTTCAAGATGGTTGGGTGCCCCAAATGTCAAGTGCCTAGGGGACATGGGTCTTTAAATCTGGTATTGTTTACATCCAAACCCTAATTAATTTAATTGATATGGTTTAACCAGATCTTCATTTAATCGGTTTGTCCTTGGTCCCATTTCAGCGGGTCCACACATTAAGGAACACAAAGTTGTGTTATTGGCAACAATGTGAGTGTTACCCGACAACCGAATACCAATTATTAAACAAAAATTTAGATTGATAATAATTTTCTTATTCTGTTCACACTTAGCTATGTTGAAGTAACCTTTTAACAGTAGAATAAATACCTATGATCAATTTATGTAATTAAGTGTCAAGATCTTTTTATGATAATAATTTTGCATTGGATCCAATACAAATTCAAAAAGAAATAATTACCTGTTCATTAGTAGTTCTTCCTTTAACTATTAGCATCATATGGAAAGCAGTAAGACCAATAATTGGTATAAAGAGAATTACTATAATCCCTATGATTGTAATACTATTTTGAGGTTAAGTGAAAGGTTACTTAATGAAATATAACTAATAACAGACATTTAGGTATTTCAGAATTTTAGTTTATGAAAAATTATGAATCAAAATATTTGTACAAATACTAAATAGCAAAGATTATTATATTGACTTCATAAATAAATAATTTTTAAATAAGTAGTGAATAATATAACAAATATCAATTGGAATAAAAATATTTGTTTTAAAAATTTAGGAAATTAGATGTTTTGTCTAAATGATACACAAAATAGGTATACATAACTTTTTATGTTGCATGTAAAGCATTAATTGAAATAATATTAGATTAAAAAAACTTTTTTAATAAAAAATATGTAATTTTTACAAATAAATTTTAATTCATTAAACAGATCCTATTTTATGATGAATCTGATATATTAAATTACCCTGAAATGAAAATGCTAAGTAAAGCTTGAACACTAAATAAACTGCCATATTTGGTTTATCACTTTTCCTACAAATTACAAGAAATATCAAAAATATAAATAAATAAAATAGTGATACTGAAACATAATGTAATGAAATACAATGAATGAATATTTTAGAAAACACAAAAAGATACGTCATGATTGTTTGCAGCTCCTGTATCTTGTCTAAATGGTCTCTCATATAAAACCCACAGAGACTAAGTATGGAGATCATGTGTATGCTCAGCCAAAGAAGAAACATGAAGAAGTAGCGGTAATTTCGACGGCCAATGCAGTTGTTCACCCAGGGACAATGATGATCAAATGTCTGTAAAAGAAGGTTATAAATAGCTAATTAAGTTATCCAAGTACAGTAACCCCTCACTATATAGCGCCTCGTTACATCGCGCATTTGGATATATCGTGCCTTGTATCATGTCTCCCAATTTTCCCACCTTGATATTTGCCGGAAATAGGTTATACGATAAACAAGTTGGTTTGTTACAGAATCTGTCACTTACACCGCTTCCACACAGTTTTTATGCTCAACAGGAAACACACTAACAGCACCTCAGGAAGAAATTCACCAAATAGGACCTTTAGCTAGTTCTAATTCAAACTTTTATAAACCTATGTTACTATTGCAGAGTTAGAAAAAAAAGGAAATTTGGGAGCCACACAAGAGTATTATATATACATATAAACACACAGAAATCTAACATCTAAACTTTGTTTTATCGCTGACATCAACCCTTTCACTACCAGGATGTACGCAACTTAAATCCTCTCAATTCAATCATCAACAACCAGGATGCACAATGCTGTCCACTCAACAGCAAGTAGTTGCAGCAACAGCTTTTCTAGCCTGGTTCCTAGGCTTTTACTCGAGAAACTAAGCCTGGTAGTCAAATTATTCATATACTCTATTAGTAATATTGAGATCTGAAGAGTACTGAGGAAAAACAACTTCATTGCATAGGAATCTGCCTGCATCAGGATCCTTTGGCAACAATAGCGAGTCATGACTAATTTGATACAAGGAAACTGGTAACTCCCTTTATTCATCTCTTGTGGCAACCCTGATTCACGCCACAGATCAGTGGACATGAGTCACATGAACCGCAAAAGGAGAACTGAGGGGAAAAAACCGGTTTACTATGGCCAACGTCTGCCAAGCACACCAGAATACGAGAAGATTCCTATGCAATGAAGTTTTCCCCTGCACTCACAAAAAGCATTAAATGCATACTTCAATGCAGTTATCGCAGACTCCACAGTGAACACAGCGTGGGGGCCTGTAGAACTGGCAAGAAACACACCACTTGAGCCTAACACGCAGGCCACGAATTTCAATCTCGATGAAGGTTGGAGTTATGCTGTTGTCGCTCTTTATTTCTTCTGGTTTGGCTGAAATCGGAATACAGCTCATTGCAATTAGTTAGTTTATGTATAAATGAAGATCTCAAGTGCAAAACAAGTTAAATCCCTTTTTGGAAAAAATTGAGTGTGTTAGCTTTTCATACAGTTATTGTAGGAAGGGATCCACCAACATTTTGATTTTCCCATAAAAAAAAGTTAAAACATATGAAGAGTACACGGGAAAAACCGATTGATTTTTCAGAGAAGTTTCCTTAGCAGGCCACTTTGGCGATGATAGCGAGTGATCGCCTAAACTTGTGTAAGGAAACCAGTTCCTACCATAGATATCATAGTTAAAGTAACATAGTCGCAGATTACGTGACCTCCAATGCTATCGACGGGACGCGCAAGCAATGAAGTCAGTGTTGTAGGTCACGTGACATGCCAGTGTAGTACTATCTCTGTGGTTCCTAGCTACCAAGTTCAGGCGATTGGCGATCCCGACGCTTGGACCAAGCAAAGAAGAAGGAGAGAAACCGGTTTTATGCCGCCAAGCAGGCAGTTGCGGCCGTCCGCCTAATAAATCAATCGCTTCTTCCCGTGTACTCTTCATATGTATATGTACATATGATTATAATCACTCATAATCATCAATACGTATATAATCTGTATGAAAAGCAAACCAACTCAATTTTTTCCAAAGAGCGATTTAACTTATTTTGCACTTAACGTCGTCAAATATAATAGTTAAACCAAGGGGTTGCTAATGGCTCCTCTTAAAGAGAGACAGTTTAAACATTTAAGTATTATACTTGACTTTTTGATTGTAATTAGCAAGTTTTTAAAAGGTTTTTAATTTACAACTGGTTAATGAATGTTATTTTCATAATTTTTTTACAGTAAGTAGAAGCATGCTAAATTGAAAGATGCTTTAGTTAAAAAAAAATAAGAGATATATTAATTTTTACAAGTGGACATGCTCTCCAAAATAGATTTTTAAAAATCTTAGGAACCTTAGAAATACTATTTTTAATATAAATTTTTTAGATACAGCAAAAATATATACACACATATATATTGCATTCCATGCAATTCTCTGATTTACTTTAAAAGTGTAGTAATGTTTTGGTAATTATGATTACATAGAGCAATTTCAAGCAGTGCAACACTATAAAAACTCCTATCAAACAACAACTATTTTAAGATTCTAGATACATAATAGCAACACATAGAAAATTTACTAAACATATTATTTGAAACTGACACGTGTCATAATTGCTCACATGGCCTAAGCATGCAAATTGCAAACATGAATAAATTTTTAACAAGGCTAGAAAACAAAATTACAAGAAAAGTAGGTATTTACCTTTTGGAATTACACCAGGATTTACAAATGTTGCCATAGCAAAGTTTACAATAACAAAAAATGTTATAATACTTTGAAGTATTGGAATGCCAATAGTATACACTGTCATCAAGTATCGACACCTAGAAAAGTAAACATCTTATCATCTAAACTTGCACAAATATGTGAACTTCCAATGCATAGAAAACATAGAGTATGGGATAGATAGTCAATGACAGGAAAATACATTGAAAGGAAAGTGTTGGCAATAAGACAACTAAATAGATCCAAGATTGATTGAAGTAAAATTATACAAAAGCTACACACATAAATGATTTACGTATAAATTAAAATTAAGGTTTTTTATGAAGCACAAGTACCATGTTGTTAAATATGGTATCTCAATAAAATTTCTAATAAAAATAGAAGGACCATCCGAAAAAAAAAAAACAAACCCCGTGGGGCCAATATAACATGTTACAAAAAATAGTTTTTAATTACATTTGAGTAATTTGTATTTTTCTGCTTGACTATATTTTGTTTATTTTAAGCTTATGTTCGGTATTAATGGTGCATGTTATGTTTTCAATTTTACCAGTGTAGTTTTAACAACAAAAAATTATTTTTTTAGGTTGAGGTTTATGTCCCAATGGAATGACCCTCCTTTATATCAACGTACCCTTCCTTTTATAAATAAACTACTTAAGCTTAAGAAAGTTAGAGGGCTACAAAGCCATTTCCTTAGTAAATAATATTTTTAAAAAATTAACTAATAGTACTCAATTTGCTTCCATACACTCTAAAATATGAACTATAAGTAGAAATTGAAAGTTGCCCAAAAGTGGCCGTATAGAAAGCAATACTTAGGTTGATTAATTTTACTTCTAAAAACCCACAAATATAAAATTAGAAAGATACTTTCACTAATTAATCATTACATTTGTGGTATTGTAGGTAAAAATACATTTCATTAAATAAATAAGAAACTCCTTTAAATAAATTCTAGCATTGTGTCCATTTAGTTTGTTTTGAATTGTCTTGCAAGCAACACATTTAAAAGATAAGACAAGGGATAGGTAATTTTCAAGTTGTAAATGTGCATCTACAGGAGGAAAATGTTAATTTGGTATTACGGCTTATTTTTAAGTCACAAAAAATTTGCATAACAGAGAAGATTTTATAAAAATAGTTAAAAACCACTTTTAATTTTGAAATGAAAATACATTTTTCTTTCTTCCAGTTAAAATTTTGGAGAACTTTCTTATTCAAGATAGTAGAGAGCCATGGAATATATTATAGATTATACTATACCTATACTGCAACAAATTTGGAACGATCATTAAGAAAAAAAAAAGAATTTCTAAAATGGTTATTATTATTAATGTTAAGCATAAGTACTCACGGAAACGCGAAAAATATCCCGGTTGCTGAGAGTAAAACCGCCCATGCAAATGAGGCATGGACAAGTTTCGTTAGTGGATTGCACTTGCCCATGTTGTTCTTAAGCTTATTTTAGAAAATCATTTTTGCAACGTTCCTCTGGCTTATCATAGATGAAGCCGCAATACGCCACCAGCAAATTCGATGTTTTGCAAGAAAAACAAACGAGCGATTTCTAATAGATACATCACTCGGCAGAACGAGACAGGAAAAACATGTTGATAAACTTTCCACAAATTCTTCGTTCCTTGTTTTAAAAATTAAGATTCACATATGTGGTTCGCTATCGGCAAGTAATGAGCATTCTGAAACCCAAAGATCCATATAATTTTGTCTTGTGGTTATAATTGCAATACATTTGGCCGTAGATTTAAGCACGAAATTTTATTATGCAGGAGCAATAACACGTTTAAGAAAAAAACAACAGGCTCTTTAAAACAACTTTTGACATTTTAGCCCAATCTTCATAAACAACAATTTTGTGCTATCTCAGTTACAGTTAATAAAATTACTGAATTCAATTATATATCTCTATAGTTTCCAAACAATTTCAAAATTTTTTCAGGTTATCTAAAAAAAAAAAATTTCTTATTCATTAAAAAATTAAGTTTCTAGGAATCAAGTTTTAGTACTAAAAAAAGTATTTACAAACAAAAAATGGCATCAAAACAATAGTTGACCAGAAAGTGAATTGCAAGCGCGCATGAAATAGTAAAATTTGATTAAGTTTCCATTTAAAAGAAATTTAATATTCTTCTTATTCAAAGTAAGTGTCTATTCTAACTGATGTTAGTGTATTCTTTTTCTTGATTTCAATTTTTTGCTGTAATACAGTTCAATCTCAAGACGTGCGTAGCACATTTTATTGTATAGTGCCTAAAAGAGACACTATGCATAGTGGGGTGACTACTACTTCATAATTATATGTCTAGAGAACCTATACATATAGCTAAGAAAAAGATGGAGATAGGGGTAAGTGGTGTACCTTGGACGTATGTGTACCTCGAGCCTATGCTGATTCTAGCTCGATTAGCTTAGATACTGAAACAACACCACATGCAGTTAAATTATTTGCTAGCAGGGATCTCAGTGAAGTTCTATCTGTTTGTTTAAAAGGTCAATTTATTAAAGAGGTTTCGAAAAACTAAATTCACAGTTCAAAAGTAAATTTTTGTCAGATTCTTTAGTGTATTTTTTACTCAAACATGTAGTGTTTATTCAGAAACGGGTAAATCTTTAGAATCCGGTGCTGCTTGGCGCTTGTCCAAAAACAACAAATAATTGGCGAAACTCGCGTGCTTTATCATTGCCAGATTCTTTCAAGCCAATGCAACCCTAGTTTCTTTCACTGATTTCTAAGGTTAATGGATCGCAGATAGCTACGGAAGAGTTTGAAGTCATTTTTTTTTCTCCCAGGTCAACCCCAAATATCTAGTCTAATTGGAATAAACGTCGCATTAGAGCTGCACGATTGGCAATCCACTTTGGTTTGAATTAACGCCGTACTAGAGCTACACAAGAGGCTATACAGTACGCACCCGTTTGGGGCCCCGGGCAATTTTTTTTTCTCTAAAAAAAATCAGTATCCAACATCGGGCAGTATTGTAGGGCCCATTGAAAGCCTAAATACCCGTTTGGGGCCCCGGGCAATTTTTTTTTCTCTAAAAAAACATCAGTATCCAACATCGGGCAGTATTGTAGGGCCCATTGAAAGCCTAAATACCCGTTTGGGGTTCCGGGCAATTTTTTTTTTCTCTAAAAAAAATCAGTATCCAACATCGGGCAGTATTGTAGGGCCCATTGAAAGCCTAAATACCCGTTTGGGGCCCCGGGCAATTTTTTTTTTCTCTAAAAAAACATCAGTATCCAACATCGGGCAGTATTGTAGGGCCCATTGAAAGCCTAAATACCCGTTTGGGGTTCCGGGCAATTTTTTTTTCTCTAAAAAAACATCAGTATCCAACATCGGGCAGTATTGTAGGGCCCATTGAAAGCCTAAATACCCGTTTGGGGCCCCGGGCAATTTTTTTTTTCTCTAAAAAAACATCAGTATCCAACATCGGGCAGTATTGTAGGGCCCATTGAAAGCCTAAATACCCGTTTGGGGCCCCGGGCAATTTTTTTTCTCTAAAAAAACATCAGTATCCAACATCAGGCAGTATTGAAGAGTCTGTTGAAAGCATAAAATTTTGTTTGGGGCCCCCGGCAGCTAGCAGACCGGCCCTCTTCGAATCGATAAAATATTCAGAATAAAAAATAACTGAAATATAATAACCAAAACCAGAGTTAACCGTATTCAGAGTTAACCGTAACCACGATTACGATGCGCGCGCAACTTTACCCACAATTCATCGCTCGCAAGTATCAACAGCGTCGTTAGTTGGACGAAAAAATAAATTAAGAACAAAATAATTCCATTGTGCGCGCACATCATCCGGGCTTCTTACCCACAATTCCGCGCAAGTATTACCAGCGTCGACAATTGGATGAAAAGATCTTTCGCCGTATCACCAAATAAAATTGTTTATCGCTTCCTACAAAAAACGCCAAATCCGTTGGCGACAGAAGCACCGGATTCTAAAGATTAACCCAGAAACGATGGTTATGCAATATAAAGCAAAGTTTTAGCTATAAAACAGTGTACTTGATATTAAGTTAAGTCTAACCTTAACTTGGCGATTAACTATTTTGTTTTTAGTATCCAAGAGGTGTACCTCGAACCTAATACAAGTGGTGTACCTTGGACTGGTCCAAGGTACACTACTATAGGTCTTATGTGCTTCATATTGTTAAAAACCCTTTTTAAAATTCAAGTAAATTTTTTCCTTTGAAAAATTAAGTATTTTAAGCTATTAATATGCAACCCTGATTTGTAAAATCTAGAAGAATGGAAATTTGTAAGAAATTTTTATTTGGTGTGATAAAGACTTTTTTTGTAGTTAATTATTTAGATTTATGGAAGCCGATAAAATTGTAACAATATTTATATAATATAGAACATAATTATTGCATGCTCATCTAAAAAGACATTTTTTATAATAAATATCTAAGCAGAACATTCTTTTTACTTTTAGGCCTAGTTGTATAAACATAGGGGGGAATATTTGAGTTGTTTTTTCAAATTTAAGACAGAACGATAGGCAAATGTTTTTCTATGACATGAAATAACAGTTTAATTTTATGCTGCATTTTAACGGATACACCTGAGAAAGACTGCATTGCAGCTGAAAAAGCCAAAAGAGCACTAAAAAAACTAAGGCAATAATACCCCTTACTAAGCCAATTGACCTGACATAACCAATTAACTACAATCTTGGCTAGAAATAAGAGTAGGTTGTAAAATGTATTTTTGAATTTTATGTTGCTAATAAATATTGGTTTTCGGACTGTAAATCGAGTCTCTCTACCTGTTAATAATTGGTCCAAGGTACACTACCGGCTGGACCAAGGTACACCGCCAGTGGTGTACCTTGGCCCTAATTACAATTTTCTGTATTTATTTTTGTAATAGTTGAAATCATTTAAATAACATGTTAAAATAAATATATGTTGTGTATAACAACATAAAGTATTTAGTAAAAATAATTTTATTCACTTTTTGCAAGATATTAAGAAATTAAAAATTGAAAAGTCAAAATAGGTCCAAGGTAACCCACCTTCCCCTACTGCGGGGCAAACAACAAAGCAAAAACCGCTTTTCCAAATCAAACCATTGATCGCTTTGTAGTTTAACGTAAAAACAAACGCTATTTGGTGTTAATTCCGAAGTGGATTTTGTTTAGAATGGACTTGATCGACTTGGCAAATTTCTGACTATCTAACACTTATAAAAAATTATAATTACCATACATTTTTCTTGTCTGTAAAGTGAATTACTACTCTACGGCGTAGCAGGATTAGGTAGGTTGAAAGTTTTCCAGCTGTCTAATTTAGATTCCACGAACTCAGCCAATCACGCTTTGTAATCTAGAACCTTGGTCAAGTGACGAGATCAACACTAACACAACCTACAAGCAGCATCGTGTATACATGGTGTCGGGACTAACAATTCCTCAGATTTAACGAGCATGTATGTCAAAGTGTACTCGGGACAAACTCTAACATCAATGCCCATATGCTGTGATTCAAACCCGGGATTTTCTCTTTAATAAAATTTTGTTTCCTTTATCCTGCCATTGTGAGGTCTGCTTGAGAAGTTGTGTTTTAAACAAAACATTTATAATTTTTTGGTAGAAATTTACTGTACGGTAACCATAGACAAACTTTTCGAAATCGCGCCAGAAGTCCGTATTCTGGCGACTTTTGACGTCATGTTCTCTTCACAACGATGACGTTTTCCGGCAACCCTACTTAACCATTATGCGTTTCGGTCAGGTCAGACAGGTTGCCACCAAAAACTATTTATCGCCAAATCGGAAAATCGCGCCAATGTATGTGGATTCCCACGGAAGAGGGTTGTCAGACTCTTCAAAGAGGTTGAAGGACTTGTTTTTACACAAATAAGGATGAAGAGAAACACATAAACAATAACAGTTTATTGACAAGACAAACATCCATTCGCTAACTAACCGGGATTCAAACCAGGGACCTACTGGTTGGGATTCAGACACGCTATCCACTATGCCGAGTAGGCGTTTTGTGTTTCCGAAACCAGTATATTTTTTATCAATAATTCATTCAGGGGTGAAACTTTTCCGGGGGTACCCCGGAATTCCGGATTTTTTTAATATTCTTCCCCCGGAACTCCGGGTTTTATTTTTGACCAAAAATGTTGTTAACTGTTTTCAAAAAAATTAAGTTAGTACTTTTTAAATCACATTAGCATCAAATCGCATTAGCGCTGCACTTTTCACGGGGATCGGACAAGAGTACGTGACTTTGTGACGTCATACAGTGTGTCGACAGAATCGGGATGCTGAGGAAAAGTCTGGAGAAGTCAAGGAAATTCGTTATGTCTTTTAAAAATCAGGGAAAAATTCCTTAGGTGACATTTCGCACCAAACAATCGTTAATCGCCAAAATCTCGCTATTACTACTCTAATCCAAAGACGACAATCGTGTAGCTCTAGTGCGACGATAATTCAAACCTACCTACCAAAGACAACGATCGCCATAGCAACCGGTGAAGAAAGGAAAAAAAAGTTCCTTCGTTTTCACTGCCTGTAGCTCCGGTTCAGGCTTAGTCAGATGACCAGGATATTTTTTCTGATTAAGTGTCTTACTCACAGCGTCCTTGAGTAGTGATCACAGAAACAGCTTGAATGTTAAAATACTTTTTGTTTTACATTTGGGCCTTTTTTTCTGCTTTGGTATTTACTGGGGTTTCTGATTTTAGATAATTTTTAGCTTTTTTTAATGGAGTATCGGCGTATACACGCTTTATATATTTAGATTTTTATGTTGGGTAGTACATTTCTAGTGGAATTTTTTCTGGAAAAGTACTTGAATTTTTTTTCTTAACAAAAAAGACCAAAAGTTGAGGATTTCAATCCCTAAAAGGCAGTCAAGGTTTTTTTTTCTTTCAAAACCTGATGCCTAAATTTCTAGCCTGATAAAACTGCCAAGCAGCTATAACTTAAAAGTAATACACCAAATGAATGACCACAAAACAAACAAGTTCATAGATAAATCTGATGAATATGACCTCCTAGCATAGTAAATAAAAGAAAATGTACTTATTTTAAAGTGTATATAAATATATTAAAAGTGCATTTAGTAGATTAGTATTATATAATTATTAAAATTTATATTGTCGTGATAGCTTTTTCGGTTTTTCAAACCAAACATTTGGTTTGGATTTCAGCTTAATTTGTTCAACAAGCACTAACATCCCTGTATATCGTAAAATTTTCTATACCTAAGGCAAGACAGAATTTATGTAAGTCTATAACATATGGTAAAATTTAAAGGAAATTTTCAAACGGACTGGGGGAAATGTTTGGAGTAAAAAAAATTCTGCACCCCTGTTTAACTGTATGCAGTTATTTGATGATTTAAAAACCCCATATGTTTTTCAACAAAAAATCAAATATATTAATTTTTCACCCTTTTACCTCGACTTAGTTATCTCCCCCCCCCCCCCCCACAAGACTCGTTTTTGGTTTTTCAGGATTTTTTAGTGGAGGGCAGTTTCACCCCTGTTCATTTTCTATTCAGCTGTATTTTTTGTAATGTCAAATTCAATTTTTTCAATATACACTTATAAATCAATCATAAATCTCCTTTTTTCTGCTTTTGAAATTTGTATGTGATTAATTAAATATTAATATTAAATACGTATTCTTATTAATCAATTACAAAACAAGTAAAATTGCACTTTTTGAATAAAAAATTCTCGTTACCATGTTCACGCTTGATAATTATTTATAATTCACGTTAATCACGTTTGAGAATTACTTATAATTTCTGGATTATAAAGGTCTTCTTACACTGTTTTGTAAGTCATCTTGATTTAAACTTCTTGCATCTTCATTACCCTTGTCATAATTAAATTGAAGGTATTTGGGGCCTCATTTGTGCGAACTAATAAGCAGTATTGTTACAATTCATTTGGTAGGAGGGGCTTTTGCTGCTTCAGAAGTGAAAATAAAGCAAAAAAATGACTTAAAATTTTGAAAATTTGACAACACTTTTTTTGTTTTCAACAATCAGCATTTTTTTATAATCAACATAAAATTAAGTTATAAAACAGATATTTTAAAATTTTAATTTGAAGAATTGGTAATAAAAACTGCAAATTTTTACTTTCACGATTTTAAGAATTTGTTTTTGTTTGCCATGGCTCTACATATTCCTTTAGAAAATTTATGAATTGATTGAAAATGTTACTTTACTCTCTTGTGTCTATAATCTCTCTGCCAATTCAATAGCACATTCCATTTATTAGTTTGCCATAAGCCCCACCAGTTTTATTTTGACCCACCTGTACTCTTCATGTGCTAAAACCAGGTTATTGTTTTGTAGGAATTCCAATGAGTGCAGATTCTAAACCGGGTTGCAGCAAAGCTGCTTCCGGCTGTGACATATCGGACATTGCCGGCTCACTTTCCGATGTCAAACTGTCCCAGACCAACAAACCAGTATGCATTATAGTCTTGGGCATGGCTGGTTCTGGAAAAACCACATTTGTTCAACGCATCACCTCGCACCTACACTCCAAAGAAGAACCTCCCTATGTTATCAACCTTGACCCTGCCTGTCGCAATGTTCCTTATCCTGCTAACATCGACATTCGAGAGACAGTGAAATACAAAGATGTCATGAAACACTACTCGCTGGGCCCTAATGGAGGTATCATGACATCCTTAAACATGTTTGCCACGAGATTCGATCAAGTGTTGGGCCTCATCGACAAAAACAGTTCCAAGTGCAAATATGTGATTCTAGACACTCCAGGTCAGATTGAAGTGTTTACATGGTCAGCATCCGGTATGATCATAACAGAGGCTCTATCCGCTTCGTATCCAACCATTGTAGTGTATGTGATGGACATAGTCCGTAGCGCCAAACCTGTGACTTTCATGTCCAATATGTTGTATGCTTGCAGCATACTGTACAAGACTAAGTTGCCGTTTGTGGTCGTACTGAATAAAACGGACGTCCTCGATTGTCAATTCGCCATCGACTGGATGCGAGATTTCGAACTCTTCCAAGATGCCCTGCAACTGGAGGAGTCCTACGTATCCAATCTGACTCGCTCAATGAGTCTCGTTCTGGACGAGTTCTACACCGACCTCCGGGCTGTCGGAGTTTCCTCGTTGGTGGGAGCTGGAGTTGACGAGTTTTTTGCCAATGTAGCTGAAGCCGTCAAAGAGTACGATGAGGTCTACAGACCAGAGTACGAAAGGCTGCTCCAGAAAAGAAAGGCAGAGGAGAAGAAAAAGCAGGAAAAGGAGATGCAGAAACTCCGGAGGGATTTGGGGGAAGGGTCTGAAGTGAGGCTGAAGAACGAGGATTTGGATTTGAGGGAAGTGCACAGCGATCCTGTGTATGCGATGCAGGGAATGGAAGACGAGAATGATGATACATCTGATGAGGATTGGTCTACGGGGAAGTTGAAGTACGGGGATGATTCGTAAAGTTGAGTTGCTGGAATAGAAATCATTTTGTGTAAAAATCCATCAAATAAATTTATTTGGCAATGTTTTTGTTGTCATTTTTGATTGGGGTGTGATACAATGGATGGGCTGTAATTGTAATACATCATTGAAGAGACTTCAGGAACTCTTTTCAAATGACTTTGCCTGCTTGTACTTACTGTGTTATCTAACTGCTATGAACTTATTTTGAACAAGAGTAGATCCATGTTTTTTTTTTTTTGCCTGTGATTTTTTAAAAATATTAATTTTCTTTTGATTTTTTAATCTAGTCAGAAACAGCTAAATTAAAATTGACAAAATTGGATATGGCACTGGCTACACATTTAATGTATCAAATTTTTTTAGTTACAAATTTTCTATATTGTCAAAAAGTTGCCTTATTACATTTTTAGTGGGTTTTTTTTTGTCACTTTTTTGCCTTAGGGCCATTCGTAATACAAAACTGATTAATTTTATTACTTCAATTTTAGTTTTATACAAGAAGTTCTAAAAGGACTAAAATAGTATTGCTGAGCTAGAACTACCTTTTCAGTCGTCAACAATCAGAGTGGAAGGTGCTGCCTGGGAGGATCAGGGTTGTCTTTTCTATATTTTTTTGGCAACTCTGGTTTTCACCCGGCCGTTTAGTTATGGGTGAATGCTCCTTCACATCTTCGCAAAACCATGACGTCAGAGTGGCATAAGCGAATTGCAAAAATTGTGACGCCATCTATCTCATCGATACTTAAGCAGAGACCGATTTGAAAATGTGCGATTTAAATGAAATATATAAGCCTTTATTTACACCTACTCTCCAGTATTGGTTAATTCAAGAAAAATTTAACTGTGGAAATATTTTTAAGTAAAATATTTCTAAACTAAGTATTATATAAAATACTGGAATTTGTTTTCAATCAATAATTATTGTATTACATATTTAGAAAATATATATATCAAAATATATTGTAATGAAGGATTTTACTTAAAAGTACATTAAAAGTAATTTGAAGCATTTTACAAATTTCTCTTTGAAATCGATTTTTTTTTAAATTCTTCCATTTATTTGGAATTAAATGAATAAAACAGTTTGCATATACAAAAAATAATTTATTTTAGTTCTTTAATTTCTTTTTTTAAAAATAAGAAAATGGAAATTGTACTAAAAAAATGAAGCTATAAAAGATTCATTAAATTTGAGTAGCATTGTGCCCGCATAGTGTAATACATTTTATTTCCTACAGCTAAATAATTTATTAAATGATTGAAAAGCCAGATAATTTTCAAGCAAAAAAGGTACACAAAACTTTAATTTAAAACAAATGTTATATTTTTTTTACAACGAAAATATTTTCATGATCTTTATGAAAAAATATTAACTGATCATGAAAAATACATATATTATGATATATTTCAGTAGATTCGTTAGTACAATAATAATATAAAATAATTATATGCACAATATGAAGATACAAAGAAAATTTCTTTAAAAAAGGAAGGAATAACATTAAATTGATGGCCTTGTAACAATTAAAATGAAACTTAATAATCTAAAAAATTTCAAAGAGGTTAAAATTTAAGTTTTTTTTAACTGGATATATATCAAGCTTGAAGTTGGTGAAAAAAAATATAAAATGTTACTATTTATGAATATTCATGATTAATTATATAAAATGGTATATAATACATATATTATATAAAATACGGCAGTAATTTTCCCCTTCTCAATACATCCCACCTTATATTTTAATTCATTGCCTTTAAAAGCATTAGCACTGTAACACGTTAGTAAAAGGAAATTTGGTTGTCGTAAGTAGTTTTTATGAATTAAGATTTTGCTTAACAAAGTTTTAATCCCTAATTTAACAACTTAATAGCTAAAAATGAATTAAAGAGGAGTTTGTATTCTCGATTTTTTTTCTGTATTTTATCCATGTACGTGTTAAAATTATATTTATATGCTTAATAAAAATGGTTTTCAAAAAATTTATCTCGAATGTAGGTGGATAACTTAAGGGGGGATCATAGTTAGCAACAGCAAAAAAGACCAATTCTTGGTATTGATTTCGAAAGGCTCTAAATCATTTAAAAATTATGGTACAATAATTTTTTTTTACCAATTTATAAATTGTACTTTTATTATTATATTTACACCTAAGAATCTTATTTTTAAAAATTATTATTTTTGAAAAAAGACATCTTTTGAAACATACAATTACGAATTTTCAAAAATACAAGTATTTTTTCGGTACACTTTTCTCCAAATCTATTAAATATTTCTTAATAATTTCTTTTGTGTGTTATAAAACCATTTTAGATCTAATTAAGTCAGCTATTTTTTTTTTTGCCTAAAATAATTTTTAAATTTTATTTTAAAAGCATTATATTCTACATTCATAAAAATTCTGATTTTCAACGAAGAAAAGTGTAGAATAATAAAATATTTTTTTAAATTTGTAAAACTAAATTAGGTGACTTAAATAGATCTAAAATGGTTTTATAACACACACAAAAATTATTAAAAAATATTCAATAGATTTGGAGAAAAGTGTACCTAAGCGTTGAAAATTATAGTTTTGAGAAAAACGCGAAAAACAAATACAGTCGATCCCGTTAACAAGAACTCGAAATGATCACCGAAACATTTCTTGCTAGCCGAATTTCATTTAAATCGTCAGGAATTTTTTTTTTACATTGAGCCAGTGAATAGTTTTCAAATATCAACACAAAAAAATCATATTTTATAATGTAATAGATAAATAATACAAGCATACAATTAGTAATTCAAAGGAGGCGTGGCACATTTGTTTATTTTTATAATTTTAATTTTTTATAAGAAATAATTAACCGATCGATACAAAATTGGTCTTATTCGATAGATTAGGATTCCATCTATCAGAAAATACTGGTTTCAAAAATTCGATTTTTTTTTGTTTTTTGTTAACTATGATCCCCCCTTAAAAGGATTATGTTTTTCCTGCATCTGCATCATAAGTTCGTTTTATCCCGACGGCTGGCCTTGCCTTGCCTGACCGGAGAGCTGAGCCTTCATAACTCCCCCTGCTGCCACCACCCCTGTCTGAGGAAACATATTCATTAGTTTGGGTTTAACTTGGGTTAACTGGATTTTGTTTGTCCTTTAAAAACCTAGATGGCGCTACGATTTTTGCCATTCGCTTATGCCTCTCTGACGTCATGGTTTTGCGAAGATGTGAAGGAGCATTCACCTTAGTGGTGAGTTGATAAGATATTGTGTTTGTACACGATTTCTTTCTCTCGGCTGCCTGGGTGTGACAGATATGTTACTAGAATTCATTAAGACCGTCAACTGATTTATGATTATGAACTATGATTAACTTTATTTTCACGTATCTGTTAGTTAATTTAATATTACTAAATTTGTGCCTAAAATCATTATTGTCATTAAATAAATGAGGACTCTTTCTTTTCTTGTCAAACTGGTTATTACTATACTGAACACTGCTTGCAAACTTATACAAAAAGCATATTACTTAACATTTCTACTAATTAAATGCTAAATGAAATTCTCTGGATTTGGGTTACAGCGCCTCTACTTCAATTCTATCCCTGTGGAACATATACATTGTGTAAATTTACGGTCAAATGACATGTTGAAAGCTGAATTCCGAGAAGAAGAATATAAAAAAAATATCGAGATCTCCGAGAGGTTGGAATGAGATGAATATGCTTGGCAAAATAAACAAGTAGGTTTGTAACAGAATCACTTAACCGCTTCCACACAACATTATTGTTTAATAGGTAAAAAGGCGCCAAGCACAACATTAATTCTAGATGAAACATTTACACGCTAATTTTGGTTAGTTTCATTTATTTTCTTCCGAAAGTTCAATAATTATTTGTTGTTTGCTAAAATGGTTTAGATTTCAAAGAATAAATATGAAATATTTCTACATTTTAAATGGAAGGAAAACATTTTGTATCAACATGCAATCAAAGAATGTCTTTGTGAAATATATTTGACGTCAGTTTAAACTGATTTATGGTAATATATTAATTTATTAAAATTTAATGTTTAAAATAATGGACTTGTTTCAACACTTTGTCAGAGAAAACAAAACCAATGGAATCACAGAATGGAAAGCTGACATCATAAGAAATATTCAAATTAAAGTTTCCTGAGCGATTGTTGCGAATGGCAATGTTGATTTAATTACTAATAAAAATGGCGTTGTATGTTTTTTAAAGAGAATTAACTTTTGTATTTTTTTAAATAATTGAAATGGAATGACTAGACTGAAGAATGACTTCGAATTCTTTTCTGAAATTTTCAATGTATTCTCATTTCGATGCGCTGAATTTCTTGACGTACATATAACACGAACTGAACGATTATAATAGCTATCACTTTTTACGTTATGAACGTAGTGTGGAAGCTAAAAAATTAAACTGTCTGAAATTCAACAAATTGATATGAGAGGCTTATAACCTAAAACAAACCAATAAAGAATTAGTAATAAAATTAAAATAATACTATTTTGAATGTAGAAATTATCGAAACTATATAGGTTCTAATGTTTTATTCACAAGGAAGATTTAAATTGTTAATATATTTTATTGTATCCATCGTATCACAGCCCATTACCTACTTGTGACCAAAAAAGTGTCTAATAGTTTAGAACCATTTCAGATTGTTGGTATGGTCAATTATAGAAAGGAACAATGGCTTAACTTTTTGAGAGGTAGAACCTGCTTTACCGTAATTAATTGACCAGTTTTTTTTTCAGAGTTCAATAAGCAAACATTTCAAAATTGTATTATATAAGATAGCCATTTTATTTAATTAACATTATTGTTTT
The DNA here is from genome assembly GCA_023701765.1 of Hylyphantes graminicola. Taxonomy (NCBI): domain Eukaryota; kingdom Metazoa; phylum Arthropoda; class Arachnida; order Araneae; family Linyphiidae; genus Hylyphantes; species Hylyphantes graminicola. Next base: position 23,356,901 of record CM043115.1, on the reverse strand, counting down.
AAAAATTGTGTTGAAATCATTCCTAAGATCATTTCTTCAAAAATAAATAGAATTATTATTTCCCAAAAAATATACTATTTAAAAAAAGTAATATTTTTTTTTATTTTTACACAACTATACACAATTTTGCTAATTTCCAGGCTGTTTTCCTGGCTATGGGGCATGAATATTAATTGTCTTTTGACCGTTAGTGTCATTATGGTCATTTATTCGCAGTGTACTCCAATGTTGCTGAAAAAAATTTAGAGGTAAAACATTCAGCATTAATTATTAAAATAAAATCTTAAAACATGAACGATGTAAAACTGTTGCAGATTAGTTTAGGGGAGAGTGTTGTACCTTGGGACACTGACAATTTCTAAGAATCTATTGGCAATATTCATACATTGTTTATTTCTTATAGTAGCCTTAACCAACAGACATCATCATAATAAAATTTAACACTAGCATCATTGAATTGATGAAATGGTGACAAAAAATATTTCATTACCCCAAAGTAAATATTTTTCTCATTCTAATATAATTTTTTACCTTAGTACTTTTACAAAAGGTCAACTGCATTTTATTTTCTTCATAAAAGAGAAGATTTTAAAATATTTTGGTTATGAGAAAATAATGATAATGCATTTGGATTGGTCACTATCTTGCTTGTATTTAAACCATGTAGTGTGTTGTACCTAGGGACAGTATTTATAATTTGATTAAATTCTTAATAATTTGGATAAATAAAAATATCTTTATTATTTATTTTAAGAGCAATTCCACAAAACATGTAAAATACAACTCAGCTTTGTTTTGAATATATTTTATAATGATTGAAGTTTGAAAATATAATTCTGGCAACAAATGATAAATCTTTTTCCTTCCGTGTGATGAAATGTTCTAAAGAGCACATTTTCTGATAAATTTTGGAATAAAGTTTGTTCCCTGACCCAAATTAGTTCAAGTGTATGACTATTGACTGAATTATAAAGCATGTCCCAAGGTACAACATCATGTTGTACCTTGGGACAGTTTATCCTCTCTACTTTTAATGAGTGGCAATTTTTTAATTTCAAGCTGCCAGAATTAAAAAAATATATATTATAGAGGAATATATTGATGTGTTGAAATGCTGCTTTGAAATTTTTATTTTGACAATAATTATCGAAGAAAAAAATTAAAATGTAAAAATTGTCCCTAGGTACAACACTCTCCCCTACAGGGTAGGCTTGTAGTTCACTAATATTCCAAGAGATGGCGCCACTACAAGTGTTGATTGGCGGGGGTTAAGACAACGGAAAAGTCGTATCAAAAATGTCTTATTATTACTAAACTTGAAGTATATTGCATTGTGAACAATGTTGTTTTGTCATCTCTCTGCCAAAAGATTTCATATTTTCCCCCATTGGCCATCTTTGATATAAAGAACATGCGACAGCCTGTCTCGACACCGCTGACATTAGTGAACTGCCGTCTGGTCTGGACAGAAAGTGAGCCACTAACCGAAGGCGAATTCATGCCAAATGTGGCACATATTTTCCCTAAAGCTGTCGCCAAGTGACCCGAAAATAGGCTTCACCAGCTTGTCATGGGAAGCTAATTCCAGAGTTTCAGTTCAGTTCAGTGACAAACTTTCGTCAAGTAAGACAGACACAACACACACATATACGTGACAGATGTTGCCATCTATCGCCACCTCCGCAATTTAGACATGTCCCTGAAGGAGAGAGAAATAGTCTCGAAGGACACCTGTACCCGTTTGAAACTGCCCCATAACCACTCACAGGACTTTCGGACCCACAGATTTAACGAACACGTATTCCGCATATAGGGTGGTTATAAAATAACGCTCGCTATTCGGAGAGGTCTGTAGCTTGAATTACTAATCCGAATGCAACAAACATTGAGACACTTACTAATCAAGAAGGGGGAAAAGAATGGAATCGTAAAAAATAAACTCGTCTATTGACCAAGGTTCTAAATTACGAGGCGTAATTGGCTGTGTTGGTCGTAATTGGCCATAATTGTGTACGCCTCCTAATTTAGAACCCTGATCAAGTAATAAATCAAGAAGGGGCAAAAGAATGGAATGATAAAAAAGAAACTCGTCTCTTGACCAAGATTCTAAATTACGAGGCGTAATTGACTGTGTGGGCTATAATTGGCCATAATTGGCTGCGCCTCGTAATTTAGAACCCTGGTCAAGAGACGAGTTTCTTTTTATTTTCTTTCGACTTATTAAAAAAATACTTTTTTTATGATTCTATTCTCCCCTTCTTCTTCCATTCTCCCCTTCTTGATTAGTAAGTGCCTTGATGTTTGTTGCATTCGGATTATTCATTCAAGCTACAGACCACTCCGAATAGCAAGCGCTATTTTATAACCACCTTGTACTGGTGGGTCTTCAGTGGTACCGGGACTAGATTGAGGAACCTTCCGATCCCGAAACCGAGATCTTAACCACTATGGAGCAAAATGTAGGCTGGATGCAGAATGGGGCAACACTCCAATACCTTGCAGGTCTTAAATTTTTTTCTTGGTCAATCTGGTTGTGTGTGCTGGAGCGTTGTCATGTTGTAGAAGTGCACGTTGTCTGTTGATTAGTGCTGAATACTGAGCCATCAGAATATCGTATACTCGTTGCAATAGGGTACTTGACTAATTTTTTTTATTGGCTTAAAATGTTCGTATGCCAAAAATATTCGACCCGTATTTTTTCTATTTTTCAAATACCCCATAAAAAGACAGAAAAATGAATTTAAAAATTCGGACAAAAAATCACTCCTGAAAACGCTTTCTGGCTGTCACGTGGTATCTGTGATGTACCTATGAAGTATAATTGTATAAACAAACTTTGAAACACCACATTGGAATCAATTTTAAGCAAATTTGAAATATACGCTTCTGCAAAACAACCCTACGTTTTCTCAATATTAATTATTTCAATAGAAATTAGATTTAATCAAATTTAATCAGAAAACAAAAAACATCACGCCGGTTTGTTTATAGTTCATAGTGACATCAGCCAAACCGACGTGTTTGTGATCACATGATGATCACGTGAAAAAAATGTCTTTTTAAAGCGATTTTTTATGATTTAAATATTTATTTCGCAAAAATGATGTATGCATTTGTTATATTTTACTTTCAACTATAATTTAAATAACATTTTAAGGTATTTTAGCGATACAGTCAAGTACCCTATTGATGACTATAGAGGTCAGCGTCCCCAGCACGGCCATGTGGAACAAATTCAAAGTGAATCACTCCCTTGAAATTTCACCAACGCGCAGAATGACCTATTCGCAGCGGCCCCTGTTTTACAAAAGGTTTAGGGGCTGGCCATGATGTTGCTGATGTTTTTCCAAGTCTGGATTTCAGAAAAAGATCCATTTCTCAATCCAGTTACGAATCTGTGCCAAAATCGAAGATCTTAGGACGTGGATACCAGTTCTTTTCAGCCTCCACTCTTGCTGATGGGATGGAGTCAATTCATGAGGAACTTCTCGACAGCGAATATTCACGAGCCCCAGTTGGTGGAGGTGTCGATTGATAGTACTTCGGGAAGGACCAAGTTTTGGTGATATACTCGGGTTCTTGAAATCGGCTGGAGTTGGAACGCTTCTAGCAGAACTTATCGACAACAGATGTGGCTGCCCAGGTCTTGATTTCTCTTCAAGGGTTGTGTCACCTTCCTTGAAACACTTAAAACAATTTTGAGCAGTGGGCTCATATTTAGAACCTGGACCCTCAACATCATTAATTTTTCTTGCCCCTGATTTCGCGTTTAAGACTTTTTTCCAGAGGTAACGCAAAATAACATCTATCGTTACGAGCTGAGTTAAGTTAGTAGATCCAATACATAGTGACCCTGGATGCGTCTTTATCATATCGAACCTTTATCATGATAAAATTTTAAATTAGGAGTCATTATTGCGATAAATTACATACACATATACATTAAGTATTCATGTATTTTCATAACAGCTTTACGCGTACTATTCGTAAAAAAAGAGACACGCCTTCGGTTTCCGCCATCTACAATATTTACGGGAATTGTTGGTAAATACGCGTAATTTGTGTTTTTTAAATGTAATTGGATGGGCGTTCACTGGCTTACCTGTGAAATTATACTCTATACCAATTTGAAAATTAAGGGGGTTAAACACAAATTTATAACTTTACAATTTCTTACATTTTCTTTTACTCTACACTCTTAAAACAAAAGAGTGAAATCCACTCCAAGGAGAAGTACATTTTCGACACTGGAAAGGAGTGAATATTATCTCAGACTGAGTTAAAATCACTCGTTTGGAGTGATCCTGTCGGAGGTTTAACACACAAAGGATCCACTCCAAAAGGAGAAGTGCATTTTCCAGACTGGAGGACTGAAAATCTACCAGACTGAGTTAAAATCGCTCGTTCGTTTTAAGAGTGTAAACTTAGTTATATGAGGTAGAATTTCCGAATGAAGAACAAAATAATATACTAACGTTTTACTTTATCTTGCTTCAAATTTATTTTGTGAGTTTTTAGTATTAGTTGGGGCCCGGGTGGCTGAGTGGTTTGGATCATAACACTAGCAGTCTGCGTAAAGGATGCGGGTTCGATTCTCGCCTTTGCCCTGGGTGTACGCTTCTTTCTCCGTAACAGTCAAAATTCTCTCTGTTTCTGTCTTACTTGACGAAGGTTTATATAAGCGGGTCTCTGACCAAGCACACAAGCTGGAATATATGTGTGTCTACCCTGTACATTTGTACCCTGTAGTATTAGTGGGACATCATGCTATGGTTGTCGAAAAAATAGCGTATGCGGAAAGAGTAGCTACCATAGAGCTTTTAAGGTTTTAATGGTAGTGTTACACACCCCTTGTTTTTAATTGGAAATAACTATAAAAAATGGAAAGTAATTTATATAGTAAGGAGTTTTTCGTCCGTCCGTCTCGCCACTATATTCGCATGTGCAAATGTTAGCTACCATAGAACTTTTAAGGTTTCAAAGTTATCGAAGTTATATTATAGGTTATATACCTTTAAATATATTGATTTTTTGAGAGGTAATATTGAAAATCATATAGTGGTACACACTCCTGCTTTTTAATTGGAAATAGTTATTAAACAATGGAAAGAAGTATAATTTACATAGTAAAGAGATTTTCGTCTGTAATTCTCTCCATTGCCTCTCTCAATTTCCGTTCTTTACATCAGATTTTTATAAATGTTGCTTGAAAGGCGTGACGTCTGAGAACATACTTTTATGCTTTTTGTCCATCTGTCTATAAAATTTCTGATAAATGTAGATAACAATAAAGTGGGCAGTTTGAATTTTTTTTCGAAACTTTTTGTTAAGTATGCATTGGTAATAAGCTTTGAATTGAAGATATCAAACACTGTATGAAAATGAAAATACCACATGTTGTGTGTAACAACTCCGCAAGGTTATCTGGATTAAGAGTTAGAAAAACAACACTTAATTTTGAGAATATTAGTTGTCATATTTATGTTTAAAGGACTTAATTAAAAATGTATTAATAAACAAAACTATTTAGTCGAATTAAATCACAGACACTTCATTAATGGTTAAATCTTTCAATTACAATATAAAAATTTTCTTGTTCTACGCACTCTTAGAAATAACACTTTCATTTTTGACGATTCATGAATCCTCAAGCCTCATTCGTTAATTTTGAGGATTGTTTCGTCAAACTATCACTTGACTTTTGAGTAAACGCGAATCCTCACTTTTACGATAGTGATTTGACGATTCTGTATCTTGATTTTGAGGAAACTAAATCTCATTGTTGTACTCACATGCACAAAAATGACGAAATATATCTTTAGATTAGACGACATTCAAATCCTCATAAAAAGGACGATTCAAATTTCCTCACTTTGAGGAAACGGAAACTCGGAGCATTTGCCAGTAACGGAATCGTCAAAATTAAGGAAAATCTCGCCGTTTTTGAGCATTCATATTTTAGAGTGTAGTAGTTTGGCGTGTTTGTATTCTCACATATTTTATTAGAGGCAGACTCAATTATTGTTAAATCAGCGGAATTCTTTCAATATGATATTTCACTTGCAAAAGAACAACATGCTTGTTTTTTTTTTAGAAAACGAAATAATCTTATTTTAATCTTATTTTACTTTAATTATTAGCATCGGTTGTCATTACCAATATTAGATATAAATTTGACGGTTCAAACATTTTATGGCTCTACGACCATGAGATGTATGGTTGGTTTAATTATAGCAGATACGTGTAATCGTTAGTGAGTCATTGAATCATTAACATTTTGATTGATTGTCTGGGTTGTTTTTTCTGGATTAAATGTAATCTGATATATTTTTTCAGCCTACTTTCCTTTGTACAATTCGAAAGAATTAAAAAAAAATGGTAAAGAAAAGACTGATATGCTGATTATGCCGGTCTTTTCTAAATCTGTTCTATCCGCTGGATCTTTAAAATTCTTTTTTTATTGGTTAAAAGTATGACACCAGACTTATCTATGACACTTTTTGCCCGTCTGTCTGTTCTACCGGAGTGATGACTGCTATCAGTCTGCCGACAAACTATCAATGTAATTGCTGATAGTTGTTGCCAGCTTTTTTTAAAAAAAAATTCCTTAAGATAAAAAAAAATAATGATACGTATTGTATTATTGATGTACTGAAGATGTCCTTCTCTATATAAGATGACTAAGAGACGGCGACAAAACTGGTGAAGGTACGCCTTTAAGAGATTCAATGTATTTTGTAAGGATTTTAATTGATAGATATCGTAATAAAGCTAATAGAAAATTGACCAAGATTTTTATTAGTTAACCATGTGATATATAGAGTAGGTAGTTAAACAATAAAAGGCGTAAGTGAAGTTCTTAAAAATATTTATCTTGATCTTTCCACAAAAGTTATTGTTAAAGCTTAACTTTTGAACAGTTTAAAACCAACAATTATTACCGAAATTTCAAGCATGATTCAGTCAAATAAGTGCGTAGATATAGTTTTTAGACTGTCCCTTTTAAGTCATTAATAAGATAGATAATTTCCTCATCATTCCAAATGCCTTTTTAATTTTCCTATTTCCCTAAGTTGTTTAAGCAATTTTTTTCAACAAAGGATTTTTTTTGGACGACCGCCTCATTTTGTGGTCGATCCCCATTTAATGCTTTTTGTTATCTGAAAGTAAAGTCGCCAAGTACAGGGGCTGTTACCTTAATGAACCAATGATTATTTAACAAATTTCGCAATTAATAATCACATCTACCACATTTTGCCCCCAAAACCCCTAGGGAATATTGTTTGTGGTTTTAACACGCTACTGAATGTGGGATGTGGTATTACTGTCATTAGAATATGTTGGAGTAATAACTTTTTAAAAATTGGGCCATGGTTAATAAGCTTATGGTTATGTGGCACATTGTGTCGAATAGAGAGACCCAGTGGCTTAGTGGTAGTTCTTTGCGTTGCCACGCCACAGGTCCGGGGATCGAATCCCGGATTGGGTATGGTTGATCCATTCTTTCATCCCTTTAGTGGGTCGATAAAATGGGTACCAAGCATGCTGTGGAACTAAACACCGGGGGTTCCGCGTGAGTCTGACCACCTTACCGGGCATATGCTTAGCACCCCAGAGCCCTAGGAAACGTAAGCTGAAATGGGTATGGCAAGCCTTGGCCCACTAATGGGCTGTTGAGCCGAAGAGTTTAGTTTTTTTTAGTGTAGAAAAGAAATTCACAACATTTTATAAGTACCCGAATATGATATAATTATGATCCATTTAAAGTCAGATCTTTCACAGAGAGCGCCTTTGATAGGCTTGCTTATGTCCATAACTTATTGAAAATTATTTAACTACTTTACTTGTAAAAACTAAAACAAATTTATGTGTAAAAAAACCTCTTCTAAAAACGATATTTTTAAAAAAAAATGTTAAGAGCTTCACAATTTTAGTGTAAGAGCAAAAAATTTCCTTTTTAAGGAAAATTTTTGAGATCAAATAGTTGTTTTTATGTTTTAATTGAAAGTAAATTTTTCAGCGACATTTACACTTTTTGTATGGAAAAAGTAAGCATTTAAATATCTTTTTACTTATAGAAAATTGTAATTAGATAGCTAAATTTTTTTTATCAAGTTATTTAGCCAATAAAATTTTAAATATTTGTAAATTCTTTTATACATTTATAATTTCATCATATTTATTAATTTATATAAATAATTAAAAAATTAACTTCATTTCATTCTTTGATTGATATGGGTACGATAAATTGTTTTCATCACTTCTGCAAAAAATTATAAAGAACAAAACATTTTAACATCCTCAAACCCTGCTTTATCTTTACAAGACATACATTAATTTTAAATAGAAAAAAATTCACAACAGTATTTTCAAATGAAACCCATCGCCAATCTAAGTGAATTATTGTCGATAAAATAAAATAAATGACACCCTGATTTTAACCTTGGCTTTACATTCATTTTTCTGGCAATCGATAGCGTTATTTTTGGATTAAATTAATACTTGGTCGTTTACATTAATGGACGAACAAGTTATTTATGGGGTTACTGACTTTATTATTTTAAGAACGAGAGGAGATGTCATGCGTCTTTGATCATTACAAAGAAAAGTGACTCCGATGGACAAAGGATCCTTTTAAAGAGAAAAAATATCTAATATAATACATACAATAGCAGAATTAAGTGCTTAAGGTTTAAGGTTTATTTGATTGTTAGCTAAAAAACCAGCGATGATAGAAAATAGAATTGAAGATTAATATACAGTAGGGTGATCCGGAAAAAACTTTTTATTTGATTTCGGATAGCTACCGTGCTGAAAAGTTGCTATTGGTGAAGCCATGAAAAATGCACTAATTTTTTTATTAATTTATCTTCCGTTCGCGCAATGCCCTCAAAGCTGGAAAAAATTGTCAAAAAAAAAAACAACTAAATTTTTAATAATTTTTTTAAAGCACGATAGATGTTTTTAGTATCATACATTTGTGTCAGATCTTCTTGTGTCAGAAATGAGAAAAATTCTTCGTTTTTGCAAAATTGACAGATCTGACACTAATGTATAATAAGTGCATGTCAATGGATTTTACGTACTTTTAGTAGTTAATTCATGATATAGAAACGGAACTAAAAACATCTATCGTGTATAAAAATTTTTTTCGTTTTTTTGACAATTTTTTCTAACTTTGATCGAATTGCGCGAACGATAGATAAAGTAATAAAAAATAATAAATTACTGCATTTTGCATGTCTCAATGACAAATTTTCCGCACTATAGCGATCAGAAATAAATTAAAAAGTTTTTTGCGGCCCCCTCCCCCCCCCTAATATATATTTTTTTATCGTTGTTCATCATTGTAAAACGGACGCAGTTTTGTATCAACAAACCGACTATTTAATTTCAATTATTATTTTTCTTTTAAGACGACAGTTTCGTGTATACGGAGAATATATCTACTGATATTCTTACCCTCTTAGTATTAAGAAATTTGGTTGGAAGTGTAAACTTGTTTTCACTTAATAGGAATATAATTTAAATTTTTGACTGAAAATATAAAATCTTTAAATTTTTAAAAATATTTCTGTAGCAAAAAGAATGAAAGATTCCAATATATTTCAAATTTTAAAATTTTGAATACGTATAAAATTCATAATTTTTTTAAAAAGTATGTTTGTTGCTGCAAAACCTAACTGTCAAGTTATGGGTTTATACACCTGCAACAGTGCTAAGAAAATGTTTCCAGTGAACTTTTAAAAAGCATCATATCTTTCAAGTTAGGTAGGTTGGCTGGTACATTTAATTTCCAGTTTGTGTGCTTTATCCAAGGTTTAAGGGTCGGTTGATACATATATATTTTCAGGCTTGTGTGCTTGGTCAGAGACCTGCTTATAAACCTTCGTCAAGTAAGACAGACACAACACACGCACACGCAGACACACACATACGTGACAGATGCTGCCATTTATCGCGCGCCACCTCCACATTTTAGACATGTCCCTGAAGGGGAGGGAAATAATCTCCTGGAACGTCTTGTACCCGAGGGAAACTGCGCAATGACCGCCCACAGGACTTTCGGACCCAACAGATTTAACGAGCACGTACTCCGCATATACTCGGTGAGTTTTCAGCGACCAGGACTCGATCGCGGGACTTTCCGATCCGTAGATCGAGACACTGACCATAGGGCGCCTCACAGCCCTTTGTCCATGGTTCAATTGTAAAATCTTACTTGTATCCTGCTGTCTGTTTATAGCTTTTTGTGATGACAGAGCCTCTGTTTACACCTCGTATTTTAGAACCGCGGTCAAATAACAAGCTGGCAACCAACGGAACTTTGATCGACATCACACAACGACCCGTATGCATGGTAAAGTACCGGATTAGTATTCCTTTTGGATAATCTATTCACAGAGGAACTGAGAATGCATTATATTCAATTCACAGCTATTGATTTCTAAATACACGATTCTCTACTCACTACATCAGAGGCAACTTGTTATACTCACGCCTACCTTTGATTTAAATAGTCTGGGATTATCTGCTGCATTTTCGTTAATATTAAGACCAAACCGCGGAGATGCTGTTTGTTTCTTCATTCAAAATAGCCAATTCATGGTTTTGGCGAGTTGGTAAATTGTTCCTTTCACCACTGGAGGTAATTAAGTGACTCTGTGAATACTGGTCGACCTTTCACCAAGGATGTCCCGATTCTATGTTCGTTTTCAGAGTCAATATCTAGTCTAAGCATGTTCTTCACATTTCACATTTAAAAGCAGGCTCTTCGTTTCATCTTTACGGAATCGGGAATTACTAGTAGTTATTTCGTTAATTTTCTCATAGATGGAGAGCTTTTAATTTTTTTTTTTATGTTTGAAAGATTTATCACTTTTTACTATTTAGTAGCTAATTGATTGGAACGAACTAAAAACACTAATATTGGGATTTTAAGACTTTTATATGAAATATTGTATTTTCTCCTAAATGTTTCCTCTTGCGTCTGCAAAAAAAAAAAAAAAAAAAAAAAAACACCCTACACTTTGTTTTTCAAAATCGAAAAAGTTACGATGAATTATTTCAATCGTTGTACGAGATAACATTAAGGCTGCTAGAAAGGCTTCATACACGGAGATTACTGTTAAGGGGGAATGAGCCCGTTGGACCACGGGTCTCCAAACCTAAGTCCCTCAGTGTTACTCCAATGAAGAAAAAGAAATTCTAAGCCTCATTTCACCATTTTGTATTGAATATTTTTACAAATGGTTTTTTACGTGATAAATGTATCTGACTTACACTGCCGTGGGCTGGTAAACTGCAGTAATCGCAACAGTGAATTGTACCATTTTTAATCTGAAATAATTTTTTCCAATATGTTTTCTTAATTGTTAGAGTAATTGAGTGCTTGCAACAATGGTCCAAGCCATTATGGAAGTTACTGCAGTTGACCTGCCCACGGCAGTACAGGTCCTAACAATTCCACTTTTTGAAATGAATTCAAATATTTTTCTTTTTCATTTTAAAAAATAATTTTACACAAAATAATCAAAGCAATTTTCAAAGAATGGGATTTTAGAGACCAGTAAGTCAACACATAAAAAACATTTACTAAAATATTCAATACTGCCGGGAAAATGTGAAATGAAAATCCTTTTTTCCCTCATTGAATTAACGTAGAGGCACTTTGATTTGGAGACCCGCGGCCATTCGGACTCATAGCTCCTTAAGCCTACTCAACCAAAGCCCGATGTCCGTTTCTTGATCTTATCATAGCATGCAGCTACCCCGACGAGTGTTTTCGCTTAACCCTGCAATTAAACCAGCAGTCCTCCTGGTTAATCTATTCAGCGAGGAAATGAGCGTGCATTATCATTAGTATATTGATTTCTGCATCCCCCTCCCCCAACCCACCACGCCACCAGAGCCAACCTGTTACACGAAGCCCCCTTTGATTAAAAGATTCTGCGATCATCAGCTGCGTCTTCGTAATGAGAGATGTTCCAAGACTCGTATATTCGGGGTTTGATTAATGCATTTTATATTAAATTCAGTCGTTGTAAATATGGCTAGTGAGGCAAGTCATTGCATTGTGAGCGAGATTGTTGTTGATCTTGATTAATTGCGTCATTTTGCGGAAGTTTATGGCCGTGCTTGTCTTGAGATTTGCGTTTGCCATGAGGATTGGGTACTTTTCAATTTCAAGCGAGAAAGTCGATAAAATGTATAACTGACGTCAAATGGGAAGATTCCAATAATAACCTTTAACCGTGTATTGTGGTCTTTTAACTGTATGTCTGTGTTTGTCGCCAAAGATTTCGTGTGAAGAGATTTGCCCCCGAATAAAAAATCTCCAGGATTGGATGGAAAAGTGGTAAATTCGGACTTTTGCAAAAGACAAATGACAATGAATGCGCCCTCTAGAAGGGAGGAGTATAAGCTTTATAGCTTGTTACCCTACTCGCCAGAAGTGACTCAGTCACAGGAGACACACAAAGAAAGGGCGACACAAGCACATAGACAAAAAAACAACATTTATTGACAAACACAAACACCCATGCTTTACAGGAATTCGAACCCGAACCCAGAAGCTCCAAAGGCTATCTCCCTAACCGTTGTGCTGCAGGGTCGGCAAATTCGGACATGTATGTCTGTGAGATTCGCATCAAAAGTATTGGTGAAATATAAGATAAATATTTAGTTTTGACTACTTAGAGCAAGTTGACTGTCATATGAGTTGCATTTGATTCAGACTGTTCGTGTCCAAAAAATGTGAAAAAAGAGTTTCGTGAGTTAAATATAACGGACAATTGGAGAGGTTTCGCCTTCAGTGGAGTCGCAGCTACTGTCGTTAACTCCACAAATAAACTATAAACTTCTAACAAACTAGAAGTAGAAAGGTAAGGCCTGCAGGGACGCCGTAGATGTCAAGCAAGATCTTCTTTTCCACAAATATGCCTTTATCACAATGTATTTATTTTCCATGTTCCGAAGCGTTCAAATTGCCAGTTCCTTTTACACACTTTCCAATTTGTTCTGCAAGTTGTCTAAACTTCAAAAATACCATGTTATTCGATTGTAAGAGCATTTTGCTTGTGACTCAAAGTCCAAAAAAGCTGAACTTGGCATGGATTTATCCACCACATTTTAATTATGACTTAGGCAGAAATGATGGTTTAATGTCTGCAACATTTTTTTTCCAACATACAATTTCAAACCATTGTAACTTTTTAGAAAATTGTGATGAAGATATTTGTATAAACTTCCTCTGGCATACCTACGCTAACCCCTTTAGGAATCAATATGACGTTTCACCGTATATTCATAAACACAATAATCTGTAACAAAAAACAAACCCATCATAACAGCATGCATAACCCAAAACATCTTTTAAAAAAAGCGATACGAGAAGCGGGGCTACTGATGAATGAATGTATACGCGATCGTAGAGGTAAGAATACGGTGGACATGCTGCATGTGGAAATGCTTGGCAATTCTGCTTTACTAAGTCAGTTAATCCTTATAGACTGGTGGTCAGATGACGCTGATTTAAAATTAGGAGACTAAATTTGCAGTTTTTTCGAAAAAAAGGCGTCAAACAGCATCAATGCCAGCAACTCCTTAAAAAAAGTCTTGTTTTTAATACAAATAACGAATGGTAAAAGTCAACAGCTTCGGTATCGATATTTTTGAAGAGCCTGAACATTTTCTTTTCTACCCGCACGCTCGTGATAGCTCGGTCGGAAATTGTTAAAATGGATTCATCAATAGGCCCAAACAAATGTTTGGTTTATTATTTTCTTGCATACGTTAAAACTAATAGCTTTTAAAAAAATTCAGGGGAGAAAAATTATCGAATCCTATTTATTCAGATTTGGTTTCCAATAACTATCTATATTCTTCATGAATTCTTTTGCTCTCTTCGGTTGAAAATAATCTGGTAAAGCATTTAACTTATTGATAACTTATTGCAAAAAATCGTGTATTTTTCAAATAATGCTTTTTTACAAGCGCCCTTCACCTCTTTTGAAAAAAGATATTTTTACACTTCTGACCATGTCCTCCATGACCACTGTTAAAACTGGAAGTGACAAATCGGCGCCGTTTGACACCCCGGGGTGAAGAGGCGGTCCAATAAAACCTCAACGTTTTGAATCGTCTTTGGGGTGCCAATATCTACAAACGTTGCACCCGTAGGGCACTTGTAAACTTGTGCAAGCGCACAAGTGACGTCTGTGACGTGCCTTCTGACGTATTTACAAGTGACCGCGCTGTGTCAGGGCAGCCGCGAATACACAGGCCCTGGCTGTGTGAACGGTATAAGCATTCTTATTTACATTATTTTAAAGTGAGTACAAATCAAGTTGGGGTGTCGCTGACGGGACGTTCCCTTTCACCCCTAGCGGTGCCAAATGTCACCTCCAGTTTTAACAGTGTTCTTAACCTTTTCACGATCATTGGCAAGAAAACCTGCCAAGCGAAAGTAGCTTTCTGTTAAAGTTTATCTAAATAAACAAAATATTAAAGAAATTAAGACCTCAGTCTGGAAAAATTTATTCAGGACTAATAATGAAGTAGCAAGAAAAACGAATTACACGAAACAACTTAAGGCTTTTGTTCTGAAATGTTACTTATGGAATTGACAAACTTGTCAATAATGGGTTAAGACTAGCTTCAGTTTTTTTCCCATGTCCCAAGCATCCTCTAGCCTCGAAGATGGCCTGCGCGCATTCCCGTGGCTCCTTATTTATGTGGATGCAATAAAGCGTCCTCGCCCGTTTGTCACATGACGGATGTGCTCCATCTTATTAAGCCGTCGCGCCGACATGATGAAAGGAGAGGTTGCACATGCTGAATCGCTGATCGGGCGACACACGGTGTTTTCCCGATTTGAATAGATGGCCGGCTCATAAATCGGGATACCCCGCCGCCGACTGGATTTAATTTTGATCGAAAACCATTGCTTTATTGGCCGTTTTGGTGTATTTGTATTTGATTTTTATTCGGAAATAGGTTGAGAAGAGTGAAATTAAACAGCTTTCTGTTTAATGTATATTGACGAGGAATCACTGATCGGGTGATACACAGTGTTTTCCCGATTTGAATAGATGGCTGGCTCATAAATCGGGATACCCCACCGCCGACTGGATTTAATTTTGATCGAAAACCTTTGTTTCATCAGCGTTTAGGTGTATTTGTAGGCGATTTTTTATTCGGAAATAGGTTGAGAAGAGTGAAATTAAACAGCTTTCTGTTTAGTATATATCGACGAGGAATCGCTGATCGGATGATACAGTGTTTTTCCAATTTGAATAGATGGGCGGCTCATAAATCGGGATACCCCGCCGCCGACTGGATTTAATTTTGATCGAAAACCTTTGTTTCATTGGCCGTTTTGGGGTATTTGTAAGGGATTTTTTTATTCGAAAATAGGTTGAGAAGAGGGAAATTAAACAGATTTCTGTTTAATGTACATTGAGGAGAAATCGCTGATCGGGTGATACACAGTGTTTTCCCGATTTGAATAAACGGCCGGCTCATAAATCGGGATACCCCGCCGCCGACTGGATTTAATTTTGATCGAAAACATTTGTTTCATTGGCCGTTTTGGTGTATTTGTAGGTGATTTTTATTCGGAAATAGGTAGAGGAAAGTGAAATTAAACAGTTTTCCGGTTAATGTATGCTGACGAAGAATTGCTGATCGGATGATACACAGTATTTTCCCGATTTGAATAGATGGCCGGCTCATAAATCGGGATACCCCGCCGCCGACTGGATTTAATTTTGATCGAAAACCTTTGTTTCATTGGCCGTTTTGGTGTATTTGTAGGTGATTTTTATTCGGAAACAGGTTGAGAAGAGTGAAATTAAACAGCCTTCTGTTTAATGTACATTGAGAAGGAATCGCCGATCTGGTGATACACAGGCTTTTTCCTGATTTGAATAGATGGCCGGCTCATAAATCGGGATACCCCGCCGCCGACTGGATTTAATTTTGATCGAAAACACCTTTGTTTCATTCACCGTTTAGGTGTATATGTAGGTGATTTTTATTCGGAAATTGGTTGAGAAGAGTGAAATTAAACAGTTTTCTGTTTAGTATATATCGACGAGGAATCGCTGATCGGGGTGATACACAGTGTTTTCCCGATTTGAATAGATTGCCGGCTCATAAATCGGGATACCCCGCCGCCGACTGGATTTAATTTTGATCGAAAACCTTTGTTTCATTGGCCGTTTTGGTGTATTTGTAGGTGATTTTTATTCGGAAATAGGCTGAGAAGAGTGAAATTAAACAGCTTTCTGTTTAATGTATATTGACGAGGAATCGCTGATCGGGTGATAGTGTTTTCTCGATTTGAATAGATGGCCGGCTCATAAATCAGGATATTCCGCCGCCGACTGGATTTAATTTTGATCGAAAACCTTTGTTTCATTGGCCGTTTTGGTGTATTTGTAGGTGATTTTCGTAAATAGGTAGAGGAAAGTGAAATTAAACAGTTTTCTGGTTAATGTATGTTGACGAAGAATTGCTGATCGGATGATACACAGTGTTTTCCCGATTTGAATAGATGGCTGGCTGATAAATCGGGACACCCAGCTGCCGCCGACAGGTTTTAATTTTGATCGAAAACCTTTGTTTCATTGTATTTGTCGTTGTATTCGTTTAGTTGTATTTGTAGATGATTTTTAAGGGATGTTGTTAATTTCTTTCATTGCCGATATACATATTAAATTTAAGAGAAAACTCTTTAATTTCACTCTACTCAACCTATTTTGCACCACTTACAAAATGATCTACAAATACACCAGAACGGATGAAATGGGAATGATTTTTATGTGGATAAGTAGAGCGAAAATAAACAGTTATTCTGTTCAATGCAAAATTTTATAGAAAAGAAATCGCCGATCAGGCGATGCACGGTGTTTTCCCGAATTTGAAAAGATAGCTGGCTCATAAATCGGGATACCCCGCCACTGACTGGATTTAATTTTGATCGAAAACCATTGTTTCATCGTCTGGTTTGATCCGTTTATGTGTATTTGTAGGTGATTTTTATAAGAAAGTAGGTTGAGTAGGAGTGAAATTAAATAGTTTTATGTTAAATGTAAAACGTGCATCGATGGGAATTTAAACCGTCAATTTAACGCGATCTGTTTTTCATTGTAATAAGTATTCAACTTCATTAATCATATCATAACATTTAAATCAGCATTTTTGTTAATTGCTGTTGATGGGACTTATAAAAAATAAATCTGATAACACAACGCATTTCTTTGCTTAGAATAAAATTCTTTTGTTAAAAATTGATAGTAAAAAAAAAAACTCGAATAAAACTCAAAACTAAATAAAAAGATAAGTTGTTTTGGGTAGTAAAGAGAACGTTTTCTTTAATTTTCAAAATATCTGCAGTTTTTTGTTTCCAAAACTTGTTTAATTAAGCATGAAATAAGATACTTAAATAAAAGAATACCAGTACTTTTTTTGGTTCTAATCTTTTACGTGCAAAGCACTCAGAATTAGTTTTTTTAATGACTTTTATCAATTTTTTACTCATATTTTTTTATTGAAGTCATATAAACGAAAAGAAAGTTTAAAATCTGCCCATAGTTAAAAAAAAACTTTACATTATTTTTATTAAAAAATTACAACAACACTTACATCCTTTATTTTGTAAAAAATCCCTTCATCCTTATTTATTTTTAAAGCTGGCATTGTAATAAAAATTGTTGTATTTACATTTTTACGTACCACTTAGTTATTTTCTGAATATTTTGAGCTTCGTAGGCATAGTCTGATGTCGCGTTCATGGTACTTTGAGTAGGCTCAGGAACACAGCAAAACGAGCAGAAAAGAGAATATTAAGAATAGATACCTTTAAAATAATTAATTATAATGAACAAGAATTAATATGATTAAAAGTTTTTAAAATATTCTCTTTTTCACCCATTTTTCGATGTTTCGATCTGATTCATAGTGCCGCCATGAATGCTCAGTCAAACTGTTCTATGAAATGCATAGTGATGTTCGACTTTTTGATAAATTGTACCTCAACAAAGTAATAAGTCAATTCAAATGGTATCTACTATTAATTATCTATCCAGGGACGAAGAAGGGCTTAGTGGAGCCATTAACAGCTTACCTGACTCGTAATAAGAACCGGGTTGAAAGCTTAGAATTCAAAACTCAGACTCCTTAATCATATCACCCGTGGTCACAATGTTTTGCTATTTACATCCCTTATATGGTTAAACTAAAAAAAAAAAAAATCCTCGGCGCAACAGCCCGTTAGCGAACCAAGACCATTCAGCTTACTTGACCAAGTGCTCTGGGGTGATGGGCATATGTTCCGGTTTGGTGGTTAACATCAAGTGGAACTCCCCAGTGTTTAGTTCCCACGAATGCTTGGTCCTCATTTTATTAACCCACTTAAGAGATGAAAGGATGAGTCAGTCTCGCCTCGACCCCCGCACTTGTTGCATGGAAATGCGAAGCACTACCACAAAGCCACTCTCTCCCTTATAATAATTCCCTTTTAAGTTTTGGACTTGCTGAAAAGATAAAAAATGCAGTATATTCAATTGAATGTAGCGCAAGTATTTGGATATTTAATTACTCTACTCTACATTAACGAAATCATTGGTTTATTCTCAGTCCCTGATTAAAAAAAATAATAGAGAATTTTCATTGAGGTCTGGCAATAGTAGTGACCAATAGCTAAATGATGTATTGTTTAAACTCTTAAACCATTAACCAGATAATATTTATTTGCACCAAAGGCGTTACAGTTAAGAGAATAATACTTGCAGGTAATTATCTATGAATCAAACTCCATGTTTCAACGTTGGCATCGATCGAAGCTCATTGGACCCCACATCAAACAAACTCACTGTTTCCGGCTTAATCCCAGCATACATAACCCTTCCCCACTTTGAACTCATTCAAAAAACAAACTTATATTCTCTCAGTAAAGCTCTCCACTTTCATCATACAAAGTCCGGCAGTGTAGCAGTCATCGGAGATGGACAAGAAAGTAACTCGGTTTTCGTTTTGGTAAGTTCTTTACTTATCCATGGTGTACTCTACTAACGAGGCCAGAGAGAGAGAGAGAGAGAGAGAGAGAGAGAGAGAGAGAGGGAGAAGCTCTGTGTGACGTCATACTATGGTTCGAGTTGTGGGCATTTCCGAAGTAGAGGCATTAAAGTACAGTCTGGTAGGTAGGTTTGAATCATAGTAGCACATCATAGTAGCACCTTTTCCATTGCTTTCAAAAAATTATCTAATTTTTAATGTAGTTTAACCCTTTCGCTACGAAGGATTTTTGCTTCCTCTTAAGGGGTCATAGGAGTCTTAAAAATGTGCAAAGAATTTACTACAAAACATAGTTTGATCTCTCTTGTAATTTTTTAACTACTCAATAAATGAGTATAATTTTTTTATATGTAATTCTACAAGATTTATTTATTATAAAACAAGTTTTAAAATTTATGAAACTTTAGCCAAAACTAAAATAAATGATATTAAACATGAAGCTATTTAAACACATTGTGATTAGGCTTGCGCGGCAAATTGTGAGGTCAAAATTGAAAAAATGACCAAGAAAATGACTTTATATTGTACAAATATGTACAAACAAAGACTTATACCTAAATTCTCAGCTCAATTTTATTTAGAAATTATTTAAAACAAATTTTAAAATCAAAATTTTTAAATTTTTATTAATTTATTTAGAAAAAAGTTCTTAAAATAATTTCTAATTAAAATTGAGCTGAGAATTTAGGTATAAGTCCTAGTTTGTACATATTTGTACAATATAAAGTCATTTTCTTGGTCATTTTTTCAATTTTGACCTCACAATTTGCCGCGCAAGCCTAATCACAGTGTGTTCAAGTACCTTCATGTTTAATATCATTTATTTTAGTTTTGGCTAAAGTTTCATAAATTTTAAAACTTGTTTTATAATGACTAAATCTTGTAGAATTACATATAAAATAATTAATTATACTCATTTATTGAGTAGTTAAAAAATTACAAGAGAGATCAAACTATGCTATGTAGTATCTTCTTTGCACATTTTTAAGACTCCTGTGACCCCTTAATATTTGATAGGAATAACATTTTCGAATCCTTAGTTGTTCGGGCGTTTTGAGGCGCTTCAGTAACGAAAGGGTTAAGATTTGATATTCTCTTATACAAGGAAAGGACTGTCTTTTATTGCTTGCAATTGGATATACTTAAGAAAGTTCTTTATACTTCTTTATGCAAACAGGAATAACTTTTGGAACTCGACGGATTTTATGCGCCCAAATCCTCTTTATATGAAGATAGTTTGAAAAATTATTTTTAAACTGCACAAATTATATATTAGACAGGAGTGTCGCAGATCTTATTCTATACGCTGATCCAAATATTCGAATGCTAACCAATGAGTTCTATAGTAGGGTAGAGACTGAACCTACCAACCGCACCATGGACCAACACGGAAACAATATAGGGTAGCATGTGGGGCCCGACGGCCGAATGGTTTGGATCGCAGACCATAACGCTAGCAGTCACCTCGCTGTATCGGGTGCTGGTTCGATTTTCAAATTTGCCCTGGGTATACTTCCTTTCTCAGTATCAAAATTATAAATTAACTTGCACTTATTAGGCTTAACTGCCACTCTATATTCAGGCTCCGTAGTGAGCCATGGTTGCCGATGGCAGCTCAGTACGAGTCGTTCCTCTACTCTACTATAGAACTCTTTAATGCTAACACCATACTCATTCGGATATCAAGCCAGACTAAAAGCAACAGGAGCTGAAAACACCTGCTCTCCGGAAAGCGCCCCGTGACCTCTGGCTAAGTGATCAACAGGGAATTCGACGGATATCTATCCCAAATGAGCGGAGTTCCCAGTTATTGAGCGTGTGTGCACGAGGTTTAATAGAGGCACGGTGGGCAAACAATTCACGGATTATAATTATTCCGGGAAAGGGGGGCTAATTGGCGAAGGATGCTGCTGCTCCCGTCTGATGAATATTGCCAGGGGAGGGGCCGGCTACAAATATGGAAACGTAATCTAGTTGTTGCTGGGGCTATACCCACTTAATACCAGGACTCACTTAATACCAGGATTGGAAAGTTACCTTTAAAAAGTGACTATGTTACACTCTTAAAACATACGAGCGATTTTAGCTCAATCTGAGTTAATTTTTACTCCTTTGGGTGTCGAAAATGCACTTCCCCTATAGGAGTGGATTTTAATCTTGTTTTGTTGAACCTCCAACAATCTTAACAGCAAACGAGCGATTTTAAGGCGATTAGGAACAATTTAGGGCGATTACGAGCAATTTAGGAGTTAAATTTCACTCTCTTCCATTGTCGAAAATCCACTTCTCTTATAGGAGTGGATTTCACTCTTTTGTTTTAAGAGTGTACATTTATAGATATGAAAGTTATGGAGATACAGATCAAACTCGTTAGAGTAATTTAAATTGGAAATTTCAAACAGTCTGTGGCTGCCTCGCAGAAAATGTATGCGAGCTCTACACCCGGACTGACGTCATTGGGTTTTTCCAATCTGAGCAAACGAAAATACGTTTTTCTCGGACAGAAACCTACACTCTCAGAAACGAATACTCAAAAACGACGAAATTTTCTTTAATTTTGACGATGCCGTTTACTGGCAAATGCTCCGAGTTTTCCTTTCCTCAAAGTGAGGAAATTTGATTCGTCTTTTTTATGAGGATTTGAATTTCGTCTAATCTAAAGAAATATTTCGTCATTTTTGAGCATGTGAGAACAACAATGAGATTCAGTTTCCTCAAAATCAAGATACAGAATCGTCAAATCAAGATCGTTAAAGTGAGGATTCGCGTTTACTCAAAAGTCACGTGATAGTTTGATGAAATAATCCTCAAAATTAATGAAATGAGGTTTAATGAATCGTCAAAAGTGAGCGTATTATTTCTGAGAGTGTACGAACGTGTGCGACTGGTTGAACATTTTGTACGAAAATCTTGCATCAGAGTATCAGAATTCAGAATCTTAATCCATGAATCGCATGTATGCGACCAGCTTTAAACATAAATGCCCAGCCGGCCCTCAAAACTTGACGCATTTAATCAAAAGAAATTAAAAACTAGACAATGTTGCTTGATGAACTATGATTTTTGAACAATGTTTTGTCATTTTTAAAATCTGTTTTAAAAGACATTTTTAAACATTACTACAAGGCCCGTCCGTGGCTGAGTGGTTAACGCATCAGTCTCAGGATTCAACCTTTTCAGGATCGAATCCCGCCTACAGCCAGTTATCCTATAAATCGGATCCCTGTACTGGAAAGAGTAAAAAAATCCAACTCGTGACGGATGGGCCCAAATACACTGGGAAAGACGTGCTCGATAAGTCTGTGGAGTCCAATGTCCCAACGGCGTCAGCGTACGATAACGCCCGAAGTTCCATTGGGTGCCCGCTCAGGTGTCGACCTCGTCACTTGACCAGGGTTCTAAATTACGAGGTGTTATTGGCTGTGTTAAAGTTCCGAAAGGAGGCTAGAAAAAGGCAACCGGAAACGATTACATTACCAATTCCATTACATTAGTACAACTTAAATTTCTAAACAAAATCACTTATAAGCAAGACATTATTTTTTAATCTAAACAAATAGGCAAATAAAATTCTAAACCACAAAAAGTAAAAGTTCTATTTTCTGACTTGATTATGTTATACGCATCCCACCTCTACATTCGAAAGAAAAGGGATTTCGTTTGTAGGCAAATATTCCTTTTAGATTTTAAGATTTATCTTTAACAGTTTCATGAAATCTTAAATGCATAGCTATAATTTGCTTTGATATAATTGCACCCGACACTTTTGCAAAAAAAAAAAACTTTACAGTTGTTTCTACACTAATAAGCATTTTCTTTGAAAACGCTTTATTGTACTTTTAAAGAAAAAAGTTTACCAAACGATTAATAGTATTATTCCATTAGTAAAACTAGGTCTTATTTTTATTTGGTGTAACTATTAACATGCTTATACGTCTAAGCTCAAAGGGAAAAAATAACGCTTATTTAGTAAGCATTTGAATATAATAAAAAAAACTATACAAAATAAATCGACAAGAATGTTTGTTTATAAAACAGGCTCTTTTTCTTAGTTTTTGATTCATTACTTGTAAAAAGTAAAAGAAATGACACAAAATATGATTTCATAATTCTTCATAGAACTAAATATCAGTTTTTTGTTTATTTTTATAAAGGCAATCAACACACAAACCTAAAACTCATTACCTGAAACTTAAAAAGTTATATGGAACATTTTGCACATTTTCTCAAAACCTTATTAGACGTATGACAGGTCAGTATACCTGTTCCTGAAACTCTTTCGTGTGCCAAATTTGAAGCCTTTCGTTTTTCCAAACTCTATATTTTAAACCCAAAAAGTTCACTGGCAGCTAACCTTTATGTATGCTCTGTTTTCTCAAAACCTTCTTATGACGTCCGACAGATACTGGGAACTCGGGTTCCAAATTATAAATCAATAGCTTTTTTAGTTCGAGCTGTTGAGTCCTTCAAAACGTCTAGAAAACACAAAATCATCATTTCGGACTTCTGATCAAATATCACTGTTCTTTCTTTTCCAAAAAATTCATATTAGATAATTGAAAGTAAAAACCCATTAAACGTAAATTGCATGGTGAACTGCTCTGCTCAATTTCTCTAAAGCTTCGTTCACAGCCGGTTAGCAAAATTGCTAACCTTTTAACCTTTTTTTTTTTGTATGGCAAAAATAAGTTAACTTTTAGTTACAACCATTTCTAATCAATTCTGTGAATGTGAATTATGGAGGTTAGACGGAGATGGAAGTGCTATATGGCCAGTAACTTTTGGTAATACCAGTTTGCAAGATGAGGCCATGGCAGCTTCTATTATACGCCCAAATAGACGACTTGCTAATTATTTGACTTACGTTTTATAAGTTTCTGGCAAAGTTTGAAATTAGCTACACTGCTCACAACAATTAGGGGAGCGCATAGTTTAAACTCTTTCAACCCCAATGTTTCCATTTGGAATCATGAGCTTGCGATTTTTTTCTCACTAAGTTGAACTTGCACTAATTTACCGTTGGATGGAAGAATCATGTCTTTTGAGAATGTAAATAATGTTTGTTTTAATCAAATGAAAATATGAAAACATGGTAAAATAAAATTCACTACCAAAAAAAATTTATGAAATAAATTTACCCTAAATTCTTCACGCTTGCATTCTCAGATTAAAAATTTATTTTAACTCTTTTTGGCAAATAAAAACATGAAAAAATGATTGTTATAATTTATTCTTAATTTTTGATGCCAATTTTTTACCCTTAAATTTTATTTAAAAAAATTAATATTTTTCTGCCTGTTTTTTACCATTTAATTCTGGATCCATACTGAATCTATTTCACAAATTTTGGATTTTTAGAATGAAAAACAAAACGCTAAAACTGAAGGGGTTAACAAAAGTACGCAAAGTGCTCCCCTAATTGTTTTGAGCAGTGTAGTTATACACTAGGATTCTATAGAATACATGATCGTCAAGGAATACGAATTATCAAGTATTATCAACCTTTAAAAAATACTGCGAGTTAGCATATATATTATATTAATAAATAATAATAAACAGTAATTAGTGGAATTCTAAAATTGTATGAATTCAATAAAAAGTGTTTAATTATAGATAAACAGCATTATATGCTTTTCTTACGTCTTCTATCTGTCATTTCCAGAGTATCCCTGATTTTATGAATTGCGCCAGTACCATTACAACAAAATTAATAAATAACAATTTAAATCTTTCGTGTGGGGAAAAGTATTGGAGTTATTAGTAGAAATCTTCTACTATACAATTCACACAACTGCACTAATTAAATTAATTTTTTAAAGTTTTAATTACCATATCTTTAAGAATAAAATGAGTCGTTTTGTGTTAAATTCTCATTGAGAGTGTTCGAGAATAAAATGAGTAGTTACGTGTTAAATTCTCATTGAGAGTGTTCAAGAATAGAATGAGTCGTTTCGTATTAAACTCTCATTGAGAGTCCAAGAATAAAATGAGTAGTTTCCTGTTAATTCTCATTGAGAGTGTTCAAGAATAGAATGAGTCGTTTCGTGTTAAACTCTCATTGAGTGTTCAGGAATAGAATGAGTCGTTTCGTATTAAACTCTCATTGAGTGTTCAAGAATAAAATGAGTAGTTTCCTGTTAATTCTCATTGAGAGTGTTCAAGAATAGAATGAGTCGTTTCCTGTTAATTCTCATTCGAGTATTCAAGAATAAAAGGAGTAGTTTCAAGTTAATTCTCATTGTGAGTGTTCAAGAATAAAATCAGTAGTTGCCTGTTAATTCTGATTGGAATATTCAAGAATAAAATGAGTAGTTTCGTGTTAAATTCTCATTGGAGTATTCAAGAATAAAATGAGTCGTTTTGTGCTAAATTCTCATTGAGAGATAAATTCTCATTGTGTTCAGTTGGGCGTATAACAGTGATTTGGCGATTGAAGTTGGCTTCACATTTTTCACGCCAATCATGTTATTCTAACCAATCCGATGTGAATCTTCTATGAGAACCGAGCATTCTGTCGCCTTGATTAAGCTGTATTTTTGAAATCCATTTCGACAAATGGGAAAATGTAATCCGGACTTTTCAAGGCAATTGTTTTAATCCGATTTCGAAGGCATTGGGATATTATGTATTTAGATAGGGGTTCAATTAGCATTTTTAAAAATAATTATCAAGTGGAAAGGTAGCTATTTTTTAATATAAACAGGAGATTAGGACATTTTGTTTTTTTAAATAAATGTTTACAAAAAAGGAGTTTAATGGATTTTTAAGTGAATCTGGTTCAAATACAATTTTTTTTTTGTTTAGAACAACTGTGAATGAATAGTATTAAATGTCAACTAAAAGATATATTTATTATTTCCCTTTTAGAATGCTTTTTGCTAATCTTAAATTTTCTGAGCATAAAAATGTAGTTGCTTTATTTGAAAACTGTGCTGTATTTTTTTTTATTTGCATGCAATTAAAATGAATTTATTACAATTTCTTTAGTTATTAGAATCCTTTAACACATGTTTTGGTACAAAAGTAATTAGTTGTAATGGAACACAAATATTTGTTTAAATAACATGAAATACAGTGACGTTTTACAATATTAATTTTCGGTTTTAGGTTTTAATCAGTAATGCCTTTAAAAATAAAAATATATGATATACATTTGAATATGAAGCTGAAGTTTACAGTGATGGTATTAAACTTCAATGTATTATTTTTGCCTGATTCGACAGTTGCTAATGAGCAGATACTTTTACATTGCTTTTCATTTGCTTATACTAACTGCGAAGTGAGAAAATAATGTATAGTTGTATTTGTTACAATAATCATACTGTTTTAATTGGCTGAGTCAAAACTATTTATGAACACTTTTACAAAAAAAAAAACATTGCTATAATTATTCGGTTTTTGTGTCATTTAAGTGAGGAACCTACAATAATTGCATTATAAATTCTTTGAAATTCCACAATTTGCTATTCTATCATCTGGTTATACTCTAAGTACGTTCTGTCATATAGAAATACTTTTAAGTACGTTCTATTACATACTTTTACTATTAATACTTTTAAGTACGTTCTATATATGATATAGATACTTTATATACCAATAATTGATATAAATAATTTAACAATTTTATAACAATGCGAGCACACGTCTTTACTTCAAACTTTCTATTTCTGTAGTAATTCCTGATTTTACGCATAAATAATCAAACTACATTAAAAAATTTACCTTTCAAGAACTGAGATCATAGTGCAAGAGATTCCTTAGATCATAAAGAATTGCTTTCCTCATTTAATTAAACCTATTTTAGTGCTATATGTTGTGCTTTATTGTATCCTTTACAATTATTAATAGATTATTTGCTGTGTTTTGATGGTGAGGCGGCATAACCCCAGGTACTGCCACTCTACAAGTAGCAAACCGCCACTCTGCAAGCTTTTAGAAAAAACAATTTTATTCAGTTTCTATTAACTAGTCTATTAAATATTTCTAGTTTAAAAAATCCTTGCAAGATAGGTAATGAAATGAAATATGCTTTGTTTGTTACAATTTACAGTTATTCTAACACTACTCTGCATGAAAATTCAATTCTCCTTAATTTGGCGCAATCCCCCGGTCTACCCTACGGGGGGAGGAAGGGCGTAATACTCATTAAACTAATAACTAAATTAACTCCTTAAACTGATAGTTAAAGGAAAATTACATTTTCATAGCTAACCGACTGATTTAGTGGAATAAATTAACACTTCTACTTACTTATCTTAAAGACCTTTTTTAGTTGTCAAATTTTAAATCACATGCAAAAATCAAACCTTGAAGAACTTAAATCAAAATCGACGCCATGAATACAAACCAGACCAAAAAGACAGACAGTCATTACATGATCGTAATGTATGATCTTACTAACGTAAAGCTATAGTTAATGAGCTATTGTACGAGGAGGGTTTTATTATTCATTAAGCTTATAACTAATTAATCTATTAAACTAATGATAAAAAACAAAGGTATAGGTTCATAGCTAACCTACTGAGGTAACGTTATAAACTATCACCTTTAGCTACTTATGACTCTTCCGGCGGCGGGCAAGTTTGCCGAACACTGTGACCTTAGGTCAATTGTATTCATAGACACAAGCACAAGAGACACACAAAGAAAGAGACGACACAAACACATCGAAAAATAACAACATTTATTGACGGACACAAACATCCATGCCTTACCAGGATGCGATCACGAACCCGGCAGCTCCAAAGGCTAGCATCTTAACCATTGCGCCACCGGGGAGGCATTAACTACTTATCTACAAGACCTATTTTAGTTCCAAAATTTTAACTCGTATACAAAAATCGAACTTTGAAGAACCTTAATCAATATCGACACCATGAATCTAAACCAGATTAAAAAAGACTGGCATTCACTAGATTACCGTAATGCATGATCTTACCAATGGCAAGCTATAGTTAATGAGCTTCAGTACTAGGAGGGTTTCATTATTCATTAAACTTATAACTAATTGATTAAACTAGTGGTGAAAAAGCAAAGGTACAGGTTCATAGCTAGCCTACTGAGGTAATGTAATAAACTATCACATTTAATTACTTATCTAAAAGACCTTTTTTAGTTCCAAAATTTTAGACCCCATACAAAAATCGAACATTGAAGAATCTAAATCAAAATCGACACCATGAATTTAAACCAGACCAAAAAAGACTGACATTCACTAGATGATCGTAATGTATGATCTTACCAAACGACAAGCTGTAGTTTATGAGCTGCAGTATGAGGAGAGTTTCATTATTCATTAAACTTACAACTAATTTATTAAACTAATGGTAAAAAATGTACAGATTCATAGCTAATCTACTGAGGTAACGTAATAAACTATCACCTTTAACTACTTATCTAAAAGACCTTTTTTAGTTCCAAAATTTTGAACCATATACAAAAATCGAACTTTGAAGAGCCTAAATCAAAATCGACACCATGAATTTAAACCAGACCAAAAAAGACTGACATTCACTAGATGACCGTAATGTATGATCTTACCAAACGGCAAGCTGTAGTTAAGGGGGTTCAATACCCTCAAATCGGTGAAAAAATCAAAACAAAAATTATTGGCTTAAAATACTATTACAACCTTTATTAATATTGTCACAAAGTATCAAGACGATTGGAAAACTATTTTTGACATTAAAAGCCATTTTAAGGTCATGGCTTCGTAAGGAAATGGGTTAACAATAAAAACTTTAAACGCGTTTTTCTCATAACTTGACTTTTTGAACTTCGATGTACCTTTTCTGAAAAACTATGCTATGTTTTCTCGTAAACTTTTTTTAGATGATGTAATACATAGTATAGATTAATCTGAGGTTATGAATTTTATTAAAAATAAAGTGAAAAAAATGTTATGGGGCAAAAAAGTGAGAAATTTGAAGAATGATTTTTTTGGTACTTTAAAACTTATTTTATTTAAAAAAATCTAACAGTTATTTAACAAAAACTTTTAACTTCAGATTAATATATAAGGTTGGTATAACACACACAGAAATTTTTAAGATGATCTGATCAGTAGTTATTGTGAAAAGGTACATTGAAATTGGCCAATCTAACATTACCGATATACAACATACTGAACCCCCTTAATTAGCTTCAGTACGAGGAGGGGTTTATTTTTTATTAAACTTATTACTAACTTATTTATGAAACTAATGGTAAAAAAGCAAAGGTACAGGTTTATAGCTAACTTACTGAGGTAACGTAATGAATTATCACCTTTAACTACTTATCTAAAAGACCTTTTTTAGTCCTAAAATTTTTGTCCTCACACAAAAATCGAACTTAAAAGAACCTAAATCAAAATCGACACCATGAATTTAAACCAGACCAAAAAAAGACTGACATTCACTTGATGAACATAATGTAAGATCTTACCAAACGGCAAGCTGTAGTTTGTGAGCTGCAGTACGAGGAGGGTTTCATTATTCATTAAACTTATAACTAACTAATTTATGAAACTAATGGTGAAAAAGCAAAGGTACAGGTTCATAGCTAACCTACTGAAGTAACTTAATAAACTATCACATTTAACTACTTATTTAAAAGAAATTTTTTAGTTCCAAAATTTTGACCCATATACAAAAATTGAACTTTGAAGAACCTGAGTCAAAATCGACACCATGAGTTTAAATGTATAAACCAGACCAAAAAAGACTGACATTCACTAGATGACTGTAATGTATGATCTTACCAAATGGTAAACTATAGTTTATGAGCTTCAGTACAACGAATGTTTCATTATTCATTAAACTTATAATTAATTTAATTAAACTAGTGTTAAAAAAGCAAAGGCACAGGTTCAAAGCTAACCAACTGAGGTAACGTAACAAACTATCACCTTTAACTACTTATCTAAAATACCTTTTTTAAGTTCTAAAATTTTGACCCATGTACAAAAATGGAAAAAATGGAACTTTGAACTTAAATCAAAATCGACACCATGCATTTAAACCAGACCAAAAAAGACTGACATTCACTAGATGACCGTAATGTATGATCTTACCAAACGGCAAGCTGTAGTTTATGAGCTGCAGTACGAGGGGAGGAGGGGAGGCATTACTCATTAAACTATCGTATTCTTGCATACGAGCCTTGGGGAATCCGAAGAACTGTTGGACTTGGAAGTTATTCTTCAAAATCTCACATTTAACGGATCATTAAGGCTGGGCTTAAATGGGCCGACTTCATGCAGAACAGTGTGAAAAGAATAGCGCTCGCGATAAGCGATGCTTTTGCTTGCTGGAGTACACGAAGCGAGGGGTTTTAAACCCTGGAAACCGTTGGAAAAGTAGTTTTGTGCCAGTTATTATCTGCACTGTTTTCAAATTACGTATGATTAGGTTGTTAAAAATGGTTAATTTTAATTAAATTTTCTGGGTGATTTTAGGTTTTTGTTATTTTTAAGTGGGGTGATTGGGATCGTTGTTGAATTTAAAAGAGATATAGATTTTTTTGTTTGGTTCCTATAATTTAATTTTGAAAGGCATTACTGAATTAATTTATTTTTAATTGAAATCAATAATTTAATGCAGAATTTTGAATGGCTAAATCCATTGATTTTTGAAAAAGAAAATATATTTGTTTTAAGGATATTTGTATATTCGTAAGTATAATTTTTATGTTTTGCCATATTATATTTGTGCTTATACATTGTCTATTTAAAAATATTGTGCGTACCTTATTTATTATCTATCCACATTATTAAAAAAATTCATGTAAATGCTAAACAATAAAAGCAATTTGAAAACGCTCATTATATTTAACACTTTGTTATCATTAAATTGAAACAAAACCATAATTTTTTTCTTCTGGTTACTTCTCTGTCATATTCCACTTAAACATAATAATATAAAGCATATGAGTAAGGAAAATTTCCGAGAATTACACAAAAGAAACAGATTTTCATTTTGAAATTATTGATATCTATCTATACACCTCAAACCATAGCATTTACTCGGTAATTATTGTCATGGTCTTTTATTCATATATGTTTTATAAATATACATGAGTTTACATTATTTAGCATTAACAAATACACCAAAGAAAAAAAATAGTTATAATTAAACTTCCATTTCATGTAAATACTTAAAAAAAATAAGACAAAGTAAATATAGAAGCTTATTAAGCTTTTCCAAGAAATTTATCCAAATAACATATTCTACTAATCCTCTCATTTAGTTTTAATCACGAATTTCAAAGTTTTTTTCCACAACGTCTTAAAATTATTTTGTTTTAAATATTTGTAATGAAGAGAATGTATTGGTGTACTTTTAATTCTGTTTTCAAATAATGGAATTTCTGTTTAAGACTGCAACATGGAAATTGTTTTTGATGTTAATTTATTTTACATTTGCTTTTAGCAGCTTTCCGAAGCTGATAGTTTATTGTGATTTTAATTTGTCTGTATTTGTTTGGGATAATTAAACTTTGTTAATTGATAATTAATATTTTTCTTAATTAACACACAGGTTCATTATTTGTACAATAAATGTATAGGATTTCATCTGGCAGTTAAGCCTTCATTAATTCCTTTTTATTCATTAAACAAAAATTTAAATAATATATGGTAGAGGAATTGGGTATATTTATTTACATGTGTTTTCATTTAAAATAAAAATCGAAAAATGGAATAAATGATCATTTAGTTTTTTAAATGTGCAATTAAAAATATAAAGGAAAGAAAAAAAACAAAAGTATTAAATATTTTTATTTGCATAAATATACATTCGTGGGTTTTCTGCTTCTTCTCACGAATACGTTGACTGGATATGTTGGAAAGAATGTATGCATTAAGTTCTTCGGCCGTGACGGATCAAAATTTTAAATTGTCACTTACGTAAGTTCCCTAATGTGCCATCTCACTTTGCGCAACGGATCAGATTTACTGTACGGAACACTTGGTGAGATTTTTTGGATTTGACGATAAATAATTTGTTGCGGCAACTTGTCTGACTTCGACTGATGGTTCGCATTCTTTGATTTCACAACGACGAAGTTTTCCGGCAACCCTATCTAACCATTACTTATTAGCGCAGTATAGAGAGCGTGACGTCAAAAGTCTGTACTTTTATACTGGGATATTAAAAAAGAAATTGAGGCACACAACAATGAGTACAAAAATAGTAAATAAGTTTATTTGTAAGGAAATTAAGTAATTTCAAACTAAAAAAATTGAATTAATTTAGCCCTCTTGAAAGGTTCCGGTTGAGGTTCATCCATATATGGATTGACGTATTAGGATGACATATCCCCATCAAGAGATGATGAGAGGGCTAAATTAATTCTATTTAATTTTTTTGGGTTTGAATATTAATCAATTTCCTAAAAAATAAACTTATTAACCATTGTTGGACCCATTATTGTGTGTCTTATTTACTTTTTTGAACATCCAATCATAAAAGTACAGGCCTTCCACAGAACATAATCCGATTCAAAATGCATTACTTCGAAGGACCGAAGTTCGAAAAAAAATGACCAACTTTGAAAAAAATGACCAACTTTTATATTATTCTGTGCCATGATATAGGGGGTTTATGAACCAAATAAGGCGTTGGCTTTGCATACGAAAGGTCCTATGTTCGGGGCTGGCTATATACGGTCTTTGCAGCCAAAAGCCTGTGCAGAGAGAGTACACGTTAAATATACTATACAAAGTTCCAATGCTGGGTGGAAAGTTGGGTGCATACTAAATTGTCGACTCGTCACTTGATTGTGGTTAAATTACTACTACCTTTGCAAATGGTCCCCGTGTAGCTATAGCACAGCGATAATTGTACGCAACCTAACTCGTTGACTGAGATAAACTCGCCAATCTGGCCGACCTTCCGTACGCCAAACCGGGAGTGCATCTCCAGAGTATTGTAGGATCGGTAATTTGCACTTCCGTCACCCCGGCGATAACAGGGCCGCCCCTGACTAGACCCTTTTAAAATAAAACGGCATCGTGTACATGGGACTGGTTCAGATTCAATCTACTGTGGTACAGAGTCCTAATACCGAGTACGATGTCGCTATAAAATTCTGCGTTGGTTGTCACATCAGGAGTCGGCCTCGTCACTTGACTACTGTTTTAAACCAAGAGACCCGTTAGCAATAGTTTTTACCCAGCTATATTACGACGGTAATTCCAACCAAACTTAAACCTTTTTTCAGAGGCTGAATTTTCGGTGGCCCTGACTTTTACAGACTCGGCATATTCCCCAGGACAGAAAACTATTTTAATTGGCACTATCTAGACGGCTCTGGCATCTAATTTTGACGCTTGGATTATAATGAATCTGAGCTCTGTGAAAGTTAAAATAAGCCTAGATTTAATTTTACTGAACAAAAAACCAAGCCAAATGGAAACTCAAAGAAACTTAAATGCATCCAAACCTATCCTTGAATATTCTTCTTTGTCAGAGATAAACTCGCCAATCTGGCAGGCTTTCCGGTCGCCAAATCGGGAGTGCATCTCCAGAGTATTGTAGGATCGGTAATTTGCACTTCCGTCACCCCGGCGATAACAGGGCCGCCCCTGACTAGACCCTTTGAAAACAAAACGGCATCGTGTACATGGGACTGGTTCAGATTCAATCTACTGTGGTACAGAGTCCTAATGCCGAGTACGATGTCGCTATAAAATTCTGCGTTGGTTGTCACATCAGGAGTCGGCCTCGTCACTTGACTACTATTTTAAACCAAGAGACCCGTTAACAATAGTTTTCACCCAGCTCTATTACGACGTTAATTAAACCAAACTTAAAACTTTTTTCAAAGGGCCTTAATTTTTGGTGGCCATGACTTTTGCAGACTCGGCATATTCCCCTGGACTGAGAGACATTTTCTTTGGCACTGTCTAGGCTGCTCTGCCATCTAATTTTGATGCTTGGATTATAATGAATCTGAGGTCTGTGAAAGTTAAAATATGTCTAGATTTAATTTTACTGAACAAAAAACCAAGCCAAATGGAAGCTCAAAGAAACTTAAATACATCCAAACCAATCCTTGGATATTCTTCTTTGCCAGAGATAAACTCGCCAATCTGGCCGACCTTCCGTACGCCAAATCGGGAGTGCATCTCCAGAGTATTGTAGGATCGGTAATTTGCACTTCCGTCACCCCGGCGATAACAGGGCCGCCCCTGACTAGACCCTTTTAAAATAAAACGGCCGCACACTACGAGGGAGGAATCAATAGCCGCCCTTTTTTTATTGTTATTACGCGGCGTATAAAACGGAACGACGATCTTTTTTCCTTATTCTTTTAATAAAAGGGGGCGTTGCTTGACGGCCCTCGTGAAATCGATCACTTTTTTTTGTTCTATTTTTTCCCCCATTCAACGTATATTTTTATTTTGTGTCTTGGTTTTGTTTCATCATTATCGCCTTTATTTTTTCTTTTTCTTTTAAGGGAGAGGGGGGCTTCGTCAAAGGGGGGTGTATATCGCTCCCACAAATCCATCTTCGAAAAGGGGGGGGGGGGGGGGAGTGGGAAGGTTCTGCGTTCGAGACTTCGTTTCCGTGGATCTCTAAGCTTAAGCAGAGTGACTATCTCTTCCTGCTGAGATTTCCATTTTCTTCGTTTTTTCCTTTCCGCGAACACCTTATAGAATACGGGGGACGGGGTGTTGAAGAAGTACCTACGATATATTTTTTTATTTGTTATACAAGGAGAGTTTACACATGAAAAATTATCAGAGTAACCCACCTTTTTTTTTCTTTAAATACTAGGGTTAAGAGGAAGAAGAGTAGAAAAGAAACTTTTTCGAGAGAATTAATAGAAAATGAGAATATTTTATAACCCAATAAAGGCTATTGTATTAAATTATTATTACATTTCTTATTTTATTAATTATTTACATTTCTTAAGAAATAAAAACATTAATTTTCATTTTAAATAATTAGTCTAGTCTAGCTTAGCAATTACCCTTAGTTTTAATAATTAGTCTTGTATAATTTTATGTGTTATCTGGAAGGGCCCGGGGGCCCCTTGGCGACCAAAGTATTCTACTTTTGAAAATACAAGTTTCTTCTTTCTATAGCCTACATTTTCACATAAATTGTCATTCATTAATTTTCATGTGTCTCATATTTTGTTTATATAGAAGAACTGAATAAGAAAACTTATTTTCGCCTGATTTCGTTGGTGATAAGTCTTTATACTAATAATTTCTAATAAGTTAAACTTAAGAAAAAGAGGCTATTTTTGCCAAGTCGAATTGTGGAGTTTAGTGCATGAAAATAAAAATTTCCATAGTTTTCTGTAAATAAGTCAACTCCATTGACAAAAGAATTAAAGTCGTGTGTAGTTTTTATGATTTTTTCTTAAGTTGGAAAAGTTAATTTATATGTAAGTCTGTCGAATAAATTCTAGTGTTGATGAGCTTGTTTTTATCATAATTTTTTTTAACAAATTCTAATAGCTTACAGATTTTTGCTCAGTTGTAATTCTATTGCATTCTTATACTAGGGGCAAAGCCCCCTGCTAGCTACCGCTCGCAAACCTCCGATAATTGCTACGCAATTCCTCTTTGTTTGCTCCGCAAAAAACATGCAATACTAAGATATTTTAGTTAAAAGGAGCGGGGACCAACCAGCGGGGAAAGTGCACAAGACAAAAAAGGGAAGATTCGGCTGTTTTTACGATGCGTGGCCGGAAACTCAAGACCGATGCCAACAGTTGAAAAATAAGCTAGTTTCCATGGGACTGCTCCAGGGCATCACGTAGCTCTAGCGCTAAGCAACGATCTCTACCAAAGCCACGGGACGCAACCTGAAGCAGCCCCGGCACAAAACAAGCACACCGCCACACTTACTTTCAGCGTTTCTGACTGGTTGAAGCAGCGTAAGTCACGTGGCTTTCAAGAGTCCGACAATTAAAATTTTATGTTATATAGAGATTAGAGCAACCCTTAAATTTCCCTTATGATGGAACGCGACTTGCTGTTAATTGTTTAACTTTATTTTATTTATAAAAATTTAAATTTACGTCTTCCTCTGCCTTAAAGCTTATAGCCTTTTACAAGGTTTTTCAAAAAAGGTCAAAGCATTACTTGAAGCGGAGAAGAGGGCAATTTTTAAATTTTTAAAGGGTTAATTTAAT
Source organism: Hylyphantes graminicola (assembly GCA_023701765.1). Lineage (NCBI taxonomy): Eukaryota > Metazoa > Arthropoda > Arachnida > Araneae > Linyphiidae > Hylyphantes > Hylyphantes graminicola. The sequence goes on along the minus strand of CM043115.1, from coordinate 23,320,688 downwards.
GTTAAGGTTATTACCAATTATGTATTTTAGTTTTTTATTGCTATGTCAAACAAAAACTGAAAAGTGTTCAATTATTAGATAATAAAAAAATTCTTATAACTACTTTGCATAAAAAACAGCTTGCCGTGAATAATAGCAAAATTTACATAAATAACAGGAACAGCAATAGCAGTTCCTCAATACGAATTCAAATACTTGTTATGGAAGGGGGCAGCTGCAAAGGATAGGGTAGAGAATTTTAGTAAGAAAATAGCAAAAGGTTTTGTTTTGGGCGCCTTTTTTTCAAGATTTTTTAAGAAAACTCAAGTTTTGATCCTTTTGCTGAAATTAACAAAAGAGAAAATATTTCATGAATAGAGGTATTGTTTTAAAAAATATGGTATTTTCGGTATGCAATTATTTCATTTAAAATGAAAACGCAGGTTGGAGCATAAATGATGTTTTTTCAGAAGTTTTCTTTGATGATTGTTTCATAGCACACTATGACGCGCAATTGCAGAGTGAAATAAATGAATGAATTTACTTTGTAATGGAAATTGTTTCAGGTCTTGAGTGACAGAAAAATTATTTTGAATTTAAAATAAATTATTTAAGATTCAGTATTGGTGAATCAATGTCACGTGTGTGTGTGTGTGGAAACAGGGCACCGAATGAAGGAAATGTACGAATGAAAGCTAGAAATAATTACGTCACATGAAACAAGCCAATATGAGTATTGCCTAAGTTTAGACATAGAATTCTCTTATTTTTTGTATGGCCATTTTGATGAAGTTCGCTTCTTGTGTGTGAACAGATGAAATATTTAAAAGTGAGAACTTTAATTTGCTTCAAAGAATTTTTTATCATAAACTTTTAAACCTTTTTAAACGAATTAATGTTCGTCCAATGTCATCATTCGAATTAATGTCATTTTTAGTATCCACTGCCATATGTATGATTAATAAATACTTAATATATTTAATTTAAATTTGAAGTTAATGTAATATCTTAATAATAATGTATTTCGTATGTTAAATCAATATGTATTAATTTTACTGCAGTTGTATTTTTTTTTAAATAGATGCAAGTAAATTTTATTTATACCAAATTTAGCAAAAGAAAAAACTTTAATGACTGAATAGTACCTTAATGGAAAGTTCTCGCTATTGGTAGCAGCTTTAGACACGCGTTAAATAATTTTATTGCTCAGTTATAATATTATAAATAGTTGACAATTCTAACAAGATAATTTGTTTCAACATATTTTATTAATCATTCTGTACTTTAAAATATTATCAAATTAACAAATATATACAAATCTGTTCGTTCAGTGAATGCAGTATTTTTAGATTTATTTTTAAATTATTCAAAATAAACAGGCAAGTTGTACCCTTTAATAACATCGTATACACTATTTTAAAAATTTGCTGATACTAGTAAATCCAGTAGCACAGTTATGTTTTTTTCTGTATAGTAAGTACTATGAAAAAAAAATCGTTTTACAGAATAATTGAAATCTAGTCACATATATGTGTTTTCTCTGCACAGTAAGTATAATGAAGAAAAAGATCGTTTTACAGAATAATTGTAATCTAGTCGCAGTTATGTGTTTCCTCTGCACAGTAAGTACTATGAAGAAAAAATATCGTTTTACAGAATAATTGAAATCTAGTCGCAGATATGTGTTTTCTCTGCACAGTAAGTATTATGAAGAAAAAGATCGTTTTACAGAATAATTGAAATATAGTCGCAGTTATGTGTTTCCTCTGCACAGAAAGTATTACGAAGAAAAAAAAATCGTTTTACAGAATAATTGAAATATATCCGCAGTTATGTGTTTTCTCTGCACAGTAAGTATTATGAAGAAAAAGATCGTTTTACAGAATAATTAAAATCTAGTCGCAGTTATGTGTTTTCTCTGTACAGTAAGTACTATGAAGAAAAAGATCGTCGAACAGAATATTTGAAATTTAGTGGCAGTTATATGTTTTCTCTGTACATTTCACAGAATTCTTGTGTTTTACAGAAATCAAAATTTAGCATTCTTTTTTGCTCTCACTCAAGCATAAATTTATACTTTGAAACAATTTCTTTTATTTTCATAAGTTACTTTTAATTATCTTTCCTGTTTAACCAAAAAAAAACATACCTATTTTCTTAAAAAAAGTATTTATATTAAGCAAACATGCATTTTGTAATAAAATGAGTTATAACTGCTTAAATTAATGGCAACAAAGATTTTATATATCCTCATTTAATTTGGAATTCAGAAAATTATATCACACGCAATTTTCCCTTTTGAACTTATCTAACACCAATAATGTATTCCTAATACCAGCACAAAAACTTTATTTCAAATTTGGTTTCAATTCCTTATTAAAATCTTATGATATGTGATTTATAATTTTTTTTGCTTTAACACCTCATTAGGAAGTTTCTCAAAAATTCTTAAAAACTACTTCAAAATCTAACGAAACCCTAAAAAAAAACATTTTTTCCTTAAAGTTTCAATGAATTCTGAATCTTTGCGATCAATTTGATTACGAGGTTGTTAAATTCGCAGTAAACTTTTATTCCAGTGTCATTAAAAAAGATTTCGATAATTCTGTTTAGGGGTTTTATTTTGATTGATGCAAATGAAATTTTCTCCTTAAATCATTAATGAAGTAATATAAAGCACTTATTTATAAATTCTTAAATACAATTTTAGTTTAAAATTATTTTGTTTATTTGTTTATGATTGTTATATACTTGGTTAAATATCTTAAATAATTATATAAGTTTACCTAACATTATGTTACTTAACATAAAATTTTTATTACTTTAAAATATTTATTTGCTATTAATTAGAAGTATAGATAATTAATTTTTTCACTAATAGTTTTTAATATATTATATATTTCTGTGAAATGTTATTTACATAGCAGTTTTATAAATTTCACATTAATATTTGCAATTAAATCTTTTGTTAATATGATTACTTTTCATTATACTTTAATTTGTCTATCAAATGATTAAACGAAATAACAAAACAAAGAACAAACCAGTCAAAAGAAACACAAATTCAACGAAAACATATCATTTATTACCTTTTTGCAAACACTCTAATAATCATTATATTTTACAGTACAGTATTATAATATTTCACAACATATAAGTTTCAATCTTACACTTATATACAATGCAACAATGTAAAGATATCGTATTTTTTCAACTATGTACATACTTTTTTTAACACTTTTGGTTAAACTGTCGTTAAAAAAATTTCTTATCCAAAGTAAGATTTCATCTTTTTAGTTTCATAAATTATTTAATGATTTGTGTGGAAACCTAAAACATTCAAAATATAAAAAATGACATTTTGAAGCTAACAAGTTTGTCCTAAAAATATTTTGATCAATACAAAGCACAATTTTGATTGAACAAAATATATAATTAGTAGTATTTAGAAACAGAGAAGAAAGCTGTTTTCTTACATTAAAATAAAGGTTCTTTGTTGAATAGTTACATTAATGCATGCATCAAATATATCTAATAAAAGAAAAAAAATTTGATGTCAATATAAATTTGTTTTGTGTTGCTCCTTTGCACACAATATTTGGTCTTTGCAAATGCTATAACAAGAATTTAAATCTGAATTCCTTATGTAAATGTATTTTTATTGATTGAAAATGTTATTTTTAAAGATTTTATTATAAGATTCTATAAATCACCGTTAAATTTTATATAAACTTATGTCGTACATAAAAATCCTTCTTTTGTTTCAAAACATGTTATTACTGCTCAACTATAATAACTAGCACCAATGTCAATAATAGTTTGACTGAATAATCTAGATATTTGATATTTCTAAATAAATGACTTCCCTTACAGTATAAAATAATGAGTGTCAGAAAATTTTGTCACAGCAATATGTATTTTATTTACGCATAAAAGTAAGTATGGCCTTTAATTTAGATTTTATAAAAGTTTCAATTGCAGTACTTAAGCATAATAACATGTACATAAAAATTGTCAGTTTTGTTCACCGTCAAAATTATTAATTCAGTCATTAACTCGTCATCAATTGTCATTTAGTCTTCATGAAAGTTTTGTGATGTCTGCCAATTTTTGGCCCTGTCACTTTTTTCGATGAAAAAAAATCAAATTGAATAAACTTTTAGAAATTATTTGGAACTATTTAAATAAAAAAAGAAAGTTAATTCTGAGTTGTGTGTTCTGGGATTTATGCACGTTTAACTCAATAATTTTAATTTATTTAAATTAAAAGTACAATTACTTCATTTTTACTGCCACATCAATATTCAAGTCTATTTAAACTCTGGATAACGTGCAAAGCAAATTCAATTCATATCACTTGAGCAATAATCTCTTTTTCCAATTATGAATATTTAATTTATTCAACTTATTTTTAAGATTTTTTAAAAATAAAATTTTACTTTTTCAAACGGTTTCAAAGATGTTTCTATAACTGTTCAGAATTTATGTGCCTTTGAGCCTGCTCTGGTGTACAAATTATTATTTAAGTTTTTAAAGTTATTATTAAACTTTTTATTTGTTTAATTATTTTCTGTTTTATGCAGTTAATTCTGTTTCGTGGTTGTTGTTATTACTTTTCTATTTGCTTCGAGTTCTTGCGAAAACCTTTTAATGTCATCTTACAAATTATTTGAAAAATAAAGACATTGCAATAGGAATTTATAAACCAGAGGTTCCCAACCTTTCTACACCTGCGTACCAGGGTGGGCCGAAAAAAACTTTTTATTTTATTTCGGATCGCTATAGTGCGGAAAAGTTGCCATTGGGAAAGACATGAAAAATGCACTAATTATTATTTTTTTTATTACCATATCTTCCGTTCGCGCAATGCCTTCAAAGTTGGCGAAAAATTGTTAAAAACCGTAATTTTTCATAATTTTTTTTTTAAAACACGGCAGATGTTTTTAATTACGTTCCTATATCATGAATTAACTACTAAAAGTATGTAAAATCCATATATTATAGCACTTAGTAATAATAAATGTTATAATATATTAGTATTATAAGTTATTATACATTTGTGTCAGATCTTCCGACCACTCAACGTAGTATAAAATTAGGAAAATTCGTATTTTTCGCTAAATTTCAAAGTTTTAACTTTTTGTAAATTTTAAACATACAACATGATATAGGAAAGCAATTAAAATCATATATTGGGTTTAAAAAAATTATGAAAAATTAAGGTTTTTAACAATTTTTCGCCAACTTGAAGGCTTTGCGCGAACGGAAGATATGGTCATAAAAAAATAATAATTAGTGCATTTTTCATGTCTTTCCCAATGGCAACTTTTCCGCACTATAGCGATCCGAAATAAAATGAAAAGTTTTTTTCGGCCCACCCTACTGCGTACCACTTGACTTTTTGAGAATTTTTGGTGTACCACCAGACTTAAATATTTTAATAAACATATAATATTTACTCTTCTAAAAGTGTTAAAAGGTTTTTTGAGTACAATTCCTGGGAACACTTTGTATTTAATGGTAAGATATTTGTTTATTTATAACATGCTTCTAATAAAGGAGAAATAAAAAGATTAAAATATTATTAATTTACAGTTTTGTTTATTACCTATAGGTCTAAAAACATGCAAATAAAAATAGCACAAACTCAGCAAAATCCAATCCAAAAGTTAATTAAAGATGTCTCTTTAGAATAATGTTAATGTTTAAAATAATGAGTAACATGTTTAAGTGTTCACTGCACATGCGTGCAGAAGCTATTGTTGCTCATATCAGTCATGCGCACCACCTGAAATATTCCCGCGTAAAACCGGTTGGGAACCCCCGCTTTAAACAATTTAAATCACAATAATAATTTGTTAAAGTCAAAGCTTTGATTTCATTTATATTCTGTGTAACTTTTTTGTTAAGGGCATGAGTTGCAAACACATTTAAAGGATGTATTTGCATAACTCCTATTCTCTAAAATATAACGAAGATATCGGGGCCGGCGCCTCATTGGCGACTTTTAATATTGGTGAATTCAATTGGACGAAAGCGTAAATTAAAAGGCCGGCCCCTAAATCTTAGCTATACTTTGGAGAATGCGAGTTTCGCAACTATACCTCTCATTTAAATGTTAGTTATAAAACACTAATTTTTAAATTCGAATTCCACTCATAATTCTTAATTGTACTTGACATTTTTCTTATAATTAAAAAAGCAATTACATATTTTATATCATCTTTGGTTTTAAAGTGTTTAAATTAAAAATTTTTTGTATGATATTGAAAGTTAATTAGTTATCTTTTTAACAAGTCCTTTTCATTTGTAATGGCTTCGAATGATTATTTTGTACAATAATATATTATATCCTTCGAAAATTTATCTGTCTTTTCATTTCCACCATTTGACACAGAAGTTTAAACTGCTGCTCTTATACAGTTTTCACATGTAAAGTTTGCCAAATGTCACAACTTATTTAGTGCATTTTATTCTTTCAAAGTTGATTGAAATGACTTTCATTAGAATTCTTTCACAATTTTTCTGTGTATATTTTGGATACTTCTTTTATTACATATTTGACTAGCTTTCGCAATTTGAGACTATTATGAATGTTGAATAGATCTTTTTTTTTTGTAAACCACTTTCATATAAAGTCCGTTACAATTGGCTTAAAAATTACCGTCCTCTTCTAGTTTTTACAAAAAAAAACCCTTCTTTTATTTTTAATACTTGTATCTGTCTCCAGTTTAAGTTTAGGTGTGTTCTTGCTCTTATGGTTGTTCTATGTGGCAAAACTGGGGCTGAATTCTAAGTAATTATTTTTGCAGCCTTTTAGAGGGTCAAATACATTTTTTCCCCATGGAAATGTTTCTGTTGCGGATCCATAATATACTACAGAAAATACATGTTCACCGTTTATATGCGTAGCCAATCAGTATGCACATTAATTGTGCTATTAATTATATCTTTCATGTCACCACCCATGTAATCCATGACGCAATTTCCATAAAATGCGCTTCTGTGACGTGGTTCGGTTAGGTTATTGACATTACGTTTTTTTTTCCAAATTTAAACTTTGAGAATGAACAGGCATATTATAAAGAAGGGTATGGCCGACTATAAAATACTTTTCTGTTTTGTTCATGGGTTTAAAGTTTCTTTCTTCATGATAATCTTTCTCATGTTTACCTTCCGTGTTTCCAAGTACTTTCAACTGCTATTATGTCTTATTAAGTACCTAATTTTCCCCCATTACCCATCACAGGTTTCAACACATAAACCTTTTTCATCCGCATTGTGACAATTTCAGTAGTTCATACCTCTTCACATTTACATACCTTTTACCATCTCAATGAGCATATCTTGAGCCGTATTAAACAAATGTCTCAGTGGGTCTTCCGGCTGCTTATTTCTAGTGTCATCGCTGAGCCCTTAACACAGCCGAAGCAAGTCATACCATAGTAAAGCTGGCCAGATTGTTATTAAGTCTGGTGAAGAAGCGGTTCTCTTCTATATATATTGCGTTTGTTTTTTGTCAGGCACAGTGGATATCATAATTTTAGCAATGGCGGACACGTGCTTGTTTGTCTGTTACAGAACGAGAACGACCGTGAACACCGTCCAGAGCAAGTGCAGCAGCGAAGACCAAGCCATCAGAGGTTGAGCAGCGGCGTTCTGGGATGTTGCGATTGGCCGATCTGCAATAGAAAGAAGATAAAAGGGTTGTGTATAATGTTATTTTTCGGAAATAAAAATAAATGAGAAATAACGATTGTGCACAACCATGTTATTTCTCAGTAGGTGCGTTTACATGAGCCATCGAATACATGGATTGAAGAGCAAACTCAGCAATTTTTCCGTCTTGGGGATTTTCTCCCAGACAGAACCGGAATTGAAGGGTTCATTGTGGGGTTTTGCAAGCCTTCCAATGAAGGGGTTTGATGTTTCTTACAATGGATTCGGCCACAGACAACCTTATGGGTTAGAAATCCGACTCAACCTTTTTTCCCCTAATGGGGATTTTGGCATTCCATGGATTCGTTGGCTCATTTAAACGCGCCTAGTAACTCTTTAACGTAAACTGATTACAATAAAGGTTGTGTATAATGTTATTTCTTATTTACTTAATAACGACGATTGACTGATCTGCAATAGAAATAGTATACAAGGATTGTGATAAAGTCATTTTTCATCCATTCATTAACGACCATTGGCTATTATGCAATCGAAATGAGATATAAGGCTTGAGTTTAGTATTCTTTTTCATCAACCCATTAGCGACAATTTGCCGATCTGTAAAGCCCATTTCTCACGGTGCTCCTTCACCACGGAACTTTCATAGGAATAACATGGAAAACCGCTGTGGGGAATTTTTCATGGAATTTTTTCGTGGAAATACGAAAAAGTTTTGTGACGAGTGGAGGTAGCCAATCAGCATCAAGTATAGCTCTGACGTCTTGTTGGCGAAATCAAGTTTGCCAAATGAAAAAGTTCAAATCAAATAAAGAAAAATAATTAGAAAATCGTTGCATGTGAAAGCTGGAAGAAAGTGGTACACGTGATAAGAAATTTGTAAGCAAAAAAAAAAAATGAAAACAAATGTGCCAAGATCAGCGATGAGTATCATTCACAACCACTCCTCCAAGAATGTGTGACGTCAGAATATGGGCAGTCGTACAACCCTGTCCGAGCAGTTCCGTGCACAAAGAATACCGTGTGAAATGGGCTTTAAAGAGGATACAATGGTTGTTACAGACAACCGTTGTATCATCCTGCAGTGGAAATACGATGCAAGGGAAGTGCATGATGTTATTTTTCATTCAACTTCCAACTAGCATGCTAATGTTGTATGCTTATGGCCCCACTCGGTTAGTGTGGGAACTACCAACATGGGGCCCATAAGGAAACCACTCATTATTTTTGGTCAAGCAACATGGGCCCAACTGGGCACTCCACGTAAGTCCAATTTCAATTATGTCTAAGTTACAGCTATAGCGAGTGAAAGATTACAAAATAACTGGACACCTAAACTTTTTGTGACAGATTGATATCAAATCAGCAATGACACATAATTCTACAGTTAAATGATCACATTATTCAAATAACAACTAATACTTGCCCTCACTTATTAATTTCGATAACATGGGCCTTATATAGGTTGCTCATAATAATTTCTTTGAACACACTGTCCAATGTGAATCTATGTGATTTATTTGTTTGACAAAAATCATAAATCATCTAATTTAAGATTCGGTAAGAAAAAAGTTATGTTATTCACAGATGAGTCTTTAACAGTTTAAGGGAACCTAGTAAATAAAAATTTATTTTCTAAGTTTCGACCTTAAAATTCATATAAAAAAGAATTTTTAGCAATGTTAAGCACAGAATAACATCTATTTAAAAATACATTTCAACAAGAAGTCCTTAAAATTTAAAGACTAACAAGTTTTAGGCGTATCTCTTCTCCACAGTTTAATAATTCTTTAAAGATTTTTCCTTTTACAATTGCCTACGAAATTGTAAAAGGAAAGGGCAGTTGTTAACACATCAAAAAGTAGATCAATATGCATTTTTAAATTATACCATAAATGGGAAACCAAATAGTAAAAACCACATTAATATGATTTTACACACTTTTATTAATGCTATCAACTTCAGTAGTATATATTTCCAAATTTTTTCGCTTTCGCTTATATATTTTAAGTACATTAACAAATATGTATTAAGCAAAAAAATCTACAGTTGCTCTTTAATTAAACCGTAGCAATTCTTTTTGACACACAAATATGTAATATTTTTAATATAGATAGTACGTCTATTTACTAGGCCTACGACAAAACTGAAAAGACACATCTGGAAAGTGTACAACGTTTCTGTACAATGTATCTGTCAAACCGAAGTAAGAGCTTGTGGTAAAATAGAAGTATGGGCCTCGCCGAAATTTGTGACATTATTTACTTATGTTTGTCGAGATTTTTAGAGTCGATTAGGTTTTATGTTCCAAGTAAATTAAATTAAGTTGATAATTCTAAAAAGATTCACAATGTATTTTTAGTAGCTAAATAACAGTTTTGTTTATGTTTTCTTATGTTGAATAATATGCAGTTTTTTGCATGATTCTCGCATTGGATAGTCTATGAGAAATAGTGAGGAAAATGGGCTGTTATGAAAAAGTTGTTTTTAATAAAGAATTATTTAAATGTATATTTTTTTTTGTTCAATCATCAGTATCAATGTTTTTAGACATCAGTATTGCAATGATATAAATATTTGTGTTGTACATTTTTAGTAAATTTTAAAATGCAATACATTTTTCATTTAGAAATTTTTTCTGAATTATAATAATTTATTCTATGTAAGAAATGAGTTTCTTTTACAGTATTTCACGACTAATAATCGTGGGATTTTTATCAAATCATATTTTTTAAAAAAAAATTCTTCAGAAACTCAAGATGAAAATCACACTTTTAATTCTTACTTTTGTTTTCATTTAATTGATGTCATTAAAACGGTCTAAAACCAATGTAAACAAAAAACATGTATGGTATATTTTTTATACTGTTTCATAATTTTCCATTCTGACGAACATGAAACTACCGCAAACAGCAATAAATTAAAGTAATTTTTTCATCAATAGCTAATTGATGAATATAGATGGTAAACAACAGCCATTGCCGTCTAAACAAAGAGGATCCAAAATAACGCCAAAAAATAAAAACTCTTAGCATAATATATTTCTCACTATTATTTTATTTCAGTTCAAAGAACGGCTTCGTCAGAAGTAAAGTGATCCATTTAGTAATTCTATGAATAAATTTTTCTTGAATTAGAAATATTTTTATTATTACTTGAAATGGATTTACGTTTTAATACTACATAATTGTAAAATATACGAAGCTATTGCATGATTAATTAAGATTTGTAGCTGACAGGTTTATAGTAGAAATTAATATAAAAATTAAGTCGAGGTAGGATAGGGTAGTTAACTTTTATATTCCGGCTTGTTTGCTTGATCAGAAACCCGCTTATAAGCCTTAGTCAAATAAGACAGACACAGAAAGAGTTTTACTGTCATAAAGAAAGGAAGTACACCAAAGGCGAAAGCGGAAATAGAACCCGCACCCCGTTACAGCACGCAGACTGCTGGCCTGAGATGCTAACCACTCGGCCATCCGGGTCCCTAAGTCGAGGTAGATGTGTGCAAAAATTTTCAGCTATAAATATTATTCTGTGCTAACCGTAAATTGCACTTATTAAGCAAACAAAAAAATCTTGCATAAAATCTAATATACCATTTTTTCTAGAAAATTGTAAGCAAAAAGAAATTAGTTATAAGAAAATATTTAAATTCATAATTTAAAATGACTGAATTTAGTTAAATAATATACACATACTTTAAGTATAACTGTTATAATTTTTCTGATGCTTGAAAAGTGGCAAATATATAATAATAATTATACGGTTGTTTTCTCTGCATAAATTCTAAAATAAATTTTTGATAAATTAAAAATTTGTATAGAAAATTAAAATTAGGCGTATTTTTTAAAGAAGAGATGTGTGTGATCTTAAAAATCATTTACAAATGAAAAAAGTAGAATATGAATATGAAAATTTATTATTTATAAAACTTTAGAAAATAATGCTTGTTGTTAGAAAACAGAATCCAACAATAAAAAAAGTGAAAGTAAGAGCAACATAATATAAAACAATGTATACACATTTTTCGGCATCATCCTTTATAGTTCTATTTGTAAAACAAAATCAAAACTCTGCCTTCATTATCCTTAATAAGACACAGCTATTTGATCATAAAACACATAACTTCTTTCCCCTTTCTTCCAAAATATACAAAAAAAAGGAGGCATGACGTAGCTAAAATAAACTTAACTTTCTCTTTGAAAAAATTTCCCCTCTTAATAATAAATGAACAAAAAATTCCTTGTACAAATAAAGCGAAGGAGAATAGCCCCCATAATAGACAATGCGGTAGTAAAGGGCGACAAAATGGAGGTTCAGTTTGACGGTGTTCTAAATGGCAAATCGTTCGAAATTGAGTTAGGTGTTTGTAACTGAAGAGTACCGGACAGGTCGGAGGGGAGACTGAATATCAAATCTTTATTAACAAATGCCTTCGAAAAATTCTTAAAATCAAGTGGTTCCATAAAGTAAAAAATGCTGTAATATTAAAAACATGTAATCAAAAACCAATAGAATATGAAATTAGAAAACGAAAATGGCGGTGGATTGGGCATGTGCTACGCAAGCCGGAAAAAATCAAAGTAAAAGAGGCCTTGGAATGGAACCCGCAGGGCAAAAGGAAAAGAGGAAAGCCGAAAACAACGTGGCATCGAACAATTACTAACGAAGCAAAAGAACTGAACAAGTCATGGGGAGAGATTAAGACCATCGCAGCCAACAGGGTGAGGTGGCGGACCATGACGGAGGCCCTATGCTCCTTGTTGGAGTGAAAGAGGTATAAGTAAGTAAGTAAGTAACTGAAGAGTACACGGGAAGAACCTATTGATTTATTAGGCAGATGCCCGCAATTGTCTGATTGGCAAACATGGTGACAGAAAACCGGTTTCTCTCTTTCTTCTTCGCTTGGTCCAAGTGTTGGGATCGTCAATCGCCTGAATCTTGGTAGCTAGGAACTACAGAGATAGTAGTTAGATTATTAGAGTGGCAGATCACGTGACTTGCAACACTGACTTCATCGGGGCTCTTATGGGAGCTCCTTGCGTGTCCCGTCGTTAGCACGTGATCTGACACTCTATTACTCTAACTATGATCTCTGTGGTAGGAACTGATTTCTTTACACAAGTTTAGGCGATCACTCGCTATCATCGCCAAAGTGGCCTGCTAAGGAAACTTCTCTACAAAATCAATCGGTTTTTCCCGTGTACTCTTCAACTATGTTACCGTTCAAGCCTAATCTAGGAGAACTCAGACGATTGGCACAACAAATTTTGGGGCCTTTTGCGGAAAAAGTTGTGCATGATTGCAAGTAATAATGAGCCCCGTCCGTGGCCGAGTGGTTAAGGCATCAGCCTAGGGATACAACTTTCTCAGGAGTGCGGGGCTTCGAATCCCACCTACTGCCAGTCATCCTATTAATCAGATCTCTGTTCTGGAACGAGTATAAAAATCCAACTGGTGATGGATGGGAACGAGTACACTGAGACAGACGTGCTCGTTAAATCTGTGGAGTCCAAAATCCCGGCGATTGTCAGCGTACGATGTCGCTTGAAGTTCCGTTGGGTGCCCACTCAGGTGTCGACCTCGTCAATTGACGAGGGTTCTCAATTACGAGGCGTTATTGGTAGTGTTTAAGTGCCTTATTAGGATGGCTAGAAATAGGCAGTAGGAAACGATGAATTACCCTACCCCTTCCCGTAATGATGTTGCTACTTGACCGATGTATTTTTTTTGCTAACACTTTATCTTCTTCCTTATAATATCAAACAAACAAGTAACTTTAGGTAAATTTTTGAGTCCAATTCAATCGTAAGACAAAGTGGGATCTTGATCTTTTTTTTTCAATTTACAGTAATACTGGTAATAAGCTGCATTTAACATAAATAGAAATTAATATTTAGGGATCCCTAAAATTTGGAGATGCCCGGGCCTAATAGGCTTTAGATCAGGAGACCGTTAGAGACTGAAATTCGGAGTATGTCGATATTCAGGGGTGTATATGGATATTCAGGGGTGTAGGGCATTCCCATTGTCGCTTGGTGTATGTCCAAAATATTTGGTAAATAGCCTGAGTACTTAGTGAAGCCCTGGGAAAAATAGGCCGCTGAGCTGTGCGTCGCAATTTCCCGCTTTCTTATTGGCCCTAGTTGTCACGTGACCGAGGCACTAAAAATAACGTTGGTCTGACACTGGGTTTATATACGTCTAGCGGCCGCTGAACGTAACGCTGGAAGCGCTTTGACCTCTAGCGATTCGACCTTTGGTTGGCGAGAATTTGGCGAGTGAGATTGTAGCTCGGCGATTTTATTCATTGTTTAAAATCAACTAGATTATGGATGACGAAATTTTGATTGCTGCTTGTGTTTTACATTTAGAGAGCTTAGATAATTATCTAGAGGTAATTAGAAAATCCCCATGTCTCGGATTGTTTATAAACAGAGGAGGTTATTCACCACTCCATATTCTTTTGAAAGCCCCCGCCCCCGTAAATTTCGCTCCCCGACACGTCAAATTTCGATGGGGAGAAAGGCTAAAAAGCCACAGCGTTCTAGACTGGTACCAGTATTTGTGCCCCTCTACTAGAATAAGATATACCCTATGCTGCAAAAAAACCCTGTAAATTTACTTACTTTTAATTTTTAAGTGCAACAGCCGTATTTGGTGGAAAACGGTTTGACCCACTAAATAAAGGGCCTTATCTCAAATCTCCGTATTTTTACAGTTTTTAACTGTTTATACCATCTTTAAGGGACATGACTGTTTGAAAAAACAAAACAAAAAAAAAAAACAGGACATGACTGTTTTTTAACGGGGCATGACTGGTATCTTTGCTGCCGGTCCCTGCCCATTACTAATATTTTACGGGGAATTTTTTTTGTTTTTAAGTGTATAGGAAAGTGCATTTTTTTCTGGATTGTTTTTTTGATGACTGTCCTTTTCCGTACTTATATTTAAAACTTTTAATGCCGGAGTATTACTGATTAAAATCAGGTCAAATAAAAAAGTGTTTTCAGTATTGTCTGCCAAAAATTTAGAAATTATATGTATTAAAATAACTGATTAAGCTATTAACTCCAACCAGGTTTCAGTATTTTAATACAAAATCTTGTTTAAAAATTAATTGTATTGATTACGGGTAAGATATAAATAAGAGTTTCAATACTTTTATTAACATAGAAAGCATTTTATCATCAACATATTTTACAGTGTCAAATTTTGAATTTCATTCATTTATGTGATTGAATTTTATTTTATCAAAATATTGAATGCGTCCTGCTTTAAGTAAAAAAAATTAAGAAAACTCAATACAATTCAATTCGATGTTTACATACTTTTTCGAAGGATCACTTAAAAAAGAGATAACACGCCAATATGTTTGCTATTTTCCTTATGGCAACCTTTCCTTTGATCTTGACCAAAAAAACCGACAAAAGTTGGGTTGGTGGCCTTGAGATCCAACTTCAGCGAGCTTTCGAATAAATACGCATAAAGCGGTTACCTTGAGATTCTCAAGGTAACCGCTCGAGCAAGTTGCTAGACGTATATAACGCCGGTATCAGCGTTCTCAAATTTCGAATCGGTCTTGGTAATAGAGTTAGGAAGTGAGTGGGTCCCGTGTTCGAATCCCGGTTGGTAAGCGCATGGATGTTTGTCAATAAAGTGTTAATAAGTTTTGCTTGTGAATAAAGTGTTATTGTCTATGTGTTTGTCTTTGTCCTTATTTGTGTAAAAGAAGTCCAACCTCTTCGGGGGCTCTGGCAGCCATCTTCTGTGATATAATCACAGACACGACAACAACAACAATAGGGGAGGGTGGGGGCTATTGGGACAAATTTTTTTCAAAGTCTGTATTTCAGCAAAAATAAAAGAATTTTATTTTCTTTTTTTACAAGCTCATAAACTGAACATTCATTTACTTAAAAAGTCAGTCGAAAAATGTAAAAACATTACGATATTTTGGTTGCTGAGCATTTTATACAAACATGTAAATGTCCCATTAGCCCCCATATGTGGGGGCTAATGGGACAGGGTGCAGGGCTAATGGGACATGCTAAATGTTGTCTTAATAAAATATTTTAAAAAAGTGAAATGAATGAGAAAATGAACAGAAAATAAAATTTTAAAGCAAATACCATTTACATAATGTATACAGAACGAAATTTTATTTTTAAAAACAATAATTTCCCATTGAAAGATGAAATATCAAAGTTAAAACTCAAAATCAAAGATGCTCCCTTAATTTTTGTTGAATCACTGGAAAGGATAGTTTTATAATTAAATCTTCTTAAATTTATCCCAAACATGTCCTCTTTTCCACGGTACAAGGGCTTAAAAGATCGTCTTTGTCTTCAAATAGCTTACTATCTTTCGCCTTTTTCATATCATTTTAACGAACATTTTCAGTTTATCGCCTTCTTTTTCAGAAATCAATAAAACGAATAAAAAGTAGCTTGCTTTCTAGCAAAATTTACCAACAATATTTTATTTATCTTCACCAAGCTATGTTCAGATGTAATTAATAAAATTGCTGGTGGAAATATGTCACCAATAAAGCTACTTGAACTTTCACTTATTATACGACGAAAAAAGTTCAAAAAGTTAAAAATTAAAGCTTCAAAAAGTTTTTGGCAACTTGACTGAATAAGATATCAGAGATTGATATAGATTCTTCGAGAGAAGCATACAAAGCTAGGTTTATTTGTGTCCCATTAGACCCCACTGTTTCTGTCCCATTAGACCCCACATTGTTGTTTTTTATAAATGACCCAACAGAGAAGCACCTGTACTTCACCACAATATTTGACATATACTATCTTAATCTAGGATATTTTATCTATCTAAAACTGTAGTTTAATTCACAGAAAGTTTTTATTCAATACTTAAAAAGTGAAAAACAAGGTACGCTTTTAATTAACTTTCAATTCTCCAAAACAACAATTCTTCTCTCCACTTCAGCACATGCGTTAAATGGCTGATCTTTGGTTTTTAAAATGTGAAGTATAACCGTTACAATGCTGTTGTGTAGAAAAATTTATAAAAAAGTATATTTTCCCCAGCTTTAAAGCCCTTGTCCCATTAGCCCTGCGTCCCAATAGCCCCCACTCTCCCCTAGAGTTAGGAAGGAGATGAATTAAAATGAATTAAGATGATTATAAAAATAAATGAAGAAAGATTAAAATTATTTTCGCGTAATATAACTTAAATATCAGTTACACTGCTATCAAATAGCTGAGACGAACTGTTAAACAGCCACTTCATCACTCAAACAAAGAAAAAATGCAAGGGGGTGGGCTATAAAAAAAAATCGCAATTTTTTGTAATATTCATAATAATAAACCCCCGGAATGCCCGTCTAATATAGATTTTGGCACCATGGTCGATCTTAAGAGGTTCATTTTCTTCAAGATGTTTGGGAAAGGGGGAAGGGGGGATAAAATGAAAGGGGGGGGGGGTTCTCATTATACTCCGAAGCGTTCGAGTAATTGCCTAGGATATCGGATACGAAAGGGGCCTTCAATTATTGGCTAATTAAATTTTTGCGCCGGAATCGCGCGATAACCAGCGTCACCTTTGGCAAAAATTAAATATGTTAAAACGGCGTTGTTTTGAGGCATCGGATTTTTAGCGGACTTTATTAACAAGAAGTTAATTTGGCGGGTAGTTTTCTCTCCTTCTCTTTTAATAGGGGGTATTAGCGGGCCCATGAATTGCCTCATTTGAACAAGAGAGTGGGAGAAGAAGATGACAATTACGCCCGGGGTGGCCTTCAATCACAATCCTACCAGGCAACTTTTTAGGTAACACCTAACATACTTGTCGCGAATGACCCTCGTGTAGCTCTAGTGCGACGATTATTCAAACTAACCAGACCTTACATACCTATAAGGGTTGAGGACGTAAAGTAGTCAGAATCTCGCGGTGGTTATACTAGTTTTAAAATTTTATAAATACTGGTTAGAATGCTTAGAAATTTTGCAGGAATATTTGTGGAGCTACACTCTTAAAACAAACGAGTGAAATCCACTCCAGTAGGATAAGTGCATTTTCGACACTGGAAAGGAGTGAATATTAAATCAGACTGAGTTAAAACCACTCGCGCGTTTGGAGTGACCATGTCGGAGGTTTTACCCACAAAGGATCCACTCCAAGAGGAGAAGTGCCTTTTCCAGACTGGGGGAGTGAAAATTACTCAGACTGAGTTAAAATCGTTCGTTCGGTTTAAGACTGTACATAATTTTGTTGTGCTAATAGTAATGTAATATAAAAATAAAAAATGGAGGGAAGATGCCCAGTTTGCAAGGTGTTTGCCTTGCATGCAAACGGTTCCAGGTTCGGGACCGGACACTAAAAAACTTACTTACATTAAACAAACTTAACTCAGCTAGCCAAGAAAACTTCCCTGATATATGCACTTGACAATAATTTCCCTATAGAATTAAAGTTTCCTTATACAGGTGGCTTGCCTTATATATCTGAGTTATTGGTCCTTTACAGCTATAACTGCGTTTGAAGCTTTATGTTTTATAATACTTCTTTTTTATGTAAATTCTTATTTTTCATGCGGGACATTTGCATAAAATCTTGTGTTTAAGCTTGGAATTTCTGAAAAATATCCATTATAGGCTATTTATCACCTACACACATATCTATAGTTACTCTATATAACTTAGTTGTTCTTATATAGCTATGTCTACCTTACTACAGGTCTCATACAGCATATCTACCCTATAGTGGGTCATACCCTTAAGTCCTTTGTAACTCTTTTAAAAGGGAACTTCGTTGAAAAGAACTCCACGAGTTTCGAACTCGGATCGAAGGATAGCTCCAAGGTAAATGGGCACCTGTATCCGGTTACACGAAGGGATAGAGACAAAAAATCGTCAGGGAATTAAAATTAGCTGAATACAAGACTTGTTTTAAAACAACAAGGTTTAACTATTAGTTAACATGGGATGCTGTTTTAAGGCGGTCGAATAGATTTTCTTATTTTAAGAAGGACCGGTATCTTGAAAGGTTTTGCAGCGTTGTCTGTAGACTAACGTATCATGTGCTATATAAAAGATAAGAGAGTAAATTGGAGGTACTTAGAATTGGAGAAATAAGATCGTAAAAAAGTTATCTAAACGGTTATTTATAAAATTAAGGTATCCATGAACCTTGGATAACAGAAAAATTGATCAAAATATGTGTTCTGATACTTTTGCATTAAAATATTATCTGATTTATATCTTTCAAAAGGTACAAGTAAATTTCTTGCACAGAAAACAGTTTTTAAATTACAGACAGTCTTTTAAAGGAAATTCTATCGTCTTTAGTTTTACAATGAAAACCTTGAACTCATTTTCTGAAGAGCTAATTTTTTCCTAATATGCTTGCACTCCGAGCAAGATATTTCAAATTAATATGTTTCGATTTTAAAAATTTAATGCGCATATTAAAAAGTATGAATCAGGGTATGTGGCCATAATTTTTATAACAATTGTAAAAAAATATTAAAATTTTTTCATACTTTAAAAAAAATAAATAATTAAAAAATTCATATATCTTAAAGCTAGCCATTTCAAACTAACATAATTAAACAACTATTTTGCTTAGAGCTTAGATTTTATATGATCACATGCATGAATATTTACTGTTTTCTTTTCAGCAAAAACTATGTAAAACAAGTCATTAGGAGTGTCATAATGTTGCTCACAATTTGGCCAATTTAAATTTATTAATCAATAATTAATTCGATAATTTATTAATACATTTTTTATTGCAGTTAAGTTTTTTTATGTTAGTTTTCATGTGCCTGATCTTCTCATAAGGTTTAATAGTCTATCTCAAAAATCAAAGAAAAAGTTGTCTAAGGTATATTATATTTGGATACCTTAAATTATTAACGACTACTTTGTGAGTACCATTAACACAGTCATTTTCGAATAAAAATTTTTAACTTTTAATTTTTTTTTGTGTAACTTAATTGCCCTACAGAAATTATTCGGAAGTATGATCTTCATTTTTCTTATATATTATTTATATAGGTAAACGTAAGCAGAAAACTCATTTTCAAAAGAATTTAATTTTGTTAAAACCTACAAAAACTCTAAACATTGCTGGATTTCATATGGTTCTGATACAAAGCCTAAAAAACTATTTAATTCCACACTATACATGAAAATCTGACATCACAAAACATGGTTTCTGCAAAAGTTAGAGTTTTATTACAGGGGAAGCAAAACATAAAATGTGTATTTATCTGTCAATGTATTTCCTTTAACGGTCAAAATAGCACGATAGAGGGACGATTTCTTTGTACAGGATGAAACCTCATATTTTAAATTGAAAAAAAAAAACATTCAACCAGGTGGATTAATGAAATTTAAGACTATAATTTATAATTTAGTTAATTCACAAAAATTTACACACGATCAGTCACAGTTTCAATATTATTTAATTTTGAAACGGGTTCAGTTATTTTTGAGGCCTTTACAAACTTATACTCTGATAATCATAACCTTAGTAGGGTCACATGGGGGAATTATGGATCACTCGCTTTCCGGGGTAAATAATGATCACTAAGTTTTAAGGATTAAAAATGGTTTTTAGAAAAAAAAAAATTATGCCAAGTCATCCTTATACATTCTATTTTCTTATGTCAAGTGCAAAAACAATGCAACTCTGCAGCAAATAATAGAAAAAAAATACTTTTTACACTACTATAAAAACATCTTCAAAAAAGATTGTCTTTGAAAAACATGATTTTTTTTAAGATCCATACTGGAGAAACATATTTGAACTAACTATTCTGTTGGTGCTATTTTTCAATAGGAAAAGGTCTAAGCTTTTCATTCCGATATAAATTTTTTCATAATTATTTTTTTTAATGATTTTGAAGGTATATCGATTTATCCCCCAGTTTACTGGGGTAATTCTGGATCACTGGGGTAATTCTGGATCAGTGATATTTTTTAATTTTTCATGTGTTTTTAGCTAAGCGGTATACGTCATTTTGAAGCAAAAAATCAGATTAGGCTGCATTCCAAATTTCATTAAAAAATTCGAATTAAAAGTTTATTTAAAATTTAAATAACAAAAAAATTTAATCTACATTGAAATAACATGCAAATTCCCTTTTTATTCAATATTTTGACTGTTTTCATTTCGTTAAACTTACGAGAAACTTTCGAGATACTTCGAACTGTAAATTAATTTAACAAACGATAAATAACCGAATTTTCGAAAATGTAAATGGGAAATTGCGGCATAATTTATTAAAAAAGATCATCATTATTCTTCGAGTTTAAAAAAAAATTAGCAAACGATAAAATCTAATTTTTTTCTGTGAAAGAAGATTAATAAAAAGTTAATTAAGCGTTTAAAAGTTTGCTTTGAATTATATTTTAACAGAAACCAAAAATTAATTTACTTTTAATATGCATTACTATAAAAAAAAGGGTGATCCATAATTACCCCATGTGTGATCCATAATTGCCCAAACCCGGGGTAATTCCTGATCACTCAATAATTAAAATAAAACTAATAATAATTAAGTTTTAGGTAAAGTGATTGTTTAAATAAATTCTAAATTATTTAAGCCTACTCCATGCAAAATTAAATCTTTCTATCTTTCATACTTTAGAAAAAAATTGGATGTTGTGATTTTTTGATCCATAATTCCCCCATATGACCCTAAGAAATAAATATTTGGCTTAATCATAGATGAAACCCATAAATTGGTAAGGTACTTTTAAGACCATTTTTAACTTTTGCTTAAAATTAATATTAAATGATAATTTAAAAACATTTTTGAAAATTTTTATCATTAAAAAATATGAATATAATTTTTATAAATAATGTATATTGTTTTTTTATGCCAATACAGTTAGGCAAAATATATTGCTACTAAAAAAAAAAAGGGGAATTATCCGATTTTTATCAATGCCTGGCAAAAAAAAAAAAAAAGCCAAATCACTGATCAAAACTAGCGAGTCTTAGTAAGAAGCAATATACATATTTTCAACCTATTAGGGTTCGCAAATGCTAAGTCATAACTAATTAAACAATATAAGAATATCATAGCACACCGTCACAACACACAATGAAAATACCTATTTTATACCAACAGTCATTTACACAGTGCAAAAAACGCTACAAAAAGACATATTACTTCACAACTGCGTTTGTTACTGCCCTTTATATATTTCACACAACTGGCTCCGAACCAAACCTGTCTAGATCGAATCTCTGTGTATTTTAAACAACTCCGCTTATGTTTCTTTTATTTTAAACCTCACCCCCAACTCCAGATGCTTACATTACTCAGTTAATGATCGTTTAGATTAACAGACAAGAGCATCTCGGATGGGGAACTTTGCTTGAAACAGAAACTTGGGATAATAAAGAAAAAAACATCGTGCTAAGTTTTAACAGTTTTTTGAGGGATTTATTGTTTTTTCCCATTGAACCGCGAGTCTCCAAAGCAAAGTGCATCAGTGTTAATCCAAAGGACAAAAAAGTATTTTCTCTGCCACATTTTTTCCGGCTGTATCGACTACTATTTTTACAAACGGATTTTTTTATGTTGTGAATGTAGTTGACTTACATGCTCCAACAATCCCACTTTTTGAATTTGGTTCGAATATTTTTTATACATTTTCAATAAACGATTTTACAAAAAGTATACGAAGCAATTTTAAAAAGTGGGATTATAGAGACATGTAAGTTATCTACATTTATTATTAAAAAAAACCGTTTGTAAAAATATTCAATACAGCCAGAGAAATATGGCAGAGAAAATAGTTTTTTCTCCCATTGAATTAACACTGAGGCACTTGAGTTTGGAGACCCGTGGTCCAGCTTACCTATTCTCTCTTAAGTTAATGGAATAATCTGTTTGTATTAAAAAATTGGAATTTAGTTTAGTGATGCTTGATAAAAAAATATAAACATTATATTTACATGTTCAATATTTGCTCTGGGCCTCGTAACTCTGAGCTTTCGGTCAAGTTTCAAGTCCGATACTGACCCAAAGCAACTTATATACATTTGAATAACAATTAATAATAATTAAGAATTTTGAAGGCGCTAAGTATTATTTACTGTGACTACGCATTATACAGTTGTAATTACAACACTTAGTATTATTTAATGTGAATTTTTCCTACAGAATGTTATTTATTGGTGGAATCTCTTTTGTCTGTACGCTACATTTAGATGATGTTTGGAGTTTGGTAGAGGACAGAACTTGCGAATGTAGCATTTGAAGCATTCACCTCACCTCACTCCTCGTTTTCAGTTGAGAAAAAAAGTTAGCAAATTAATCAACTATTTTAATAAGTCATATTTTAATAATTTGTTAGAATTGAGTTTTCTGTACATACAGGAGTGATAGATATTGCTGCCTTAAATCAATAGTTCCTGATTTAATATATTGAAAAACAAAATTTTAAAAAGTTCTGGACATGTTTTTTCATATATATAAATCTATAGTCATAAAAGTATGCTTTAAATAAACCCATGTCTTCTCAAGATGTCAGGATATATCAATTTGTTTTGCATAATGAAATGCGTTTGAAGAATACATTGATGAAAGTTCGAAAACTGTATGATTCCGCACTTTATAATGCTCTTTTATTTGCACTGAACCTCGTACCATTTAGGGCAAACATGAAAATAGCCAATATGCATCGATTTGAGCATGTCTTCCAACCTTTTCTTAAATTGAACAATTAGGTTTTGATAACAGTAAATATTGCTTAGAACTGTTTCTACATACTATTTATACCTATATACATACTATTTATTGTAAAAGAACACCGCCAAACATTTGCCTTTAGCTAGTTCTAAACCTTTAGAGCCACAAATTAACCATTTTAGGTAATTTTGTTTCGTAATTTTAATGAATAGTCTTTATCATTTCTTATCAATACAGGTAGATTAGCCACTAAAAATGCAAGTTTTCAATATTCAAGCATTAGTTATAGCAGTATTGCTTTCTGATATAAATAGCAATACTACCTCGTCTTACAGGAACAACTTGTCTGTGTTTAAGATACGCATTTTGGCTAGAAATTGACAGCCAGAGAACTTAAAACCTACACTACAAGTACCAACTTAATTATGTCATAAGTAAATTAGCAAGTAGTTATTCTTTTTCTAAAATTGAGGAAAATAACAACTTAGTCCATCTTAATTTTTTAAAGTCACAGATACATAGAGTAACTGATACCTAACAAGTTCGTCAATATTTTGTCCATTTATGAAACCTTTTGTAGAAATATCTTATTCTGTATCTTTTGAGGTCATCTTTAAGATGTCTTGCCTGTTCTGTATTTTTGTTCTATTATGAAGTTTTATGAGGGAATTCATTATAGTACTTTGTTTCGAAAAAGGATTTTTCTTTTCTTTGTTTCGCTTCTTGATACTTTTTGCTTTAAATCGGCATCTTGGATGAAAACATCCGATAAAGACATTGAAACTTCGAAGACCAAAAATGTTCGAAGTTTAATTTTTTTATTAAGCCTAATATTGAGGTTGACACAAAGGCAATTGCTTTTATTTTTATTTTTAAGCAATATGTATTTCGATTTTTACTTTAAACTGTTAATCATGTTAACAAAAATATTTGGAGGGTTTTTTACATTCTTATTTTTATCTCTTTGTTTATTAAAGCATTTATTGCATTAGTTTACCTCTTACATTCCTATCAATGTTGGAGGGTTCATATTTGAACTACTAAATGATAAATTGGACAATGTACACTCTTAAAACGAAAGAGTGAAATCCACTCTAGTAGGAGAAGTGCATTTTCGACACTGGAAAGGATTGAATATTATCTCAGACTGAGTTAAAATCACTCGTTTGGAGTGATCCTGTCGGAGGTTTAACACACAAAGGATCCACTCCAAAAGGAGAAGTGCATTTTCCAGACTGGAGGCGTAAAAATCAATCAGAGTGAGTTAAAATCGCTCGTTCGTTTTAAGAGTGTACACAAAGTGCTTTCATACAAGCTCATTCTTTTACTAAAAGGTTGAAAAAAAAATAATTATTTTTTTTACTGGGTTATTTATTCGAAAAAAGGTTATAAATTTTATAAATTAAGGTAAACAAGAATGGGTAAAATTAGGGAGCATAACTTAGACGTAAAACTCCCGCTACCTTAGGAAACGTTAGCTTAACTTAAACAACAACAACAAAAAAACCCTTCAGAATTCTTCACATTTGGTGCTTACTTTATTTTTTACATCACTATGATGTCATATTTGTTTTGCAGCAAGTTGACAAGTCACGAAAACGACTCACTCCAATAGCTTTTAAACAGAGAATAGATCCTATTACTGCCAATGAGACAAACGTATTCGCATTTATCACACAATAAATTTAACTCTTCATAAGTAAATTTACATCATAGGGTCATCATCAGGGTGATGGCAGTACTTTTTCCCGTGGTAAATAAGAGGGGGATGTTATGATGAATTCCCTCTTATTCCCCTCTTAATTACACTCCGTGCCAACCTAACTTGGGTAAAAACAAAGAGCAAAAAGCCAGACGGAAAAGGTAATATTTACATACAAAATGGTTTGAATGCAATTTAACCAAGATAAACTTTTCATTTTGATAAAACTGCCAAATTTTCTCAAATAATATTCAAATCTGTTAGACATTAAACGAAATTAATGTTTTAAACATGTTTTCTGGATAGATTCACAAATAATTTTATGGAACTCTTTACATGCGCTGAAGGATCTTCTCCCTAGCACATTTCTATTTACCCAACTTAGGTTGGCTAGGAGTGTAGAGGTCTATTGACGTTGTATGAAGTAAAAGTAATGTAATTTTCTTGTTGCATACCTTCCACGGCCATGAACTTCTCGGAGAATATGGACTGGAAGGAGGGGGCGTCGGCGGACACTTCGCACCGGTACATCCCCTCCGCAGACCGCTGGGGGTTCTTGAGGAAGACGGTGCCATTGGAGGAGCGGCTCATCTGAAACATAATACACAATATTGTACTGTATGTATGCACTACACTGTTAAAAATAATAGTTCAAGGTTGAACCAAAATACGGTTCAAATTTGCGGCTACCATGATTTGGTAGACCGTTGAATTATGAAACGGTATTTTCAAATTGCGTAACTATGGTGAGAGGTTGAACCATATGCGAGATTTTCTCAACGCGTAACTATAGTGAAAGATTGAGCCATAAAAAGGTTCTCCCAATGCATAAAAATAGTGAAAGGTGAAACAAAAATGGTATTTCGTACATCGTAAACTAACGCCGTCGGGACTTTGGACCACACAGATTTAACGAGAACGTCTGTCCCAGTGTACTCGGGCCCATCCGTTATGAATTGAGGATTTTTTGTACCATTTCCAGTAAAGAGATCCGATTTATAGGATGACTGGCAGTAGGTGGGATTCGAACCCCAGCTTTCCTGAGATGGTAAATCTCTAGGCTGATGCCACAACTACTAGGACGGGCCAATTCTCAAGCAGAAGCAGTTCTACTCATGGTGCCTGCGCTTGAGTAAAAAGTTAAATTGACGATTGTAGTTAGTAGAAGTTGAACCGAACTTTCGTGCTATTGGAGTAGAAGTCGAACCAATTTTTCTGAAAGCAGATCTATTTCCAGAATGTGATATTTTGTTGAACCATTTTATGGTGTATCTACCAGAAGTTCATAATTTCTTTTACCAATATTTGTTTCAACGTTGAACTGAAATTTTTAACAGTGTAGGACATTAAAAAAACAGGAAATCGATTTATAACTACTATGATACATCTGCATTTACTACTCGGCTCATCTGTAACAGACACAACACACATTGTACTGCATGTCTACCCTAAGATGGTGGACGAATGTAAACGATGAATGAATGTACATTTAAAAACCAAGAAAGTGATTTTAACTGCTTTGCAGGAGATGATACTTTAACTTTTTCAAACGAAATAAATCCTCAGTTTTTTGTAAAGCTTACACGTAAAACATTTGGTCACTTTTTTGGAAATTTCCTGTACTTTCAACAGTTTGAAACCGATTAGTTTACTTGACGGATTTAAACCGTTTTCATAACTCATTAAGAACGGTTGGAAAGAAAGTTTGTCACGAAAACAAGCCTTTTCCTTAAATTTATCAAGCTAAAGACAATATAAGACAGATGAAGATCATTGCCCTGAATAATTTACGCATTGGGTTAAATTAAGTTGCGTGAAAAACGAATTTAAAAAAAAATAAATAAATTTTTATACGGATATGGGGATGTTAATGGTGTTTAAAAAGTCGTCGTTCACGGTTTAAATCAGTTTATAGTTAACAACCGGAACTTTTTCTCAAGCATATCACTTAGGTTACGGGCTAATGTTAGCAAAATCACTTTTTTTTTCGGGGCGGGGGGGGGGGGGGTCAACTCTTATAGGTATTCGACGGCCGAATCAGTCTGACGTTTCCCCTAGAACTTAATGTTCCACTTTCAAGTCCAGCCTGGATCAAAACCTTTTCTCAATCTATAAGAAAGCACCACTGTTTACCGGGATGAAACCGTATTGTAACAAAAATTTACTGTATTTAACAGTTAAAGTTTCAGTATCTTTTACGGTTAGTCTCTGCTAACTTAATTATCTGTTTAAAACCGTAAATTGAAAGGATCTTTTGCAGTGCATAATTGTAGTATAGAAAATATTTTCTGAAAGTTCCTATTTTAAAATCTTTTTTAACCAGCACTTTTTAAAAGTATTTGCATATAACTCAAAGTTCCTCATAAATGTACCGTATTGTTTGTCTGTACATAGAAAATCTCCAGTGCCTACGGTACAACGTAATCAAGGAACAAATGCAAACCAAAACGTATAAAATATCCTTAGTTCGTCTTTACTATGACGTGCATGCATTAAAAATTATATAAAAGTCTCAAAATAATATTTTTAAAATAACTTAATTCTTATTTCATTGTAATATTAAAGAATTGTTTATAGTCGAAACAGTAGGCAACTAACCATTGACTTACTATAGTGTATCACTTACTGTAAAGATTGGATTAACGTCTAAGATTCCCATTCAGGTAAATCTATTGCATAGTAGCGGTAAATTGATTGCTATTTTTTTTTAAATACTGCATACTAGAGTTCTATTCACAGTTGTACCATAATTCACAATCAATTGTACCATAATGGGGTTGGGGAGGAGTCAGACAATATGTAGTAATAATAGACCTTTTCAAAGTATCTAGAATTGGCTAGAAATAAAGCTTAAATGTTTAAATGTAAACGTATGTTTTACCTTTTTATTTGATAAAAAATCCATACATCTTTTGTCTGCAGCATGTCTTACTTTTATTTTTTTAGACTTGAAAGCTTTCCAAGACTCTTAAGAAAACAGCCACAAAGTTTAGGCATTTAAGTATTTCAGTTTGTTATAAAAGTAAAAACCTTTGCAATTCAAAACAATTCTTATATTTTGTTAGAATTTTATTTTTCTTGCTTAAATAAAGCTAGACATAAATGGTTTAGTTTTATGAAAAAAAAATATGTTCCTTAAATAGCAATATCGATTTGAAAATGATAAAGTAACTTTAAAAACAATACGTACATTTTGGGAACATTATTTTAGTGAGAATTATTGTTATTAAATAAGTAGTTAAATTTGAGAACTAAATTTATGACACATTTCTAAAAATGCTTGGAAAATTACATGATACATGAATGAAATGTTTTTACAATCATACTGCAAAAAGAACTGCAAAAGAACACACTGCAAAAAGAAAAACTGTGTCCGGGTATCTTCCATCTGGTTTCCCGTCAAATGTAATAGCTTACAAATAGCCAAAAATGAAATTGTTCTCTCATAAGTATAGATTTAAGCAAATCACAGGTCCTAACTGGCTTTTTAATGCGCATGTTTTAGGTCTTGAATGTCAAAGGATGTGATAAAAATATAAATTATTCATTGAGCCTTAACTGGTGAATCAATGTCATATGGGAACAGATCATCAATAGGAGAACTGAACGAAGTAAATTTAACTGTGTTTAAAAATTTCAGTCCCAATGACGATTTGGCATCATCATTTTATAATTTTTTTTCTGATCGTTTATAGCCATTTATGATATCAAAGAGCACATCAATCGATTCTTCAAACTTTTTTCTACAAGAAAATATTTTTTATTATTTCCAATAGATCTCAGCTTTATTATTACTTTTAAAAATTATGTTCAAAAACATGATGATGCTAAATGGCATCACTGGGACTGAAAGGGTCAACTGTTTTTTTAAATGGGCCCATCTGTTGCCAATCAGGTCTTGATTGGCAACAGATGGGATGGAAATGAAATTAAATTCCTTATTGAGCCCCAGGTGGTGAAACAATACCACGGGAGTCCATATCACTAATCGGAGCATCGATCGAAGAACTAATAGAAATGAAATATGCAAGGAAATACGTCATTTAAAACAAGTCTATTCACTTAATTGGTTTCAACACATTTAAACTTATTAGAAAAAAGAAAATACATTTAAGTAATTTCATTATCATCCAGTGTAATAAACAACAATAACCATACGAATACATTAAAATTGCATTCCAGGGGCTATCCACAGCCATTCAAATGAAATTATTTCTGGTTTACTTTAGAGCGTCAACCCCCCTTCTCTCTCCAGCCATGTGTTAAGTGTGATGGGATTCGATTACTTCCCTTGTACATCCATCTAAATCAGGCAGCAGCCCTAATAGCCCGAAGCAGAAAGCTGGCCGAACATCGCCTCAAAGTATATTAAGTTTTGCAGCAAAGGCCAGCCGCCTTTGGTTGGTGTGAGAAAGTCTCAAATTAATATTTTACTAGAGTCACTAAATGTCAGATTGTAATTATATTATATACAGAGAGTGACGGCAAATATTTTTTTAACGAAGGGGTAGGGGTAATTACATATAGATTCCGGCTTGTGTGCCTGATCAGAGACCCGCTTATATAAGCCTTCGTCAATTTAGACAAGCACAGAAAGAATTTTTTTACTGTCACAGAGAAGGGAAAATACACCCAGGGAGAAGGCGGGAATCGAACCAGCAACCGTTAAAGCGCGCAGGCTGCTTGCGTAAAGGTTCAAACCACTCGGCCATCTGGGCCCTTTTTTTAAGTAAAAGTTAAGATTGAATAAAAATTGTGTTAACCTTCTGAAGGATACGAAATTTGGTTGAAGTGCAATATTGTTTTCACTGCATTGGTTTAAATTTTAAAATGTTTTACTTAAAACTTAATTTCTGAACATTGTCTCAAGTTTATCTATATAGTAGATGACTCTAAATGGATGCTAAATATAAATACTTTAAATTCGAAAACTTGGTAAAACTACAAAATTTAAAATTATTTAAAAATTCTGTGTGTTGCTGGAAAACATGACAATCATGCAATGCAATGCAATCGATTCCGGCTGCCTATTTCTAGCCTACTTTAGGAGCTTTAACACAGCCAATTTCACCCCTTAATTTAGAGCCGTGGTCAAGTTACGAGGTCGACGCCTGAGCGGGCACCCAACGGAACTTCGAGTGATATCGTACGCTGACGCCGTCGGGACTTTGGACTCCACAGATTTAACGAGCACGTCTATCCCAGTGTACTCGGAGCCTATCCGTCAGGAGTTGAATTTTTTCTTCCCTTTCCAGTACAGAGATCCGATTTATAGGATGGCTGGCAGTAGGTGGGATTCGAACTCCCGCACTCCTGAGAAAGATGAATCTTAGGCTGATGCTTTAACCACTCGGCCACGGACTGGCCTCAGGCGTCGGAGTCAAACGTCAGTATCCCTCTCGAAAGTTCATGTTAACTAGATTGGACGATTTGTTTTTAATATGATAGCCCATGAATTACCTAATTAGCTAGATCTGTATTTAGATCGCATTTCCCAAGAATTATAGATTTTGTCCAGCAGAAAATTTAACGATATGCACTTTTTACCACCTTTCCCTTGCTGATGTTCTTGAAGCTTTTTAACATTTTAAAAACTTTATTTATGAGTGCGTAATGTAAACGTTGTACAAGCAAATTGTTTACACTGGCAAATCAGTTGGCAAATACTTTGTTTCACCGACTGAGGCAATTCTGTTAATTTTTAACGTAGTTATTGGGTGTGTATATGAAGTCTATCGCTGCTGTCAAATACAGTGAACAAATGCTTTCTTTCACCAACCGAGGCAATTCAGTGGTCTCTTAGACAATAGTGACCCTCCGTAAGTTCGCCAGAATGGTGAAGGTTGGTTCATATATCACCAAGGTTTTTTTTAGTATCTATTATCGTTGTATTTTGCTGATATTGGGCAACCATAAGTTTTTAATGTTTATAATTTTGTGTTACCTCCTACGAAATTTAGTACCCGAAATGGGTAGTATGTCTACAAGGTACAAGTTTTCATATTTATGCTATGATAGCAAGTTTACTGTGTCATTTGATGCATAGTTATCTGTAGCAATGTAGACAATTGTGCATTGAAAAATTTCAAACTTGCAATTTGTAGTTTTGCCCAAAAGCTCTAGAAAAACAAAGGTTATTTTCCCAAAATGACAAAGGTTTGCTATCAGAAAGCCCTTTAGGTACCATTCGAGGAGTTTCTGATTACAATTCGTAATCCAAGTAATGTGTTTGTGTAATCCAGGACTTATCTTAATTCTGACATTTATTGTTAACATTGAAACATTAAAAAATTATTGATAGATTTCTTCCAATGTATAGATATTACATAGATATTTCAATTTCATTTACTTAAGGGGGTTCAATACCCTCAAATCGGTGAAAAAATCAAAACAAAAATTATTGGCTTAAAATACTATTACAACCTTTATTAATAATGTCACAAAGTATCAAGACTAGTGGAAAACTATTTTTGACATTAAAAGCCATTTCAATGTCATGGCTTCGTAAGGAAATGGGTTAACAATAAAAACTTTAAACGAGTTTTTCTCAGAACTTGATTTTTTGAACTTCGATGTACCTTTTCTCAAAAAATATGCTATGTTTTCTCGTATTTTTTTTTTTATATGATGTAATACATAGTATAGATTAATCTGAGGTTATGAATTTTAATAAAACTAAAGTGAAAAAAAATTTATGAGGCAAAAAAGTGAGAAATTTCATGATTTTTTGGGTACTTTAAAACTTATTTTATTTAAAAAAATCTAACAGTTGTTAAAAAAAACCTTTTAACCTCAAATTAATATATAAGGTTGGTATAATACACACAGAAATTTTTAAGATGATCTGATCAGTAGTTATTGTGAAAAGGTACATTGAAATTGGCCAATTTAACATTACCGATATACAACATACTGAACCCCCTATTGATTTAGCTGCAATAGTTTATATGTTAACTGTATTTAATAAAATATTATAATGAAATTTATATTTATATGTAACTTTTTCCATAATTTTAAATCAGTAATGTTTGTAATTGAATCAATTCAGGTAATTTCTTCTTTTTTAAGGGGAGAACATAGTTAGCGACAGCAAAAATGAGCAATTCTTAGGATTGATTTCGAAAGGCTCTAAATATATTAAAATTATGTTACAAAAAAAAAAAAACAAATTGTACCAAGTAAATTGTACTTTTATTGTTGTATTTACACCTAAGAATTTTATTAAAAATTAGAAAAAAGACATCTTTTGAAACATACAACAAAGAATTTTCAAAAATACAAGTATTTTTTCTGTACCATTTGTACAAAAAGTATGCAATGTATGTACGTAAAACTTGTTTCAAATGCAAGTAAACAATTAGATTTATATTGGTCACCGGTTTTTTTGTGCCTAAAATAATTTTTAAATTTTATTTTAAAAAACATTATATTCTAAATTCATAAAAATTCTGATTTCAATGCAAAAAAGTGTAAAAAAAATAATTTGTATTTCAACACACCAAAAAAATCTTTTAAGAAATATTTAATAGATTTAGAGAAAAGCGTACTGATGTGTTTAAAATTATAGTTTTGAGAAAAATACGGAAGGCAAATACAGTCGATTCCGTTAACACGAATTTGAAGGGACCACCGAAACATTTCGTGTTAACCGAATTTCATGTTAACCATCAGCAATTTTTTCTTACATTTAACTAGTGAATAGTTTTAAAAATTCAACAACAAAAATCGTATATTATAATACACTAATAATACAAGCATACAATTAGTAACTCAAAGTGGCACATTGTTTATTTATATATTTTTTATAAGAAATAATTAACCGATTGATACAAAATTGGTCTCATTCGATAGATCGGGCTTTCGTCTATATAAAAATACTGGTTTCAAAAACTCAATTTTTTTGGTTTTAGTTAACTACTTCCCCCTTAAAGCTGTTAAAGCCCGCTTCAAATGTTAATAAACGGTTGTTTCAAAACTTAATTTAAGCAAAATGGATAGCAATCGAACATAAGTAAATTTAAAGCTCGTTTTTTTTTCATCCAAACACTCTCAGAAATAACACTTTCATTTTTGACGATTCATGAATCCTCAAGCCTCATTTCGTTAATTTTGAGGATTGTTTCGTCAAACTATCACGTGACTTTTGAGTAAACGCGAATCCTCACTTTTACGGATGTGATTTGACGATTCTGTATCTTGATTTTGAGGAAACAGAATCTCATTGTTGTACTCACATGCTCAAAAATGTCAAAATATTTCTTTAGATTAGACGACATTCAAATCCTCATAAAAATGACGATTCAAATTTCCCACTTTGAGGAAACGAAATCTTGGAGCATTTACCAGAAATGGAATCGTCAAAATTAAGGAAAATTTCGTCGTTTTTGAGTATTCATTTCTGAGAGTGCAAATGGTTTGATACCCAAAATTTATTAGCTAATATCGTATGAAATCATATATCAATAAATCCCTTAAATTATGATTTATTACGTCGATATTATGAATTAGGTAACTATAAAAAATATGGTCAGTTTTGTTAAAATTTTCTAGATGAAACTTTTTTTTAATATCATCGGTGACATTGACATAAAAGTCAAATATATTTAAATATCAATAACAGCTCTTTTTAACCAACGCAATGTTCGCCATTATAAAGAGAGAGAGAGAGAGAGAGAAGGATCACATTATCAATAACATGCGGAGAGGGGTTATTAAGGGTATTGTGTATAAAATTGAGTGAATACTGTAGAATGCGAGTTATTTTGTAACGAGCTCTAGTAGCATAATTTAATGAGATTATTAGTTTTGAAGGTATTTGTCTTCTATGGTATGATTCATTTGTTGAGAGTGTAATAATGTGCTGTATGCCATCTGTTGATATTGTATTTTAGCATACCTTCAGGAGGCCCGCTGACATCTAGTCTCTTTATAAAGCTACAATTTATAATGCTAGGAACGCGCCGTAACGGGTGCGGGTTAAATTCCCGCCTTCACCTGGGTGTACTTTCCATTCTCTGTGACAGTAAAACTCTTTCTGTGTTGTCCTACTTGACGAAAGCTTATAAGCGGGTCTCTGATCAACAACAACGTTTAAACAATTGCGAAGGACCTGGCGGCATAGAAGTCTCTGATCAAGCACACAAGCCGGAATATATATGTATGTAACTACTCTACCCCCATAGGGCTGGGGAGCCCAGTCGGTTAGGCATTCGCCTAGCATACGGAAGGTCCCGTATGCTAGGCGAAAGGCATGCGGAAGGCATCGCCTAAATAGCTGCCGACCTATAAAGGACCCATGCAGACAAAAATGTCCGACGAATAATACCCCGTGCAGAAGGAGTGCACGTTAATTATGCTCCAAAGTACCAACGCTGCGTACGATGTCGCCCTTAACAGTTGCATTGGATGCCTACTCAGGTGTCGGGTCGTCACTTGACTATGGTTCTAAATTACGACGCCCGTAGCCAATAGCCCTCGTATAGCTTTAGTGTGATGATAATTCAAACCTACCTACCTATATCTTATATATTTTTTACAACTTTATTTTGACTTATGCTTTCGGGTCTGTGCTTGGTAATGCGCTGAGAATTTTTTGGAATCTCGAATGGTAGAAACTAAAATTTAAATTTCAGAAATTTATACCATATTTAAAAAAAAATGTTTTGTAAAGACAACTAAAATAAAGTACTTGTTCTTATTATTGCGTTAAATTAATGTGTTACATGCCTTTAATTAAGGCGAAAATACGTTTTGATTGCATAGTTATAGAAGTATATTAATTTAATAAAACATTTTGTTTATTATACTTTAACGATGTTTAAACTTTCCAACTTTTAGGGGCAACGTGCCATGTGACGTTACACAATTTTTTTTAAATATATTGTTTTTCAATAAAAATAGTTTAAATTCAATCGCATCGAAGATTTTTAAATAATAAATATATAATGCTTTGTAAAGAATAATTTTAGAGGAGGTCCTTTTAACTGTACGGCGTATTTTCCCCTTGAAATTCTGTTGGTGTGGTATTCTGTGTAATTTGTAAAAAATACTTATTTTGAAAAGATACTTTTCGATTTTTTTTTACTCTTCTAATGCTTCATGTATGAGTTATTTAGACATTTTTTATAGCAATATTTTGTTGGTATTGTATAACAATTTTTTGATTCCAGTACTATTTTTATTATCGATTACTTTTTTAATCTTAGATAGAGGGGACGATCAAAGGCAAAATACTGAAGCATATTTCATCGAAAAACGTCAAAAATGACACAAGAAAATGTAAAAAATGTTGAATAAGGAAGCTAATTTCTCATTTTTATTGCACTATTATCTAAACCATTACAAGGTCCGTATCCATGATATACTTAGAACTGAATAACTTCCAGGGGGATCGATAGTAGATTAAATCTTAGATTTGCTCTTGTAAACCATTGTTTGACGTGAACAAATGTACTCACGTCATAAAAATACGAAATAAAATTGATTTTCGAGAAGAAACCTTAGTTATCGGTGTTTTTATGCCAATCTACCGATTGGTCGCCAAATGATTTCAATTTCAATGTTTTTCTCCAGAATTACTTTGGCGCGATTATTATTGAGGAGCATGAGACGCGTCTTTTTAAAGTCAAACAATGACATTATTCCATTCAGTACTTTGAAATGGTGTGTGTGTTGTTTCTGAAAACGTTTTTTTAAATTAAACTAATTAATATGCCCCAGAATATCTTAAAAATAAAAAATCTAGCATTAAAGTTTTTTTTTTTTCATTTTAAACTAAAAAAAATCAGACTGTTAACTTGACTTCTTTGGTTTTGAATTTATTTTTTCATGTGCATTAAAATACTTACTCATCGAAATATGTATTGCGATTATGATTTTATCGAAAATTCATTAGTATTTTGATTTGAGCATTGTATTTTCTTTTTATCATGATATATTTAAAAGTAAAAGACTACACTCTTAAAACAAAAGAGTGAAATCCACTCATATAGAAGAAGTGAATTTTCGACACTGTAAAGGAGTGAAAATTAACTCAGACTGAGTTATAATCACTCGTTTACATGGAGTGATCCTGTCGGAGTTTAACTAAACAAAAGAGTGAAATGCTCTCCAATAGGATAAGTGCATTTTCGACGCTGAAAATAGTGAAAATTAATGTATTTTTTACGTTTTTTACCATGTATCTACCGTTCTTATTCTATTCTACTAACGACGGCGACATTATGACCAAATTTTTATATTTTAAATACGTGTTTTAACCCCTGAGAGTTGTAAACAAAATACCGCATATATTATAAGCAATATAAAATTTCAATTTTCTATTATTCAAAATTTCACTCAATTGGACAGATTTCCAAACTTGGTGCATTTTTTTTAAAATTGGCGATGGAAAAGTAACCTTGGCGAAGAATCCCCCGATAGCTACGACTACAATGATTTTTTGTATCGAAATATGTGGGCTGTAACTTCAGTACTCCACGATAACTAAATGGAAAGTAATGGAATACAGAATGATTACTTTCAAGACTTCATTTTACACGCAAAATCTCAATCTCCGACTTTTTTTTTGTTCTTTGGAGCTTTCATAATGAAATACCCTGAGGTGTAGTTAGTGAATGACATCAGTATTTAGTTCTTTTTATTTAAGAGAAAATAATATGGCTTCAAGTTGTTTTGACGTTGGAAAACTCTAAAAATTCTTTCAAACGATCTTTCAAAGTCTTCCTTTCATTTCCTGTGTTTCTCCATCAAACTTGTCTGGTTATCGTCTGTATTCGAAATTCGAATTCCTTGCAATATTACCAGTTATGTACTTTTTTACAAAAAATATATTTTTTTGTTATCCTTTAAACTCCGATATCAAGATTAAAAAAACCCTTTTTTACGTTAAAAAACATTTCGCTGACCAAAAAAAGGGTTTAGATTTTGTGTATTCTTTTAAAAACGGAATATTTCTTTATCTTTTTTTTTCGTTGCTAAGGCGAAGTTATTTTTACGAAGCATGAAATAAGTTAGACATTTCAAGTTTTAGGTGTTTTTCTCAATCACTGTTAAATCTGCAAATATTAAATAAAATGTTTATCTTTCGTATACTAATCTTATAATGCTGTTTAAGGATTATAGTTGAAATAAAACTTGTATTAAATTTGAAAGAATTCAGTAACTTAGGTTGTAGTACATAAATTGTTCTGGACGATGGGGGTGGACCTCAGCAAAAAACTAATTTTCACGGTGAAAATTTTCTTGATAATCGTCATTAACGGGTTAAATGAGTTTTTAAGAACATGCTTAATTAAAATATGGAATAACATGTATCTGAAATATCAAAATCTCATTTTTAAGTTAACATCTTTAATTTTCAAATTAATGTTAACTATAAATGCACTGAAAAACGTTGGTGGAACGTGTCTTCGTAAACACTGTGGAAGCTCGTGTATACACAACAGCGTTTCACTTTAAACACGATAACAACGCCATGAGTGGTGCTCAGTTATGGGGGTATAAAGAGTGGACCCTAAGGTTGCTGGTTCAATTCCAAGCAACCCTTATTTGAGAAATAAATGTGAAAAAAGTTGGGCAATTTCTTGTAGAAATTGTGTTTACAATAAAGCAAAAGTTTCTATAGATAATGGAATATTGCCTATGGCGAGAAACCCATGGATTTACAATTGGTTTAATGGCGTATTCAAGGAAGTGACTGGCTTTACGAGGGATTGTTTAAACAATTTGAGACGGTTCAGCATTGGGCTCGCACGCAAGATGTTCCAGGAAGAGGTATGGACCGCACCCGGTTTTGATCCAGGAACCTCTTGTGTGCGAGCCCAATACTGGACCGTCTGCGACAAAGTAATTACTTGGTCGCTTGGGATAGTATTGGGTATTTGTGCTCAACGATGATCTCAATCGCTTGACTCTTTGTACGTCTAATTCAACAGTTTTCTCCTGCTAAAATAAAAGTTTCTCCCTGTTAAAGTTAAAAGTACAGTTTTCCTGTAAAAGAAAATTACAGTTTTAATGTACAAAAATTACAGTTTTAAACTGTAAAAAAAAAAGTTATTAACTGGCTTCAAAGTTGGCAGTTTTTAACTGTAAAAACAACAGTTTTTTTTTACAATGTTTAATTGAATTGCAACTTGATTATTTAATTTTGCATTTTTTTGCTGGCTAAATTATGGCTTGTCGGGATTTCGTACATTCGTTGGCATTTTTTTTTGACAAATGGTTGAGGTACACTGTTAAAAATAATAGTTCAAGGTTGAACCAAAATACGGTTCAAATTTGCTGCAACCATGATTTGGTAGACTGTTGAACCATAAAACGGTATTTTCAAATTGCGTAACTATGGGGAGAGGTTGAACCATAAAAAGGTTCTCCCAATGCATAACAATAGTGAAAGGTGAAAAAAAAAACAGTACTATGAAGCTTACGCCGTCGGGACTCCACACCGCATATTTAACGAGCACGTCTGTCCCAGTAAAGATATCCGATTTACAGGATTTTATAGGATGACTGGCAGTAGGTGGGATACGAACCCCCGCTCTCCTGAGATACTTGAATCGCTAGGCTGATGTCATAACCACTCGTCCACGGACTTGTCAATTCTCAAGCAGAAACAGTACTACTCAGTCATGGCGCTGCGTTTGAGTAAACAGTTAAATTGTCGGTTGCAGTTAGTAGAAGTTGAACCAAACTATCGTGCTATTGGAGTGGAAGTCGAACCAATTTTTCGTGAAAGCTGGTCTATATCCAGAATGTTAAAATTGGTTGAACCTATTTATGGTGTATCTGCTATGAGTTCTTTATTTTTCACCAATATTTGGTTCAACGTTGAACTGAAATTTTTAACAGTGTAGTTGGTACTCACGTCCACCTCCACGTCTCCGATGGCGAAGAACTGGTTGGCCGGCTTGTCCTTGGGCAGGAATCGGAAGAACTCGAGGTCGTCCTTGTACCACTTGACCGAGTAGAGGTCCTCGGCCTCCGCGTCGAACACGCACACCAGCTTCACCCCTTGTCCGCCCGTCTCGATCAGGTCTGGGACCTGCAGGTCTCGGATCTGGAGACCCGACGCGCAGGCTGGAAAATAAACAGGACGGATTAGAATAGTCATTAATTTAACTAACTTACAGAATACATAAGGTTACTTTTAATCGTATTCGGTAAATTTTCGTTACTTTTAATTGTATTCTGTAAATTTTCGTTACTTTTAATTGTATTCAGTAAATTTTCGTTACTTTTTCGTAGTCTTTGAATGTTTTACATACAGCTCACTTTTTTGTATATTCTGTATATTTTTTCATACAAGTTACTTTTTTGTTGTGGGTGAATTTATAAAAAATTTCATATATTCTCCTAAGAATATTTCCAGAAAATAAAAACATACCGAAAAAAACAGCCGATAGAAGATTTTTTCCCCAAGTTTCCTCACTTTGTCTTCGCCGACTCCGTAAAAAATGTAAATTTGCAGGATATTATGGGGATACTGGTTTTCACCAGAATAGTATTACATGCGATGATGCAATCACCTCCCCCTCCTATTACGGATAAAATATTTAACTTCTAAACAAAATCCCGTTTTTCGACCTAATACATGAAATGATGCATAGAAGAAATCCATAATAAAATATGGTTCAAGAACGAATAATATAATAAGATTCCATAATAAGAATTAGCTCCATTCCGATCAAAGGATTTTTTTTCTCCAATAGGGCTGGAATATGGGCGGTAAAGCCTAAAACCATTTCTTGTGGCACCAGCTAGGCGACTTTCGCTATCAATTTTGACGCCCAGATTACAATGAATCTGAGCTCTCTGTGGACGAAAAGCATGCGGATATTTAATTTTGCCGAGAGAACCCAAGCC
The DNA here is from genome assembly GCA_023701765.1 of Hylyphantes graminicola. NCBI lineage: Eukaryota > Metazoa > Arthropoda > Arachnida > Araneae > Linyphiidae > Hylyphantes > Hylyphantes graminicola. The sequence goes on along the minus strand of CM043115.1, from coordinate 23,280,786 downwards.
AAATATACCCTCCAGGGTTATTTTACATGCCACATAATCATACGACATGCGTGCCCAAGATTCTCCCATCCAGAAAATCCGACGACTCAGCCGTGTATCGAACCCGCCAACTTGGGCTTACGAGGCGGGCACGTTAGACCTCTTTACCATTGAGCCGCCCAATCCAAGTAGTCCATTCCTAGAAAAAAATATCTTCACAAAAGTAACCATGAATTCATCGATATAAAAACTTAAACGTTTTTCTCGAACTGCCAGATGACATGACAATTCAGCTTTTTTTTTTGGATATTTAAGATTTTTTAGTTATTCGTACAAGATTTAAATTAAAATTCCAAACTGAACTAAATATCTCTTAAACTTTGCCAAAAAAAAAAAAAGTAGAAGTCCTCCCAGAAACAAACATCATGTATCTCATCAAGAGAATCATTCATTCATTTTGACAAAGCTCTTAAAACAACCTGAATATCAACTCCCGTGCATACGTTTCTCATGCCTCAACATTCTCTTTCTCTCACTATATTAAAGGTCCGAAGACACTTGATATTTATATCTCTTGTTATAAGCTTTACCAGATCATCTAAGGACATTAAAGAAGCGGCATTTCATTCTTGGTCACATGTTGCTTAGAATATACATATCATTCTGTGTCACATGTTACTTAATTTATACATTTCATTCTTGGTCACATGTTACTTAGAATACATGTTTCATTCTGTGTCACATGTTACTTAAGTTATGCATTTCATTTTATGTCAAATGTTACTTATAAGCTATACATTTCATTCTTGATCACATGTTACTCAGAATATATTTTTCATTCTTGGTCACATGTTGCTTAGAATATACATTTCAATCTGGGCCACATGTTAATTAAGTTACACATTTCATTCTTTGTCATTATGTACTTAGAATATACATTTCATTTTTGATCACATGTTGATTAGATTATACATTTCATTCTCGGTTACGTGTTGCTTAGAATGTACATTTCATTCCTGGTCACATGTTACTTAGGATATACATTTCATTCTTAATATGTTTATTGGAATTTAAATTTCATGATCAGTTACAAGTTACTTGGAATGGAGACAAAGTGGCCAATATAAAAAAATATACAATATGAAATTAAAATAAAATTAAATTCAAAAATAAATGGAATTATCATGTATAAGCATTCCGGACTTCTAAAACTTAAATGTAATCATTTAACAAATCATAGAATCTTTTTTAGTATAGAATTGAAGGATGGAGACGCGCGAAACGGGGAACAATATTCTAAGTTGTAGTTTTACTAGGAAGGGTTTTCGTTAACACGTTTTAGCTTTTACCAACCATTGGAAAAGGGGTGAGGTACACATTTACTGTGCTAAATTAAAGGTAAACTTTAGTTAGTTTTAGAGTGGAATATGATTTGAATATGAAATGGGCATTTTTCATGTATAGGAATACAACTAGTTTTGCTTAATGGATTTTTATAAAATGTAATCGAACTTTGTTATGTAGGCTTTAACATTGTATTCATTTATTTGCTTCATAGTAGGAAACAAAATGTAGACAATAATGTCATAACACTGAGAAGTTATTATTTGTAACTTTTAAAGTGAACTTTTTTGTTATTATTGACATTTTGTTATTGTCGTCATTATTTTGGTATTTTAAACTTGAGGTATTTTTTTTAAAAGGTGTGAATAACATGCACAAGTAAAAGAAAAGTAAGAAGAGGCTGCTGTATGTAAGGTGCACAAATGTCAGTTGAATAAATCATAGTTTTTACTTCTTATCGAAAAATTTATTACATTTATCCAAAAAATTGTTTAATTAATAGACTTAAAGTAATACTCGACTTTTCCCTATAACAACTACTACTATTTTCAACATTTAATTGCACACAAATAACTCATTGTCATAACTTGTCCTCCCAAAAGAACAGTAACATTCACCAACTATTATTTCCCCCAAATACAAATGACGCTAATTCCAACTTTCAATCCGAAAGGGGTCCATTCTTCGAAAGTTCTATTCGAATTATTCCTGGCTAGGAATAACACTGTGATGATTTTCAGTGTTCGCTGTGAACGCAAATATTTGTGCACTGGAGGGCAAGTTGCCACAGTGTACACTTGTGCTGGAATGGCAAAGTTGTATTTGGTCTTTGTGGTCGAAAATTAGTTATATACTGTTAGAATCAACTGTAAAATGTTGATGTAATAAAACTCTATAAAACTGGTAGCAGAATGTTCTCTCTCCAGTGTTTGTCGAATTTGCTTAAAACACAAAATAAAAAGGAGCATCTAGATTACTTCGAGGTTTTTTGGTGTAACGTTGATGCATCATAAATTTGGTGTATCATTATTTCACAAAGCTTAGAGGTAGCTTGGCTGATACTAGTTTTATGTATTAACGTAACATCCCATTTTAATAAGGATGGAAATTGGAAATAATGGATGATTTATGGAATTATTTTTTAAGCATATAATATTGTTACTGGTGGGCATTTTGATCCCTCTAACTAACAGTTTTTCTAATCTTAATTAGCATGCAAATATTCTAAGATACAATTTAAATGAATGCAATTTCCACCAGTTTTATGGAGTAAGTTATGCATAAGCTGGAGTATATATCAACGCTACCAACAACTTGTTTCTAGATTCAAATTACACTTTTAAAACAAACGAGCGATTTTAACTCAGTCTGAGTTAATTTTGACTCCTCCAGTGTCGAAAATGCACTTTTCCTACAGTAGTGAATTTCACTCTTTTGTTTTAAGAGTGTAGAGCTATATAATAGTCAACATAGTTTCGTACTTTTGGACTTCACGACTTTTGTGAACAAACTCAAATTTCAGGACTTTTGATTACAAATAAATTTCTACCAATATATATTTTTAGTCTTGCACTAGCAAAAAAAAAATGGGTAAAGTTGTATCACAGTTGTTTAACTGCCTCCAGCTTTGGCGAGTTTTATTGCACAATAACATAAGGGTAACTTGGTATGTTTTTGGTGTAATGTTATTGCATAAATCTAGAAGCAGCTACTGACCTGTTTTGTATAGTAACGTTGCACAGTATTTTTGCAATTTTTATTTGCATTATACTGAAAAAATATTAGAACTAATATGGAAACTTTTCTGCCTGGTAATATAACTTAACACAACTTTTCGAATAGTTTTATCAATGATAAATAAACGCAATCACAATTTAAGAGGAAAAACGAAAAATAAATATGTTTCTGAATTTTTTCGTGATATCAAATAAAGACAAAAATTTTAAATTTCTGACAAAACAAATGATCATCGATTTTTTTAATAAAAATATGCCAATTTTACAAAATTTCAAATTCTATTAGGATATATTATTATGATTGAATTTTCGTTTGGTATGTATGAGTTTAAAAGTTAGCAGTTGTTTTCCTTTTTGGATGCAGCTATAAAATATTGTGTGGTGTGGATCGAATGTGTTATTAGAGACTTTTGGCTATCATTTGAAATTAAAGTGTCCAGAAACAGTAACGTTTAGTTAAGATTTATGGAAACAACTGTTTCGAGAGCTGTTGTTTAGTTTTGTAAAAAAGTTTTTAAAATCTTGCAATAAGAAAAGTGCGTTTCATCTTTAAGTTATTTTAAGTCATTCAATTATTTGCTAAATGTAGTTTGTTTCGGTAGGGGTGTGGTGGTGGGGGGGGGGGTTGGGATATAGGTAGATACATATATATATATTCCAGCTTGTGTGCTTGATCAGAGACCCGCTTTATTAGCCTTCGTCAAGTAAGACGGACACAAAAAGATTTTTTTACTGTCATAAAGAAATTAAGTACACACAGGGCAAAGCCGGGAATCGAACCCGCACCCGCTACAGCGCTCTGACTGCTAGCGTAATGGTCCAAACCACTCGGCCATCAGAGCCCCATAATTTGTTTCGGAATTATATGTTATTGTTGTTTATGTTTGTCATTAAAAGTGTCGTCAAGTATTTCTTTGTCCGACTACTTCGTTTATCAACAGTGAACTTGCTGTTGCAATTTTTGTTGGATCATAATGTTTGTCCGATTAGCCAGGTTTCATTACATAGCACAATTCATGAACTTGAGTCCAGTGTCTATATTAAAGTTGTTTGCGGCATTATTCCGAACGCCTGAAATATAAAGCTAGTTGTGATCTATCTTTGATTGTCTTGAAAATAAATTATATGAATGCTGTTAGTATGCTGCTTCAAAAACTAGAAATAGTAGTTACATTCCTGTTCGTATTCATAAGACAAGATTTCGCACGACACAAGATTTGTATTCATAAGACATTTACAAGCAAATTTTTAAAATAAATTTATTTGAACGTAGGTTGAAACCTTTTCAAACCAATGCAATGAGCGGGAAAGTAACGTCTTTTGTGTCATTTTTAGCTCCTCAACAGAAAATGGATCAATGGTTTCAGAAAAGATTAGCGAGTTAATTTTGATTAGCGAAACTGCCAGAGGAGCTCTTGTTTCAAGGTATAAAACTGTGTTCCTAAAAGGTTCTAAGGCGGGAGTTATATTTCTTAGTTTTTTTTTTTTTTTTAAACTAAGTTTGTGAAAGTAAATGCCATTTAAAATGTTTTCAATACAGTCTAAAAGTAATCGCTCAAAATAGCGGTTTTTCGTGAAATATATTTGTTGGACGAAAATAGTCCTAATTTTTTCCCAATTATTTTACCAAATATGAAGCCCTAATGGTTAAAAGTTTAACTTAAATATAATTAAAAATTAATAGATAACTGCTTTATTTTTTAAACATATTTTTAAGATAGACTTTTGATCAAAATTTTTTTGATTTCCTAAAATTCTTTTAACTTGATTCCAATCAAAGTAGTTTTAATTTGAAATATATTCTAGCATAACTTAAAAAAAAATAAGTATCACCTCATGCAAGTTCGGATTCTTCCTGTAAACATTATTTTTCTCAGTATTATAAAATATCAGTCAGTCAAAAACATGTAGTGGAAACAATTGATTTGAACTAAATTAATGCTTTTTCATTGCAATAGTTTCGATTATGACTATAAATGCATTTCTATAGTTAACAGTTTCACTTAACTGCAAAGTATCTAACCAAAAATAACCCAAAAAACGTCCTTAATATGTGTTTCTTTTTCTTTTAAATCCTTTTTCAATACTTTAGAAAAAGAAATTTAAAGGTATGAATATAGTTTCTCGTTACTTAGATATCGACGTAGTTTTTACCCTCTTCAAATTAACTATGTTTATCCAATGGCTTAATTCTCTTCTTTTAGAACTTAGAACAACATTAATTTCCATAAATTAATGACCTCAGATTACGGAGGAAGTTTGACTTCCATTCGATATGCATAATTCGGAAAAGCCTTTGCTGGTTATTTAAAGATATGACGAGCTGGAAAAGAAAATTGAGCTTAAAAACTATTCTCTTAATAAATTTTGTAAAAGATAAAACTTTCGACATTCAAATGCTTAATGCGAAATTTTTGTAGGGTTAATTGACTGTTTAAATAGAAAATGTATAAACAGCAAATAATTTTCATATTATTTCTCATTATTACTGTTTTTTTAAAAAAAATTAAATTTATCTACAGTGGACACCTTCATATATTAAGTGCCCCCGCTTAATTGAACAAGGAGGGATCAGCCATGGCCTATTCAACTTTACAGTAACAGAAAATCTTCGTGACGGCACGCCATCCTTACGGTTGGGATTGAAGCTGTTTTTTTTTAATTATTTGTAAGAAAAGTACGGAACTTATTCGCAGACTGTCTGAATTTAACTTACTACAGGTTTCGTTCCTCATTTTCGAAACAGCAGTCAACCATAGTGCGATGTCGCAGAGAAGATCTTTGGCGCATCAGTTGTGAAGGCTGTGGTTTGGTTGAAACACTTGGAAGTTGAGGTCTACTAACGCTTGGTGAAATATTCTTGAAAGTAAGACATGGATGACTACAACTACTTATGACTAACTCCAAAGGAAAACATAATGGGGGTACCTTGCACTCCGTGTCAACCTCACTAGGGTAAAAACAAAGAGTAAAAAGGCAGAGGGAAAAGCATGATTGGTCCGTTAGTTACAAACTCTTGTAAGGTAATATTTACATACAAAATTATCTGAATACTATTTTACCAAAATACACTTTTCATTCTGATAAAATTGCCAAATTTTCTCAAATAATATTGAAATCTGTTAGACCTTAAACGAAATTAATGTTTTGAGCATGTTTTCTGGATGGATTCACAAATAATTTATGGAACTCTTTACATGCGCGGAAGGACATTCTCCATAGCATATTTCTAATTGCCCAACTTAGGTTGGAGCAACTTGGCAAGGAGTGTAGTGCCAAAGTGTGATCTAAAGTTCCAAACCACCATCACCTTACCAAACGATTTAGAAGGCTTACTCACATACTTATGTGTACAGCAGCAAAAGGTGTACCAATTGTGGTGGTGGGTTTTGGGACTAATCCCCATTTGGTCTAGTAAAACTAGACCAGATCCATGAGTTTAAAAGTTTCCAAAAAGTCTAAAATCATGTGTGGGCTTTTCACAGCCTCTTCGTGTGAAAACCCCAAGCATTCCGAAATGTGCTGGGGACAAAACGGAGCATTGTCGCACTCGGGACATGATTGGTGTTTTCGCTCTTCGTCCACAGAAGTCAAACACTTCAAGTGGCAAGTGAAAAGTCGAGACACGTACCATTTGTTCTTCAAGGGAAATGCCCTATAATCTTCTCCTGACCATTAACTCCATACCCTGTATAAATTGTTTATAGTTCGAGAAAAGTGATATTTTCGAATCCAGAACCCGTCGATGGTTCGAGACTTCTTATGGAAAAAAATCTCTATTGGACTTGATCTAAAGAAGTACTTTGATCAAGTGGAATAAGAAACAATACAATGAATACTGATTGTCTACATGCATATAAAACGTTTGAAATACTAAACCCATATTTCTGTCCCTCGAATTAACCTTTATCTGGAATGAGTGGTCTCACTGGACACTAATAATATTAATTAAGATCAGAATTCATCTAAGATACTAAGCCAAAAGGCTTGAAGGCGGAGACGATCTGTTTAAGTTTTTTTTGCAACCAGCCTAGGGTTGGGAAAGGGCACAAGAAGGCAAATATCTAATTGTAATAAATTTGCTATATTTCAGGTCACTTTTTAATGTGTTGAAGATCTTAGCGAGACTCTATATTGATAGAAGGAGGCGTTACCGCCTCCAAGTTACAAGAGTTAAAGGTCAAAAACCTAAATAAATAAATTCCAATCCCAAAATTCCTCAGCATTCCCTCCTCAAAACGAAGAACCACTTAATCTCTGCCATCGAACAACTAATTTCGCCCTTCAAAAAAGAGGAAAGGGATCAAGCAAAAAAAAACAAAAACACTTTTATTTTCTCCGAGAGAAGGAAACAGTAGAATAATCAAACTAGATCTCCAGAAGAAAAGCGATCCATTCGAATGTTCCATTGCACAATAAGACACGGCCCCCTCACCCGTTGCCCCATTCTTGCATTCCGCCTTGACACCTCTGTTGCTTCTACCAGCTGCCTCTTGTCGACACCCTGTTCTTATTGAAAAAGAACGCCCCCCCCCCCCACTTTATTCGAACGCCCGCCATTTTGTTTTTTCATTCCTCCCCTCTTTTAACACCGACTGACAGAAGTCATTATATTCGGCGACAGCCGTTTTCCGGTAGATTAAACGGACCTTTAACGTTATTACGACGTACTCTCCCCCGACCTTACACACTTTGACTTTTTGTTGTTGGGCTTATTTTCCTCCTTGTTTTTGTTTGTTCCCTTTTTTGCTGCTGGTGCTACTGTTTCTCTGGCAGTTCTGCTCGGTTTTTTTTCCTGTTCCGCGCCTCAGAGACAAAAAGGTACAACCAGGTCCCGACTTACAACTTTTGGGGCCCAGGGCACAGTGAATTTAGGCACTCCACAACGTTTATCAAATTTATAAAACTGAATAACCTTTGACAGTTATCTTAAGTAGACCGAGGGATATGGTATGGTATGGTATAGTACATATATATTCAAGCTTGTGTGCTTGTTCAGAGAACCGCTTATAAGCTTTCGTCAAGTGGGACAGAAAGAATATTAACAGTCACAAAGAAAGGAATAACACATAGACAAATAACAACATTTATTGACGGTCATAAACATCCATGCCTGACCGGGATTCGAACCCGACCCCAGCAGCTCCATAGACTAGCGTCCTTACGGGCCGAGTGATTAAGGCATACACCTCAGCCTTCTCAGGAGTGCGGGGGTTCGAATCCCACCTACAGCCAGTCATCCTATAAATCGGATATCTGTACTGGGAAAGAGTAGAAAATCCAACTAGTGACGGATGGGCCCGAGTACACTGGGACAGACGTGCTCGTTAAATCTGTGGAGTCTAAAGTCCCGATGGCGTCAGCGTACGGTGTCGCTCGACGTTCCGTTGGGTGCCCGCTCAGGTGTCGACCTCGTCCCCTGACCAGGGTTCTAAATTACGAGGCGTTATTGGCTGTGCTCCTCCTCAAAGCTCCTAATGGAGGCCAGAAATAGGCTGCCGGAAACGATTACGACACTACTACACTACTACCATCTTAAGTAATAGCGTACACACTGCTTATATTTAACATTTTTGTAATATTTTTTTAATGCATACTTAAGATAGGACATAAAAAACTTATAATGTTATTATATCATGCATGCCATATCATATTTTACATACATAATTTTATTCACGTTACCAGAGCATAATTTAGAAAATAGCAGGTGACATAATTACTATTGTGACTCGTTTTTGATAAATCAATGGCATTGCATTATATGTATTACTAATTTTTTTATAACAACTATTTTTGGCACATATTCCCTTTAATATTATTCTTTTTAAAGCAAATTTGGGGGCCCCATTGCAGTGGGGGCCCTGGGCAAGTTGCCCCGTTAGCCCTGCCAGAAATCCGGCTCTGGGTACAACCATCACATTCCCCAATTCTTCCATTGATCATAAGTTCAGACGAGTTTTGTGCAATTATAATCTTTAATCTACCTTATGGATTTCAATATTTTCAATCTTGCAAAATATAATTTTGCAAGCATGGAATTTAATTTGTATTAGAAAACTTCCGGTAAACAAAATAAATAGCCATTTTTGTAGTTGTACCTGTTTAGTTCTGAGATCTTGCGTTCAGGTCGCTGCTAGTGGATCATGAATAAGAATGTTCGGAGTGCCGAGCGGTCGGAATTCGTCATGTTAGCGAGGATCACATGTTTTACGTCAAAGATGGATATCGCTTGGCGCGTATGTGATATCTGCTGTTTTTCTTCTTATTTAGTCATAATTGTCCAAAATAAATATAGTAAGGGATGAAATATTACGCTATATCTATCTTTTATGTTTTTACTTTTTAAACGTGTGAAAATAAAAAAAAGTATGTGACCAGGATCTGATTTAGTGTAGATTTTGTTTAATTGTAATTAAAGGTTAATATTATTAATTGTTAGCAAGTATCACAGTTATCGCATGTTTTACGTCTAAGATCGATATTGTTTAAGACACGTATGGTATCGCTTGGCGCTGAACTGTATATAAATGGATAGAAAGGATTATTTGATTTTCTTTAAATATCAATGATACAGCAACCCCTCGTTATGTCGCGCTTCCCAGGAGACAAGCAAAATACCGCTATGTAACCGGATGCGCGATATAGCAAGCGACATATTAAATATTATACTTTTACTGTAATAATGCTCAAAACGAAGTTTTTGAACCAAAGCGCAGTATGTAATTGAAATATAAAACTAAATCATATTAAATTACACAATTACTCTAAAAAAAGAAACAACCATTTAGAAAGAACTTGATTGTAAAACCTGTTTTCCGGCAAATATCAATGAACGAAAGTTAATTAACTGCGTCTCAACAATACTAGAATCAATTTTAAGGAAAGTACACATGAAGTACACATGAATGACAAAAATGGGAAAAATTGGGAGACATGGTACAAAGCGCGATATATACGAATGCGCTATATAGCGATGGGGATTACTGTTTTTTAGCTTCCACATTACGTTTATAACGTAAAAAGTGAAAGATTTTATAATCGTTCAGTCCGTCTGTCCGCCACCCACTTTCACAGAGCGAACCAAAAGTCCACAAACAATTGGGATACGTCATTTTAAAGCAAAAAATCGGGCTAGGTTACATCCCAAATTTCATTAAAAAATTTAAATTAGAAATATACTTAAAATTTAAATAACTAAAATTTTAATCTGCATTGAAATAACACGCAAATTCCATTTTCTTTCAATATTTTCACTGTTGCCATTTCGTCAAACGTACGAGAAACTTTATTTAAAATAAAAATAAAACCTTTGAAAGAATATTTATGTGTTATAATTTGGTTTGGATTGTTGTAATATCACAATAGAGTTCTTTTGATGGTTCATTATATATTTATGAAGAAGGATTTATACAGAATTTTAATTTAGCATAAAAACTATGCAAAGTTTCGGTTTTATTTTTAAAGCATCAATTTAACTAATTATATATTTTTCGAACTGTAAATAAAATTGTGGCGACTAAAAGATATTTATTAAAGAAACTGCATCATTATTCTACGAATTTCTAACAAGTTTAGCAAACGATAATCTGTAATTTTTAATTTGCGAAAGAATATTAATGAAAATAGTTGATTTTGGCATTTAAAATTTTGAATTAGAAGTCTCTGTTAGGAGAACTTCTTTCTGAGGTCTATAAATAGTGTGTTTCCTGTGATCATAAATATTGCGTGGAAGCGGTTTAAGTGACAGATTCTGTAACAAACCCACTTGTTTCTTTTCGAATATGTAAATGTGAGAAAAAACGTACCCAAGTTCTGACCTTTGAGAGGTTCATTGAAAAAAAGTTTTATTTATTATTTATTAACGAATAATGTTCTGAAATAATGTAAGTAATTTTTAAAAGCTTTTTTAACATATTTAAATACGAAGCAAACGCATCTAGGATCTAAAAGAATTAAATTAATAGAGGTTTACTAGATTGGTAAGGATTGTTCCTAACAAACTTATTTCTAAACATTTAAATTGAAGTTCAATAAATTGTAAACGAGTTCAAATGAGTTTATGCCAATAATTACAAAATAAAATACTATTGATATAAATACATTAACAATTGAAAGAAAAATAAACAAACAATTTTTATTCGATAAAAATCAGTTTAATCAATCACAATTATCAGTAATCATAAAACAATTTTCAAATATATACTATCAAGAATATACTATCCTCATTCAGAAAACTTTAATAACTTTGTGCATGATACATGAAGAAAACAACGTTAATTATTTGCACAGATAGTTTTACTGTGTAAAAATTGATATGTTCCGCAAAGCGGAGGTCTTACTTAATCAGAATATAACCCAAATCTCCTTTTACACAATAAAACTATTTGCGGCAAGAATTAGCCTCTTGCGACCTGGCCTTCCCATTTGGAGACATTTTAAAAATTGTCCCCTTCAACAATTAACACGTTAATGAGTTCCAAAAATTGACCTGGGCCGATAGAAGACGATCCAAAAATTTGTTTTCAGCTTTTGATTACATGTACCAGTCATTTATTTCTATAAAAATGAAGTTGAACGAGTGTCAATACGATATTAGAGTTCTTAAAAAATATTTTAATTTTTTTCAAACTTTTCACAAAGTTGTTTTAGTAAATAATTTTAAGGGCATTTTGCATTAAAAATAATGTTAAAATAATATGTTAACTACAAATAAGTTATACGGCTTTTTTTTGTTGTTGTTGCATTTATCGAACAAAAAAATTTGTATTTTTAGAATTTAAAGCGCGTTCCTAAGTAACTATTAAACATAATGTTTTTTCAAATTTCTTCGCATAAACATGCTTTTTAGCATATACTTGTATGAAAAGTATGCTTAGATTAAGAATATAAGTGTAGGATTTTGCTCGGGTCTTAAGAGGTTAAAGTTGTTTTCTTCTATGTAGTTGCGGAAATAAAAAAGTACCCACCAGTGATTATTTTGGCTGTTAGTCATCTTATAGAATCGGATCTTTTTGACATTGTGAACAATTAACATTCTGAGTTAATTGCATGACACCAAATTTGTATAAGGGGGCATCTTCATATTAAAAACGTTACTAACTTTATAATTTCCAATAGTAACACCCCATTTTGAGTCCATATTTCAAATCTAAGACCTATGTTAATACGAAATGCCAAATTTTGTTAGTTTTAAGCAATATTACAGGAATTAGAGACGTGCAAAGTTTAGGTCCCATAATGTTAAATGAGTTGCATATAAAAAACTATCCCAATCTATAAATAATTAAGATAATGAAACGAATTTTTTACTGAATATATATTGTAATAACCCAAACAAAATATACATTCATTATTGGGGTATTTAAAACAACTTTTATATTTTTAAATAATTATTATATTAATTTTCAAGAAAAATATGAATAGAAACCCCTTAATATTTTTAAAGAAATAAATTTAAGACATTAAGTTTAAGCGAAATCCCAATTTTTAAATTTTTTTATTCATAATTTGTTGAGTAAATCACAAAATACTTTTTAATTACCCATTAGGGGACTGTGCATAAGATAACGTGTGTAATTGATAAATAAAAACGGCCTTGCATGCATGCTTGCTTGTCATTTTAGAGATGGTCCCCCAAATGTCCACAAGTGATTCGATTGAATAACTCGTTAAATATTCATTCAAATGTAACAAAAACTTAGATTTAAGGGTTTTCAAGAGAGCTTAACATTTCTAAGTTATTAAAATTGGGTGTTGCTATTGGAAATTTCAAAGTTCATAACATTTTTAATATGAAGACGGTCCCTTATGCAAATTTTGTGTCGTGCAATTAACTCAGAATGTTAATTCTTCACAATCTCAAAAAGGTCCGATTCCATAGGGTGACTAACGGATGAAATAACCTCAAGTGGGTACTTTTTTATTTCCACAGCTGTACCTTCCGATATTATATTGTGCTCATTTAATTCAAACCACAATCCTCGCACTAAACTTTGTAAAAAAATATTTATACCGAACTTACCTTCAAAATCAATAAACGAAAGTTAGCACTCAACAAACTTTTTCACTTTAAAGACTTAAAAGCTAAATGATTGTTCTGTCATGGATGACACTAGACGAAGATAAAAGACGGCTTTGTCCGCTTCTCGAGAAAATACGAACCCAATCAACCAGATACTTTTGAAATATGTTCACACATTTTTTCCCCACCAATGATTTTAAACCAACATTAATACAAGGATTATACCGTCGTTATATGGATATTTTGCTAGAAATTATGAATTTGTATAAAAATTCTGTTATTGAGGTTTGGGGGTTGCATTTTGATATCTGTAAAATGTAAACATCTTATTTTGGGTTTGGTTTTTTAAAATAAGATTCTAACTATACTCTTTTTTACTGGCAAGAAGTTCTCTACCATACCCGTACGTTTTACGATACTTGCAATTAAGTATCTTTAAGCAAATACTAAATATTAAAACGATGTATATACATTGTAAATGAGTTATTGATGTGTCTCTACACTTAGAAAGTCTGACAATTTAAAGTAAAAAAGGCATAAATCTACATCTAGCTTATTTACAAAATATTTAGATGTCAATAAACCGTAAACAGACAACGCAGTAATTTATTACAACAAAAATATGTGACGTATGTTTTATATTTCTAATATATATATAATTTTAGAATAAGGTGTAGGATGAAAAAGTTTTGCTATAGAGGATATGTCTAATGCATTTTCCCTCAATTCTTTCAAAAGATTATTTCATTTCTGTTATGGATTTTGTATAGATGTTTACAAAGTTAACGGTTTGAAATGTAGTTATAAATAACCCTTACCTGCTCTCCAACTAAAATCAAACGATTTTCAAATATAAATTAAAAAAAAAATCTTAATTTAGATACTGTATTCAATAGAGTTTAAAATTAGTCCATATTTGAAAATAGTTAAAGTCTAGTTGCAAGTTTTATTTAATAGTTTGATAAAAACCAATATTTTTTGTATGGAAGAAAGTAAACGTTATTACATATGAAAAAAATAAATAAAAATATTTATGAAAATAAAATTCTACAAAATAATTATTCTATAAAATAAGATTCTGAACCCGAAAAGGAATTAAATAATCATAACGCTTTCTCCAACTTTATTCGTTACTTCTTGTAATAGACTTATTCTGAAATCAATTAAAAATATTTTTGCATCGGTAAAATTTATTATTTAAAATAGTAGTAATCTACGCATAATATTTAAATTTATTTAAAAGCGTACGATTTTTTGAACCAAACTAATCCTGAGATCCAAACAGATATTCTATTGGTAGAAAAGCACAGAAAACCTTTTCTTTGGAAAATCTTCTATTGTCCGTGAAATCTTTAGAGCTTCACATTGAAGAAAATAATGCTCCGTACCACATATGTTCTGCGCTATCAAAAATTAAAATTTCGATCCTCCTACTTCTCCTAAACCTAAGAACTATTTTTTAATATTTCATTGATCTGTTATATTGGGCTAGTTCATTAATTTTATATAAATTTAATTTTTGCATAGTTTGATAGAAAATAACAATTCTGATCTGAGTTAGTTCAATCTGTTACCTCATTTTAGATGAGTTTTATTTCATAAATATAGATATTTTTTAAGTTTGATGTTCATTATTCTGGCTTTTCCATTTTTCTTTTACAATAGGAAAGATTAACATAACAACCAGTGCGGAACAGTAGAAAGGTGTTCTTGAAATGCCTTAAGGTAGGCGAATACCAAAAATTCTGAAATTTTTACTATTGCTTTAATCTTTTCCAAATTTGGCATATTGATTTCAAATATAATGAATAATACTATTTTGGCATTTTTTTAAAAATTTAGATATAATTTATTTATTTTAAACGGTGTCTTTCAACTAAAAAAAGGGGTTTACGCTAACAAGTCTACCACGTTGAATTTTCATCCTATAAACATTAATTATGTGTTAAATTCTTCATTTTGAACTGATACATGCAATGACCCTCTAGAGTTACATATAAATAGCAAGAAAAGAAGTTATTAAGAAAAAAATTGGGAATTAACCAAAAAAAAAAAAAAACGATTTTTTCGATTAACTTACACTTGGGCATTTAAAAAAAATCCACTATATTTACACCAGATATTAGAGGCTTATGGCACAGATATATATTGTAATAGCATCTGTAAAAAATTTCAGGTAAATTAATGTAAAACTTTTTATGCTAGAAGTGTACTTATGCTAGAAGCCTACACAATTTTAAAACGAACGAGCGATTTTAACTCAGTCTGAGTTAATTTTCACTCCTCCGGTTTAGAAAATGCACTTCTCCTACTGGAGTGGATCCTTTGTGTGCTAAACCTCCAACAGGATCACTCCAAACGAGTGATTTTAACTCAGTCTGAGTTAATATTCACTCCTTTCCAGTATCGAAAATGCACTTCTCCTATTGGAGTGGATTTCACTCTTTTGTTTTAAGAGCCTGCCAGATGGTGCCATAAAAAATGGCTCAGTTCTGGAGAATATGCCGAGTCTGCAAAAGCTTGACCATCAATGTTGCAGCCCATTTAGAAGTAAATTTTTTTAAACACCTACAAATTATTTAAATTATTTAGACTTATGCAAATCTTCTCCCAAATCTCAGCAAAACCCAAACACACCATCATCGATCCCCTTTTAAGTGTACCAATGCCCAGCCCATTATCATCTGCAATCCCAGGAACCCACACCAACTGTTCCACGCAAACAGCAAGCCTACGCCGCTGTTAAATGGCTGTCACAGCCCCGTAAAGAATGGACTGGCCGCCCCATCGAAGAGATTGGAGTGTTGACCGAAGCCCGTCTTTTCTGCTTCTCCAGCTAAGTCGCCGGGCCAACCTCGGGCGTAATCGATGGATTCTCATTTGGCCCGGACAACCAACGTGTTGTCGGCGTAAAAGGGGGCTTGGTCAGGTATGTGGTTTGCTAAGGTTTCAGTTCGGACTTAAATCGTATAGATTGGTTTCAAAAATGGAAGAGTGTATTGGTTGGTTGGTAGACGTATATTTTCAGGCTTGTGTGCTTGGTCAGAGACCTGCTTATGAACCTTTGTCAAGTAAGACAGACACGACACATACACATACGCGACAGATGCTGCCATCCATCTCGTGCCACCTACACAATTTAGACATGTCCCTGAAGGGGAGAGTTTATTGGTGTTTGGTCGGAAGAAAAGGAAGAAATATTTCGCGTTATTGTTGAGTTAGGTATGCATAGGAACTGTATCACTCATGCAATGCACCGTGTGTTATCAATTTTATAAAATTATTATGAATTAAAAAGTATATTGGACAAGTCATTTTGGATGCGGCAAAAACACACTACAAATAGCATGTGGGAGCCAGTCGCCACAAATAGTCAAGTCTAAAGGCGTAATATTTATTCGGCAAATTATTCTTTCATACAAACCATTTGTTAAAAGTCAATACACTACAAGACATACAATAACAGTAAAAGTAAAAGGTTAAAAAAAAAGCAAGAGCAAAATTTCAATAGCAGCACGTTAACTTAAATACTCCTAACAGGGTAATTATTTCCCTTCAGGTAAGAAATATACCAAGTATTACAGAAAATTATCCAGAATAAAAAGTTTGGGTATACACAGCATTAAATCATAAATCTATTTGAACTCTAAGAGACTAAGACCAAACTTGAGACAGTCGGATTGCCTGGAAAAAGTCTTTTTGATGCTGAAGACCGAAATCACACGCTGACATGAGTCTACTTGCTCATGAAGTGGTAACTATCTTCCGTTCCTGTTGACATTAACGGCTTTTACAAAGTTTGGCATTCCATTAATCGAATACATGGACTGCCAAACTCTAAATTAGGGGAAAAAGTGGTCGATCAGGATTTCTAACCCAAATGATAGTTAGTGGCCGAATCCATGGAATGAAACTTCAAACTCTCCTTCATTGGAGGGTTTGCGAATCCCCAAAATGAACCCTGCAATTCCGGTTCAGCATGGGCAAAAATTAACAAGAGGAAAAATTGCGGAGTTTGCTTGTTAATTCCATGGATTCGATGGCTCATGTAAACACGCCTATTAGGTTAGATGTGAGAATATTAGTAATGAGTTATATGGAGGAGCCAGTTCAACATCGAACATTCTAATTAATATTCCAAGAAAACTTGGTACTCATTTATCGACCATTGAAGGTTAAATAACTGAGTGAAATTGTGCCCAGCTGCTCTAAGTACCGTGGTCCTCAAATGTGTTATCAGACAAGACAAACCATGTGTCACAGTAGCCACTCCGTATTATCTTGGAATTAACAATTACTTCAATTGGGCATATATATATATATATATATATATATATATATATATATATATATATATATATATATATATATATATATATATATATTCATATTGAGATTTTGTCTCTTTATCACACACACGTTTCATACACACGTGCTCATACACACAAGCTTTGAAAAATTATCTCCAAACTTTATTTTAAATACTCAGAAAACATTGAGGGGGACAGATTCAGATGTTGAGTATTTGCTCTATTTTACAACCCTATAAGTGTAATGCAACACATAATCTTTTATTGTTTAAAAACAAAATTACTTCAAAGACCATTTACTCCAACTACCTAATAGTCATTTATTAAAGATTTATAGAGCCATCTATTTAATACAATAACCCACAATCAAATGACCTTAAAAGAATTATTTTAACCCATTTAATTGCTATTCTCAACAAATAAAAGAACTACAACTTTCATTTGCCGCCCATTACTCTCAGAGAAAACTAATCCTTCAAAAAAAGCCATTTTTCTTCGAGATTAGCATATAAATAAAACGAAATATGCATTTTAAGAAGAGATACCGAAAGACAAAAAAAACACATCTTTAATAATTTTTTCCCCGAGCTCCTGATAAAACAATATGAACGCCTAATTAAATTTAGAAAACAAAACTGAGATTATTAATAAAAAATTGTTGCCTTTCCGTCGGTTCTGTTTGGCAAAGTGAAATGAAGAGGGAAGAAAAAAATGGCGGTCGATGAAGAGTAATTATTAGGCATCGCCCCAAATAATCCCTTAGTTGTCACGTTGTTTTTCTGTTATCTGTTTCAGATCCTTTTTCATATGAGGAGTTAAAGGAAAGGGACTTTTTTAATTAAAGAGGATGGGGGACTTTTCCCTTTCTATCTCCCCCCCCCCCATTCCTTTATATTTTCCCCATTACTGTTAGATTAAAAAATAATTTCCTCGGCAATGAGTGTATCGAGTAACCAATTAGATCCTGAAACTTAAATTAATCTTTTCTAACTTAATTTTTCAATTTTTGTAATCATAAAGATTTTTTTTCGTTCTTGTGGATTTTGCTCATTTGGATATTTATTTATCTACTAGCAAATGAATACCCGTTCTTTGCACGGACTGAAAAATATCAAATAGATCCGAATGTACGTACAATTCAATCTGCTTAATGGTAATAAGCATATGCTATTGTTCCCGTTCATCATGAATTACTATATCCTATTACTGCATTAACTTATAATTCCTCCAAATCCTAAATACATTATCGTTAGGTTGTACTTTTTATGGTTGTCTACTTTTAGCCTACAAGGAGATTTAACAGAGCTAATTACGCCTCGTAATTTAGAACCTTGGTCAAGTGACGAGGGCGACAAATGAGGGCATACTCAAAGCAAATCAGGAGAACATTCGTGCGCTTGTGAGACTTTCGACTCCACATATTTAACGATCACATAAGTCGCAGTGTACATAAATAATGCAGGTAAAAACACTACAGAAATATCCAAATGTCGAAATTCAAACCCGGTACCTTCTAACTGTCTGTCCATATCCCCGATCCTTTAGCTCCCCAGTCCGTACATGTTATATATAATGCACACCATCACATAAAAAAAATTATCCTCCATATGAACTTACAATTCATCGTATTTCCCCTCATAAATAATTAACTAGTTGTGGTACATCCAGTTAAACCATGATTACCATGTTTCATAGAAGAAGTAGTTAATTCCAAATATCATTCCTGCATTTAATGATAAAAAATTAATTTTTAACCCTTTAATGCATACTGTTGCCGTTTGGCAGCAAGTAACATAAACCACATTAAATTAGAGCTTCCTCTCGACAAATATGTGATTTCTTCATCTATTATATTTCATTTTAAAGTTTTAGTTACTAATAATCCTCATAGATGACAGTAGTAAAAGTGTATTCAAAACTAAAGAATGAGGTAATTAACTGCTGTGAAATTAAGTTTTTGACAGTATTCAAAGTATAATATTAGTACAAAACACAAATAAATTGTTTTGAAAAAATAATTATACTTATAAAGGGTTATTTTAAGATATATTTAGTAGTTTTCTAGTCCTTATTATCAAAATTGGAATTTTGTAGTTGGTTTTTGTCATATAGAATTTTAAAAAAATTGTAATTATTCAAATTCTAATGCAGTTAAATTTTTTCGGTATTTTTCCCATAATGTATGAGCATTAGAGATACATATATATATTTTTTGGGGATGAAAATAAAAATTAAGGCATTAGAGGGTTAAATAAAGATAAAGTCTTTCAAAATAATTTTTTATCGACATATTCTTTGTCTCAAAATTCTGATGGAAAAATACGGAAAAATTTTCAGTTTCATTTAAGGTTGAATGTTTTTTGTTATATTATGACATTGAATACTTTTTGAATATTTCATTGTTTTTAAATGTGAGAGAGAAAATTTACATACAAAAAAAAGGAATTTTATATCTCGTGTTTTTTCCTGACATATTTATTGCCAGTATAAATACTTATCTAGCGCTATAATTAATCTAGAAAAATAAATTTAGATGTATTCCTGTGATAATATTCTTTTCTTTTCAAGTTATTTTCCTCGGCTTTTCTATAAATAAATAATAAAAAAATTACCATAAAAAGGAAACACGTGTAAGGTTCAAATTCCTTAAAAAACCCTGTGACAAACCAAGCATTGAAGAAAGTATGGTAACTGGTGAATAATTGACACATTCTCCCCTTTTCGTCAAGAAAATACAAAAATAAAGTGAGCTTTTATTTTGCATTCAGAAATTTTTCTGGGCGATTTTTTATAACTTGTAAATTGTTTTGAGCACTAAATAAAGCCAACTTTAACCGAATTCATTAAAGAATTATTATATTAATTGAAACAAAAAAAAAGGAAGATTTGCATTTTGTTTGAGTTCCTATTTTGAAAATACATTAGAAATTATTTTTTAAGTTTGTACATACTCCGTAATTATAGAAGTAATAGTTTAAATCGTAGTAGTATCGTTAACACACATTATTCACATGTTTAGTTAAGAAACACACAGGCTCGGCTTTAATAATTTCAGACAAAAACTTTGAAATGTAAAATTTTGACAGCAGTTTTCTGGTTCTACTATTTACAGAGATGTAAAACCTCTAAAAAATTATCGTTATTTTTAGCGGAAAAAAAACACCTTTTTAATAATTCTTAAGTATTTTTTTACTTATGACTTTTAATCAAATATTCCCAAAACGTTTCGAGTTAGTTGCGTCACAAGTTACACTGAATTTGAATGAGTAAATCGAGTAAAGTTAAATCACAAAAAGGAGTAAAAAAAGTAGCAGCAATTACTGTCTGCAAAATTATAAACAAATTAATTGCATTTTACTATTGGTGTGTGAGGGGAACAATATTTCAGATTATGATAGTTAAGATTAAAAAGTATAGCCCAACGCTTTTTTTGTTTTAAATATTGTTTTAAAAAAATTAAAAGATGTATATATTACGGAATTATGGTTTTGTAATACAGGGCTTTATAACTTTAAAATATATTAGTTAACTATATTTATACAACTAGTTAGTAAATGTCCACAAACTTTATGTATATTCATTTGCTTCTAAAATAAGGAGTCTAAAATACGACGCCCGTCTCCTCGTGTAGCTTTAGTACAACGATAATTCAAAACATAACCTAAAATAATGAAATATTTAATATGTAAAACGCATTATTTATTAAGGTACATATTGACTGCTTTCAAAAGAAAACTAGAGCTAGCATATATTGGATACAAAGTTTCAAATAACAAGTCGTATGTCAAAATATTATCATAATGTGTTTTAAAACAATAACAATTTATAAATTGTTTTGGCTGAATATACTCAAAACTTACAAAACGCGGAAGAATAACGTGCAATAACCTAAACATTATTAATATGCTTATAATCTAGTAATTTTATATTTATATGACATTGCAAAAATTAGGACATTTTCTGGAAATGTTTTTGGAAACTAATGTGTCCAATTTTTAAAATCAATTTCCTAAATTATAAGTAACCTTCCCTCAACCGGTTATAAATATAATCCCACGTAAGTCCAGTAACTTTAAGGGGGACCAGACCCCCAACAAATTTTCATAAATGAGATTTCAATGTTTTTAGTATTTCTTAAATTAGGCAATCTTAGACTTCGAACGATATCTTAAAATAAAATTTTACAGTACTAGAATTATTTTTGATATATTTTAAAAAATGTTATTTAGGTAAATTCCCCTTATGATGTATAGGCAAGAAACCACTATTGTTTACTTTAAATATTTACATCACAAAACTTACTTTTTCAATGTTCAGGTAACTTTTTCTCAGAATCTACTATAAGTATCAGCCTGAATTTTTTTAAAATACGTATTTAAGAAGTTGGTTTCTAAAACCCACTGGAGGGATTTGAGTATAATAACTATGTTTTCTTTTCAATATAATTGATGTTTTTTTTAGGTCAAAACCATATGCTTTCACTTAATAATTTATAATTCAAAAATAAGACACAATTTTTAAAAATAACAAAGTGAAGTATAGTTTAACATAAATTTAACTACTAGGAAAAATTTCATTAAAAAGTATCATATACTAAATTCTGAGAAAAAAGTACATAAAAAAAGGTCCTTTAACATGAGTTTCAATGGAGGGCCCTGGTCCCCCTTAAAATCCATAG
Organism: Hylyphantes graminicola; assembly: GCA_023701765.1. Classification (NCBI taxonomy): domain Eukaryota; kingdom Metazoa; phylum Arthropoda; class Arachnida; order Araneae; family Linyphiidae; genus Hylyphantes; species Hylyphantes graminicola. The sequence goes on along the minus strand of CM043115.1, from coordinate 23,258,718 downwards.
GGCCAGGATAGTATCTAACATATATGCGGAAAGTTGCGTTTACTTTTACAGTGTACAATCAAAATGAGCACAAATCTCCATCATTATATTTAACCCTCATAATTTTAAAAAAGAAATATATTTAGTTGAAAATGTATAGCTAAGATATTAAATGCATTCTCTGTTCTTCTGTGAATACTTCCAGCAATTAAAATGTAGGGATACTAAATTAAATGTCCCATACACAAAAAATCACTAGCATACAAAAAGTATTCTAATATGAAAAAAAATCGTTTTACAATTTCTTCCCTCATTAAAAGCTTGACTCGTTAACTGCTGTAAATGTTCAAAAATTGAGTGTTTTCTTCGTTCCTAAAATAGAAAACAATAAAGTACTTTTATTGAGGAATTAAAGAAATAATTTAATGTTTTGTCTAACCAGTAATTGTAGTAAAATGCACTGTTATAAATTTTGGTGTTATACTGAAATTTGTAGAATTTGGTGTAATGTTGATCAATGAATTCTGAAATGTTCTATCTGTAATCACCATTATCTGGACTATTGTGGTATTGTGGTGCGTATTTTTGTTTAAAAAGTGTTAACTTTGTAAGAATTGCTAAAAATCGAGATTATTTTGTCTTAGATGAAGAGTAGTAGAACATTTTTAACAACTCTTTACCAAAGTTGAACTTTTAGTCTTAGCCAGTCATTGCTAAATTTATTGGAAGCGAAAAATCATGATACGTCTTCTATTATTATTTTATTCATAACTTTTTAAAAAATCTTTTTAACTCAAATAATGTATAATTGAAATTCTCTCGATTTCGGATCAATAAATTTTATGTACCCTTTCAATAAAATGGCCTTTTCCTTATTTTTTTAAAAATAAATTGCAATAAATATTTTAAATTCTGAAGTAAAGCTTGATAATACTAGAACCAAAAAGCATAAATATAGCATTACTTTTATAATAAAATATTTGACAACGATCATTGAAGCCGTTTTAAGTACAAAGATGGTGTGATATAATAAATTTAGTATGCGTTACATGGTATTATTCCTTCTAATTAAGGTTTCCGAGTTTATAAACTCTTAATTTTCTTAATTCAGAATTTCAAAAATAGCAACAAAAAAAACCCTCATAAAATAATAGCACAAAAAAAAACATCAAAAAGTTTTATTCGAAAAATATTGCAGCAACAACTTATAAAATTATTATATAAACCAGTTAACACTTTTTATTACCCTTTCTGGAGTAAATTCAATTTTATTAAAGTTGAATTTGTAAAAAAATCGATGTCACTGACCAGCTTAAAAACGGAGTTCAAACCGGGAAAATATATCTACCTTTGGCCTGCTCAAAAAACTAACTCAGCCAGATAAGCTTTCATAAACACGCGCGTGATGCATAGTTTGACGTCACTGGCTTCTAGTGTCGTTTTCCGAAGACGAAGAAACCTTATCTCGTTAACCTGTTCGGAACCAGTTTTATGGTGAAACCAAACACAGATTTTTTAACAGTGCAGGCAAGTATCGATAAACCAAATATGACAACCCAAGTGTAGTTAACTTACATGGTAATCAATTCCGTTCCCGAATCACAAATTTCATTATTTTAACCTGTGTAATTCATAAATCAATAAGGGGCTGGGCAGCCCACTCGGTTAGGCACTCACTTAGCATGCGAAAGGTCCCAGGTTCGGGTCCGGGCATCGCCAAAATAACTGCTGACCTATAAACGGCCCTTGTAGCCAAAAGTGTCCGACGAATAATACCCCTTGTAAGAGAGTGTACGTTAAGAATCCTTTAAAAGCCCTAACGCTGCGTAAGATGTCGCCCTTAACGTTACGTTGCGTGCGCATATTCAGGTGACGGCTCATCACTTGACTGTGGTTCTAAAATACGACACCCGTCGTCAATAGCCCTCGTGTAGCCCTAGTGCGACGATAATTCAAACCCAACCTAACCTAAATAAATCAATGACGAACAATAAAAAGCCACAACGATAACAATAAAAAACAAAGTATAATAACACTTTTCACCAAAAAAAACAATAAATACGAACAAAACAGCTCTCTAATAAGAACATTACCGTCGTTTCTTTTTATGGTCCAAGTCCGTAAAGATCCTTCTTTGGTTGGTGTTTTGGATGTCAATGGAAAACCGTGGGATTTGATAGAAAAAGTTAAAATAATAAAGCCGCAGCGAAGAGTATTTTATACGTAATGGGAATGGAGGGTATGAATTTTATATCCTAACTTTGTAATAAATGGTTGTGGGGGATAAAAAATGGGTGGTGTAATGATGTTTGGTTTTTAGGAAGTCAATATTGAGTTCGGAAACAGTGGAAATATGGTGTTTTTGAAAGGTAGTTTCTAGTTTTGTTAATATATTATATTTTAGGCTTTATAAATGTGTTTTTTAGTTTATTGAATTCGATTGTTTTAAACTGTGAATTGATTTTGGGGTTTGGTCGAAAGGTGTTTTTAAAACATTTTTTGTTTGGAAAGGAGTTTAAAGCAAATTTTAATTTTCTGTGTTCTTTTTGAAGAATTAAAGTAAAATACTGATTTGATTAATTTAAAATGTCACAAAATAAACGAAATGTAAAGGGCAAAATGTGGTTAAATTAGTATCTACCCTTTAGTACGGAAAAATACGCAACACAAAATTGAATTTTTTGTACTACTTTCAATGTAAAAAAAATGCCATTTTAAAGTCCTACATACTTATGAGAGAAAATTTAAATGCGAATTGTGTGTCTTACATTTTTAAAATTTAGAAGCTTTCTCCAGATAATACAAGATCCTACCCATTCTGCAGAAATTGCTCCAGAAGCCAACTTACGAAAGACCACTAGTTTGACTGTCAAGCAATTGCTACCTCTATATTTAATCTTGGCGCACCACCACAGGACATACTTTATAGACTCCAGGCCCCTGACCTGGCGACTCTGATCATCAATGCTTTTGGTCCTATACACTTTTAAAACAAAAGAGTGAAATCCACTCCAGTAGGAGAAGTTCATTTTCGACACTGGAAAGGAGGGAATATTAACTCATACTGCGTTAAAGTCACTCGTTTGGAGTGATCCTGTCGGAGGTTTAACACACAAAGGATCCACTCCCCCAGGAGAAGTGCATTTTCTAGACTGGAGGAGTGAAAATTAACTCAGACTGAGTTAAAATCACTCGCGTTCGTTTTAAGAGTGTGTAGGTTCAAATCATAGACACGATAATAACAACAGAAGCTTTTACGGTTAAAAGAATAGATGGTACACTCATTATAGCAGAACAATTTTATCAGCTCTTCAGATGGTTTAAAATTTATCCAAAATTAACAACTTATAACCTAAGGCTTGATTTTTAAATAAACGGAAGTGGTCTAAAATTATTTTTAAGCCATGCTGTTGGTTAAAATTTCAAAGTTATTTTTCCCTTGACTGATTATATTTTTTCGAGGAAATTAAGTAATAATATTCATATTTCAAACATCTTAACTAAATTTTTCTTCGAAGAAAGATTAAAAAACCAATTACTTTGATTATATGGAAGATTGCTGTCTAATAGAAGATCGTTTAAGTTTTAAGTGCTTTCATATTGTTCTTGTAGGCTGGCTTGTGTCCATTAGCTTGGGGTTGGTTAAGACTTGTTTCAAAAATTAAAAATGTTTTTTATGGATGATTAAAAAAGTTATTAAAAATTTTCATTAAATTTTTTGTATTGCTTAGATTTCGTTTATGATTAAACCTTTTAGAGCTTCGCGTTTTATATTATCTGTATGGAAGCCTTTTTGAAAACTTTCTTGTGTCAATCATAGAATGTCTTGAGATTATGAGAAATAATAAGCTAAATTTTTATTATGAAAAATAAATTTTTGTTAGTTGATTTAAAAATGATAAGTTAGATGAAAAAGTTTCATAATGCACAAACATTTTCTAATGATCTACTTTCTAATTATGATAAAACAAAATATTTTGTATTAATGAACAACTCCACCCATAAATTAATTTCAAAATTATTCTATATAAATTCATTATTAATGAGGTTTATAATTGATGTGTTTTGATATTGAAAAGATGAGTCGAATTATCGTCGCACTAGAGTTAACGGGAAGCGGGCGATTTGACGGACTTTCGAAATTTAGAACTTCAGTCATGTGACAAGCCGACATCTGAGTAGGCACCCCCCACCTAACGCATCTTTAAGAAGGATTGTCAGTCCCTTAGAGCTAATGCATTAGTTTTGGAATCACAACTTCCTGGTATTGCTTTGTCATGTTATTCCATTTGCACAAGGTTGAAATGAAAATAACATCCGGTTGCTTAGTTATTAATTGATAAAGTTTTTAAAATAGTGTCGCCTTCTGCTGTATATTGTTGACGTTTTATAACTTCAAAAATATATAATTAAAGAGCTAGATAAAATTGACTGCACTGAGGTTGACAAATGAAGAGTACAAGGGAAAAACACTTAATTTCGTAAAAGGCTTTCTTCAATAGGCCTCTTTGGCAATGATGGTGAGAAATCGCCTAAATTGGTATAAAGAAACCGGTTGCTCACTTTTTTTTTCGCCGCCACATTGATTCACGCCAGAGATCAGTGGCCACGTTTAACACTTTTATACCGCAAATGAAAAAATGAAAGAAAAACCGATTTCCTGTCGCCAATGTCCGCCAAGCAGACACATAAGGTAAGACTCCTAAAATGGTTCTTCCCGTGTACTCTTCAAATTCCATAAGATTTTCAATTACAAACAAACTCATAGCAATACAAACTACACATATTCAACTTCCACGATGCCCCTCCCACTCAAAATCACTCCATGAGTTTTCATATACAAACAAATTTCTATTCTTCCAGAGGATCGGCTCATAAAAGATTTTCGGCGATATTATTCCTAAAGACAAGGAAAAAAAAACAATATATTTTCTCCCCTTCCCCTCACCCGATACTTCGTTTTTATACAAGCAAGTCCTATTCCAGCGAGAGAAGAATCAGAACTGATCAAGAAAAGAATAAGAGAATGGATAAAAAAGAAAAACTCGAGAATACTTGGGTGCATTCCAAGGTAGCAAACACTTCTAGATCTCTTCTGCCACTTCCAAGCGAGTAGCTGCTGATTTGGGCTGAAATGTTCAATATACTAGATGGACCGCGCAGTCAATTCGTTTGTCTGCAGGCCATTAAGAAAAATTTGAAATTATTCTGTAGCTGTTTTGGTATGAGTGTCTTTGCGAGGGAAAAGCTAAAGGGGTATTTTGAAAGAATTTATGTCGGTTGCAATGATTACCGTTGATAATTTTTTTATTTTGTTTTTTAAAAAAAGATTTAGTTTGGATTTTATCGTTTGATTCACAAAAATAAAATTTAACAAAATTTTATTTTAATAAACAGAATTTATCTCGCAAAGACAGTAGAAAAGTGTCGATTTATTGTAGAGAATAAAATAAAGTTTTGACTTTCATCTGCGAAAAAGTAACAGAACGGTTGCACATATTTAAAAGTTAAAATCTGTCCATAAGCGTAATGCATTATTTTTGAAATCACAATAACTGTGAAAATATTGATTTAGCAAGCTTTCACAGCATTGTAATGAAGCTTGAACGCATTGCATATAACATTGTATTATATTTAACTATACAAAAAAAAATCAAAGTTATTGACTATCTAAAAGTTTCAGTTGACAAAAAAATGAGCTAGCTGAAAAACCAATATAATCATTTGACTCATTTACAAAAAGGAAAGCGAAGGATTTGCAAAGTCAGTTAGATCTAATGAGAAATGAATCAGTTCACATTGTATTTGATAGGGTTTTGTGGGTCAAATAACAATCAAATGCTTATATTACTCAGTTATAGGAAATTGGCAATGTAATTCGTTTTCAAGAAATCAGTTAGGTAAACAAATGACCCAGCTAAAAATGCAGGTACTATGAATCAACGTTAAGAAAACTATTAGCAGAGTCGGATGGCGAATGCTCAAATCTTTTTCGTAGAGATAGGCTTTGACAAGCTGGCAGAATTTTTTCTGTTTGCATATTTTAAAAAGTCGTTGTTGACTTGAATTAAAGCAACCGTTTTTGTAATCAAAATATGATACGTTTTAATCTTGTCTCACGGGAAAGTTTGACTTGCGGATTTACCCTCAAACTATTTCTGACGAGTGACTAGAATATTGATTTAAATTGTTTTTGCCCTGTTGTTCTTACTACTTTTATTCCTAGAGAAAAAATTATAAATTCTAAAGCATCGTTTGAAAGTTATTGTGATTAAAAAGTTAATGCATTAGCTCTATGATACAGACGATCCATCTTAAAAATTTGACTAACTGATGGATATCGAAGTGGGCAGTTCTATGGTAAAAACTAAACTAGTTGCAAATGGCTGGCTCAGAAACCTGCATAAATATACAAACAAATAGTTTTATTTATGCGACTATCTTAAAGTACATGCTTGATTGGATCTCTTTAAAAAACCCTTTTCAATCAGTTGTTGGACTAAAATTATACTATTAATACCGGTTTGGGGACAAAATATCGCGGCCGAAATATCGCGGGCCAAAATATCGCGGCCAAAATATCGCCGGCCGAAATATCGTGCGCCCAAAATATCGCGGGCCCAAAATATCGTGGGCCAAAATATCGCGTGCCCATAATATCGCGTGGCCAAAATATCGCGTGCCCAAAATATCGCGTAAAGTATATATGGAGTGTATTTAATGGATTTTTAGGTGTTTGGCGGTGGGAAGGGGTTCGATGGTAAAATGATATTGCGCTACTTACTTATTTAATAATTTGTGGTGAAGTTCTGTTTTACGTAATGGATCCTGAATTTTTATTAAAATGTATTTTAAGACATGTATTTTTTTCCCTTATTAATTATGACAATGTAATCACGAGTTAAGTTCAATGGGTTAAGGTTTTTTATTTGAACTTGATTTTTATTAATACCGTTAAATTTTTTTTAAAGAATTCAGTTGGGGTAATTGTAGTTTAAAAAGTGTCTGAATTTTAAAAATTAGTAATTATTTAACGAAAATGTAAGCGATGTTTGATGCGTTATCTTTCTGTACTGCTCTTTAAAAAGAGACTCGTTTTTAATAGGAGGATTAGTGTAGGGTTATTTCGAATGTGATTTTGGGAATGGGAGGAAGTTAAAATAGTACAACATTATTTTTTTTAAAATATATATTAATTTTTTAAGTGCATTTATATAAAATTATGTAACAACTGAATAATTTGCTTACTTTAGTGAACACTTACAGAACAAAAAATAAGTTGATTAATCAATTGCAGCCGAACTCGTTTATAGCGAGTCCAGATTTTACGAGTACCCGGATTTATCGAGGAAAGCAAGATTATTAGGTTGGTCCAGATTATTACGATGGTAATCCAAGATTATTACGTTGGTAACCACTCGGCCCGGATGGCCGAGTGGTTAGCATCACAGGCCAGCAGTCTGCGTGCTGTAACGGGTGCGGGTTCGATTCCCACCTTCGTCCTGGGTGTACTTCCTTTCTCTATGACCGTAAAAACTCTGTGTCTGTCTTACTTGACGAAGGCTTAATAAGCGGGTTTCTGATCAAGCACACAAGCCGGAATATATATGTTCCCTACTCATAGGTTGGTCCAATGTTAAGTCAGTGGAAGGGAAATTGCCTGATACGAGCAAACCTCGGATTTAACGAGGAATGAATAAGAAGATTGGTTAAATATGCTGTTCAACAGCTTATTTGTAGAAGCAGTGTGAGGAAACTGTTCTTCATTGTCATACTGATTAGATAGATGTTTCGGGGTTCAATCTTCGACTTTAAATTCATAGATAAAGTTTGCTAAATTTTATTGGTTGATGTCTAAAGCGGAAAGTTATTACTTTTGAAAAGAAGGTTAGATATTTAAGCTAGTTTGAAGATGGAGCTAAAAATATAGATATTTGCAAAAGTATGGATTGTCGTCTAACACTGGTTCAAAGCTGTCAAAGAACAAACCCATGTTGAAGAAAGCATCCAATTGCAATAAAACTGACCGTAAAAGTAAGAAGACCGTAAGAATATTTATTTCTTTTTTAAGATATGTACTCGTTTTTTTACAAGCACTTGGATTTAACTTACTCGGAGTTAATGTTGCGGTCCCTTCGTGCTCGTTATAAATGAGTTTAACTTTATTTTGTTTTTAATATAATTAATATAAAAATAGTTTCATAGTTAGGACCAGGGACTATTCTTCCATAAGGCCTGGTCCTAGGGCCCCCAAATTTTAGTGGCACCTAAATTTCAATTTCTATTATGCTAAATACCGAAAAAACCCAAAATATCAGTAAGTAAAAAAAATCTGATACTCCACTCTGTTTTTTGTTCGACTTTGACTAAGAAATTGACCTCACGTGATAGTTTGGATCAGTGTTTATAAGGAAGCTAATAAAATTGTAGCAAATATCTGATACATAGGTCAAAGAGCACCATCATTTCTGGAAATCACAAATAAAAAAGTAAAGGGGCCCCCAAAATAGGTGGAGTAGGTTTTCTAGGTCAGGCCCTGGTTAAGACTATTATACACTGTTAAAAGTAATAATTCAATGTTGATTTAAATTGTACAAGGTTGATTTAAAGGTGTGATTTAAACTGTTCTACATAAATCGGCCAGTCTGTGTTCTGCTAATATCTTACACTTATTTTGCTTATTTAGATAAATTTATTCAGAAAGATTACCCCTCTCTTGGTAAACTTTTTATGCTATATCATTATGCCAGGGATTGGAGTAACGCGTTACTTATAACACTTTTTTTTTAAGTAACGTCGGGTAACGCAGTTATATTTTTCAAAAAGTATCAGTAACTTTATTACTTTTAGCGGTAACGAAAATTTTTTTACTTTTCCGTTACTTTCCGAATAATGCCTGATGCTTATTTTGAAATTACACCACTTACTAAGAAGGGAACATTTCGCTTTCCCGAAATACGAGCTTTTCTTGGGAGGGAAAATAGTAAGGCATATAATAGAATGGTCTACTTTTTCTGCTAAATGCGTGACGGCGGCTTTCAGACAGAATTGTCAAAGTACGAATGTTTCCCCCCGTCTGTTTACTTTTCTAAGTATCACATTATAAGCTCCGCAATTACATGTATTAGGGTACATGTATCTACGAAAAAGAGGGGTTTTCAAATAAATCATGCTAACTGCCAAGCAAGTTGGATTCCTCAGTCCAAACCATTTTGTGTTTTGACTGAATGGGTTCTACAACAATGACCAACAACGTCCTTCTCCTCGAAGGGGTGGAAAGGGGGGAGACAGATTTCACGTTCATTCTTGAGTACTTAAAGGAGCCTCAATTTAGTAGTAGAGGACCAAAGTTACTTAAATATTCCATTATTCTGCGATTATTAATGTCTCTAAAAGTTCGCTTTTCTGAAATAAAAGTAAAGCGGAATATTAAGACTTATTTCGTTTAAATTTTTTCTTTATAATAATGATTTTTTGATTAAATTATTTTCTTAAATTTGAACCAACTCCAATTTATGAAATGAGGTATGAAACTAAGTTCTCTAAATTACCAGATATTTAAGCATGTGGTGAGAAAAAATTAAAAATATCTATATATATGAAACCTTAACAGTTCAAATGTATATTATATGCAAAAAAATTATATACAAATTAGTTAAAAAGTAGGTTTTTGAATAGGTAATTTTAAAAATGCTTGATTTTATACTCATTTCCCCAACTCCCCCTATTATTTCAGCATTTTGTTTGCGTATGCTTCGTCAATCGTGGTTTTCTTTGGAAAATGTTAGAATGGCGAAATTTTTATTTTTCTTATAACGTGAAATTTCAAAAAGTGTGAATCGTTACTTTTCGTTTTAAGCAACTGTAACGCGTTACTTTTCATATTAAGCTAAACCGTAACAGAGTTTTTTTTATTAAGTAACTGTAACTATAACATAGTTACTTTCTAAAAGTAACTTTCCAATTCCAATTATGCTTATATTTTCGCACATTATATCATCAGGGTGTTTTTTTTTCCTTCAAAAGGTTACGACAGTACGACACAAATTCGTTTGTTCACTAGATACGTCGGCAAAGGTGATGATCAAAAGAATAAGGCAGTCCTTTCTCTGTTTTGATTTTCGTTGATATTAGACTACAGCGTAAAATCCTTTCATCTGCTGAAAATTAACATTTACAAAAAAAAAAAATCCCGATAGATTATGCCTTTTGTTTTAGGGTAGTGATAGAACGGTATTCATTAAAGCACAGGGCGAACTTTGAGGCCTAGATAACAAGTGAAAATTTCGAGTAATGATTAACAAATTTTGACAAGTAAATGAAGAATAATATTTTTTTTTAAAGAAAGAAACTTTATTTTTTGAAGCAGAATACATAGGTTGTCAAGGGGCCCCCAGGCCCTTCCAGACAACACATAAAATTATGCAATTAAAATCATCAATTAAAATTAAAACAAGATCAGATTATATCCAAACAAAAGGGGAACAAAACAAAAAAAAAATATATAACAAAATCTTGAAAACGATCAAACACACGAGATACATAAACATACTACAGAACGGTAAAAATTATATAGGGTAAAATACTTAACTTCACTATTTGCTTTAGGTATTATATTGTAAATAGTTGTATTTCTTAGATTGTAGTTTACATCAGGGTCTTTCAGGGTGCAGAATGATCTGTTTTTGTATAAATATAGAAGAGACTATTGTACACATATAGTTGTCTTATAGTAAAAATAGGGTTATCAAATTTTTCTGGATCACAATTTAACATTCGAATCAATCTGTATTAAGTATTTATTAAAGATCTGATATTATTTATGCTGTCACCACCCCATGAGGGTATGCCGTATTGTATTATTGAATATATAAACGAAAAGTATAATTGTTTTAAAAATGCTTTACTGAGACTATATATATTTTTTAAATAATAAAATGCATAAATTCCAAAACGCAACTTGTCATTTAAATTTTTTTACATGTAATTTCTTTTTCAATGTTTGATCGACATATAATCTAAGATATTTGATATTTTCTACTCGGTTTATAAGAGGACATTAACAATTTAAAACATTTCCTTGGCATAAAATATTATATTTATAAGTTAAGTCTACTGCATGACCAGTGATCATATTAAAATTTACATATTTAGTTTTATTACTATTAATAATTAAGGTAGGCAAATACCCAAAATTCTAAAATTTTTACTATTACTTTAATTCTTTTCCAAATTTGGCAGAGTGATTTCAAATATAATGAATAATACTATTTTGGCATTTTTTTTATTTAAATATAATTTATTTATTTTAAACGGTGTTTCTCTACTAAAAAAGGAGGTTTACGCTAACAAGTCTACCACATTGAATTTTCATCCTATAAACATTAATTATGTGTTAAATTCTTCGTTTTGAACTGATGCATGCAATGACCCTCTAGAGTTACACACAAATTACAAGGAAAGAAGTTATTAAGAAAAATGTTATAAATTAACCCCAAACAAAAAAGATTTTTTCGATTACCTTTCACTTGGACATTAAAAAAAAATCTTGTATATTTACACCAGATGTTAGAGGTTCATGGCACAGATATATATATTGAAATAGCATCTGTAAAAAATTTCAGGTAAATTAATGTAAAACTTTTTATGCTATAAGTGTTAGCGTAAACCCCTTTTTTTAGTTGAAAAACACCGTTTAAAATAAAGCAATTATATTTAAATACAAAAAATTGCCCAAAAAGCATTGTTCATTATATTTGAAATCCCTATGCTAAATTTGGAAAAGATTAAAGTAATAGTAAAATTTTTAGAATTTTGGGCACTCGCCTTCCTAAAGTCATTTCGTTGATACCATTTTTTAACTTTTATTAGATCAGGATTTATAATTTCCTTTAATAAGTTGTAGTTTTTACTTGAATATACCAAATTAGTATCATCTGAATATATGATTAATTTTCAAAATAATGATAGATTACCAAAATCTTTTATAAAAATTATTAACAGCATAGGGCCCAAAATTGAGCGCTGATTGAACTCATTTAACTAATTTTATTTTAAGTCATTGCAACATGCCACAAACACGCTTAGAGAAGCTAGATGAAACACGAGCTGTTCTAAAGAATGTCAAACTGTTGTTTTACCAGTGTTTATGACCCGCCCACAAACCCAAAAACTACCGGGCAAGTTTTATGGAAAAAAACCTTAAAAAACAAACAAACAATAAAACCCATTCTCAAGTCTTTTTTTTTTGGGGGGGGGGGGTCAAAAGTATTAATAATTCATAACTTTTCTGTGATTTTTATAAGAAAAATATTTTTTTGACCCTTTAACCAATGACAGTTATTGCGAACTTTATAAGGGAAGAGTGTAGGCTTTTTAGCCCATTACCCCGCTCACCAGAGAAGAGACAGTCTCAAGAGACACACAAAGAAGTACACACATGGACAAATAATAACATTTATTGACAAACATAAACATCCACGCCTTAACCGGGATTCGAACCCGTGCCCAGCAGCTCCAAAGGCTAGCACTCTAACTATTGCACCGACGAGCAGACTATTAACACTTTCAGTCCCAATCACAATTTTGCATCATTATTTTAGAATTTTTTTTCTGATCGTAAATAGCCATTTATTATATCAAAAAGCCGTAACCCCAAAAGCACATCATAATTTCTTTAAACCTTTTTTCTATTGGAAATATTTTTTATTAACCCCAATAAATGTCATCCCTATTATTTTTTATAAATTATGATCAGAAACATGATGATGCCAAATGGTATGTATATCACACATTTTTAAAGAAAAGTCTTCCTTTTAGCTAAAATACAAACAAAACAAACTTTGACTCCATCGTACGCTTGAGCCCTGTCTGACAAAATGATACAATAGAGCACGAACTCGACTTGCACGCGTTCAAAGAAGCCGGCTTTAACAAGTAAGTCTATGTGTAGAAGATGGTAGTTAACCTATAATTATGTTTAGCCGCTACGAGCTTTCGAAAACTCAACACAAAGAAGCAGACACCTGTTCAGAGTCTCGGAGTTTTGAGTAAAAAGGGGGGGGGGGTTAAAGAAAAGTTCCTTTGTCGAAACGACAGAGGGGTTGACCCTTTGACCCCCCCCCCCCAGGTTCCATATACCTGTGTGTCTGCGTGTTTCTTCCATAAACCGTTTTACTTAGATTTAAGTAGTGACCAGTTGCTGTTGTTAGTGATGATAAAAAAAATATTTATAGAACAATAAGAATTACTTGTACTCACTACTTAAACCATTGGCGATTTTTGAAATAAATTTAACGGAGAGTTATTTGACAGTAGTAATTGATACACTATTGAAACTCTTAAACACCTTTCGAAGAACTCCTAAAACAGCGTAAACTTTAATGATAAGTTTTTGAAAGAAAATTTATGTTTTACTAAATGGTCTAAATGAGTTCAAAACGTATAGAAATATTTCAATTACCCAACTTGGTAAAAGTTTCCATATATAATGATATGAATATGTAAAAATAATATAAAGGAATCGAATATGTTTAATTTGTAAAAAATAATAAAATTGAATCAATACATTGAACATCACTTAAGTAGTGATAGATTTTCTTACAACCAGATTCAACTATTGATAACTATTTTGTCCAATCTGAAATAATAAACTATTTATAATATAATACTAATTTAAATGCTCAGAAACAACAGTGAAATTCATTCAAAAATAGACTTAGACAATCTTAATTATTTGAAAAAAAATTAACCAGCACGAATAAGCCGCACATCGGACAACGCTTGCGATTTTTATAAAGAAATCGCGAATTTACAAAATAAGATACATTTTAATAATCTCTTTTAACCCAAATGAACATATATTAAAAATTAGTTTTGATTAAGAAAATTTTTTATATAACTGTTTCAACCTTAATTATATATCCACCAATAATAAATACTCCCAAACAGACCACACATATCGTATCAAACAAACCATACGTAACTTACCGTACAGCATATATAATATTATATACGCACTTTGTACAAAGCACTATACAAATTTACCATCTCATACCTATCTTGAAAATCACACACAAATCCACTTACTTTAGTCGACGCCATATTTTGGCCAAATTTAATGGGATTTATAAAAATCAAGTTCAAATATAAAACCTTGGCCCATTAAACCTACCTCGTGACTAAATGCTCATAACAAAAAAATGCATAACAATGCATGACTTAAAATACATTTTTACAAAAATCCAGGCTCTAATAGGTAAATGACAGTGATTGCGCCCTCTAGAAGGGAGAGTGTAGGCTTTACAGCAAATTACCCAGCTCGCCAGAAGAGACAGTCACAAGAGGCACAAAAAGAATTACGACACAAACACATTGACAAATAACAACAATTATTGACAAGCAGAAACATCCATGCCGTTACCGGGATTCGAACCCGAGCCCAGCAGCTCCATGGGCTAGTACACTAACCACTACGCCGGCGGGCCGGCAAGGCTCTAATAGGTAAACCCGAACTTCATCACAATTTAATAGATAAGTAATATCATTTTACCATCGAGCTAAAAATCAAGTTCAAATATAAAACCTTAATCCATTAAACCCCCCTCGTGACTAAATGGTCATAACAAAAAAATGCATAAAAATGAATGACTTAAAATACATTTTTGTAAAAATCCAAACTCGATTAGGTAAAACCGGACTTCATCCCAATTTACTAGATATAAGTAATACCATTTTACCATCGAACTCCATTATATCTATTATAAAAATCAAGTTCAAATATTAAACCTTAACCCATTAAACCCACCTCGTGACTAAATGGTCATAACAAAAAAAATGCATAAAAATGCATGACCTAAAATACATTTTTATAAAAATCCAGGTTCTAATAGGTAAAACCGAACTTCATCACAATGTACTAGATAAGTAATACCATTTTACCATCGAACTCCCTCTCACTGCCAAATACCATAAAATCCACTCCATTTTTACTTTACGGCGATATTTTGTCCACGCGATATTATGGGCACGCGATATTTTGGCCCGCGATATTTCGGCCCGCGATATTTTGGGCCCGCGATATTTTGGGCGCACGATATTTCGGCCGGCGATATTTCGGCCGCGATATTTTGGCCCGCGATATTTCGGCCGCGATATTTTGTCCCATTACCATTAATACCTTGACAATTCTACACTATCAAAAATGAATGTTCAAAAACGACGAAATTTTCTTTAATTTTGACGATTCCATTACTGGCAAATACTCCGAGTTTTCGTTTCCTCAAAGTGAGGAAATTTGAATAGTCATTTTTATGAGGATTTGAATGTCCTCTAATCTAAAGAAATATTTCTTCATTTTTGAGCATGTGAGTACAACAATGAGATTCAGTTTCCTCTAAATCAAGACACAGAATCGTCTAAACTATAACAGTAAATTTATTCCAAAATTATTAATATTTCTATAAACCTAGGTCCACGCGCATCCCGTTATGAAGAATCCAAAGCGAGGCCATTTCTGTTATAACAAGCAAAAAAAATCCGTCCTCGCTTTATCTAGTGAAACAGCCATTTTTCTCTGTTTCCTCGGGCAATTACCTCTCCTCGAGTGAACAGCCTTTCTTCCCCTTCAAGATTACCCGACAATGTCCGCCTTATCTACGGGTCTTTAATTGGCGGATTTGGGGGCGGATAAAGGGTGGATCTGCATTTTTCTGGTTGGTGGATGGCAGAACGAAAATTCATTTTTTGGTTTTTGGAACTCATAGGGTGCAATATAGGTTTAAACCTTTGAAGTTTGAACCGTGATCAAGTGGCAAGGCCGAAAACTTAGTGATGTAATGTCATAAATTGTGGTAGAGCTTCTTAACGAACAAACAAACTCTTTATTAACACATAACAAAAATTACATAATAATTTTTGTTCGTCACGGGGGGTAAAAAAAAACCCGTATATGTGACTAAAATAATCACAATTATAATTAATAAGACCCAATAATAAGACACATTATAAGTCCATAAAAAACACAATAAATAATAAATTTAAATACATAAATATACACAAAAGAAAAATCAAACATGTGGCAATGCTAATGCTTTATAATCTAAATAAATGTAAAAAATTACGGGCAGCGGGGAATATATATATACAAAAAACATTTCGCTTCTCTAAATTAAAAATACATTTAATAATCTTTATAGGCAAAAACTCTAATAGTAATGAGGTTCTAAAATCTTATATAATATATAGGCAATAACTCTAATTACAATAAGGTCCTTTAATTTTGGATTTGGGGCGGATAAAGAGTGGATCTGCATTTTTCTCTTGGTGTATAGCAAAACGCAAATTCCTTTTTGGTTTGTGAGGTTTTTAGGTGCAAATTTTTTTAGCTTCTTTACAGCTTTAAGCTTTCTTAGCTTTAAATTTGATTTTCAAACCATGGTCAAGTTACGAGGGCTAACTACTAAGCGGCGTAACGTCATTGAATGCAGCCAGAGTTTTCTATCGGTAATAACTCTGATTACAACCAGGGTCTTTAATTGGTGGATTTGGGGACGGATAAAAAGTGGATCTGCACTCTTAAAACGAACGAGCGATTTAAACTCAGTTTGAGTTAATATTCACTCCTCTAGTCTAGGAAATGCACTTCTCCTAGAGGAGTGGATCCTTTGTGTGCTAAACCTCCGACAGTATCACTCCAAACGTGTGATTTTAACTCAGTCTGAGTTAATAATCCATCCTTTCCAGTGTCGAAAATGCACTTTTCCTACTGGAGTGGATTTCACTCTTTTGTTTTAAGAGTGTGCAATTTTCTCGCGGTGGATGGCAGAGCGAATATTCGTTATTGGTTTGGATATGTTTTCAGGTACCTATTTCTAGCTTCTTTATAGAGCTTTATATCTTTGAATTTAGGGCCGTGGTCAATTGTCAAGGTCGGCAACTAGGCGGTGTTGCTTCAAAAGTTTCAGCAAAGCTCTCTACCGGCAATAACACGGATAACAACCAAAAACACAAATATTCTTTAACAATTATGGAGTAATGCAAGATGCTGATGCAGTAAATGGTTATCTAACCGAACTAAAAAATATGAGTTGAAACCTAAAATTTTAAGATGGCTTCGAAATTTAAAAAGAAATTAAAATATGCAATTATATATTTAGTTTAAAAAGTTTTTTATGTGTAAAAATTGTGGTGACTCCTGTAAACAGACTTCCTTTTTAGATTTGAACTGTGTAAGTCCAACGGCGATTAGCAAAAAAAAAAAAAAAAAAAAAAAAAAAACAGTGACACCGTAGGCACCAGAGAAGTATTGATGTTTTTTTATACAATTAATTGCATCGAAAACAGTTGATTGAAAAAAGCTTTATTGGAAAAGCGAATTTAACATCTTATTGATCAAATAATTTTAAGAAAACGGTCATAAGCCTAAAGTTTCTAATTATTTTTATCCCTCAATTTTTTTATAAAATGTATTGTCTGAACAATATAAATATTTATTTTTAATTTGTCAAAAGCATGAAATTAAAATAAGTTAATTTTAAAGGTGGATTTAAATTAGTTTTAATGTTAATGATGCGTTACTATACTGAAAGCTCCGCCCATATTCGTTTCAATTAATGGATTTAAGTAAGTTTTAATATTTTTTGCGGTGTTAACTACTGAACACTACAGCCAGGAAATTTCATGGGAGAGATAAATAAAATGAGGAACCTCACTCCGTCATATTCAGGAGAACGAAAAGAAGGGTTTAAAAAGTAATTAATGAAACTAAATTGATGAATAAATTAATCAAAAGTATGTATGTTTTGTACTTTAAATGGGCCCTTACTAAAAAGTAAAGGCAGAAAAATTGTGCGAGAAAATATAAATGTTGGCTCATAAATGTAAGATAAATGAATTCATTGCACTCAAGATTCTAGTACAAAATATATATAAAATAAACGAAAACAATACGCAATAATATCAGCTTATATAGGGAAAGTGTTTAAATATACCTAAACACAAATGAATTCTTTCTTCAATATTGAAACAACAAAACACTGCTGTTTTAATTAATCAAATGAAGGTACATATATTTCGTTGTTGTTGTTGTTGACTTTTTCCTCTTGGTCCAGCCGTAGGATAGACCAAGTCTTCAAGAAATCAAAGACTTGAAGTGGACTAGAGTAGATATCAGTTTTTAAAAGAACAAGACTGTAAAATGTAATCCGGAAAAGCTTGCGCAGAGTTGCATTTTATGCACGCCAAATATGTTTTTCGCCCAAGTTCAAACATATGCTTTTAGGTATATCATATCCAATAGCCCTAACCATATAGTTATAAAATAGTCATTGGATACGCATAATGTCTTTCAGCTCTTTTGAACCGATTTTTAAAATCTACAAACTGAATCAAATAACTTGTAGGCAGATAAACTACACACATCGATCCACACAAAACGCATTCAAATAACTCATCTTACATAACTCACCCCTGCCCTACTTGAGTCCACAAAAGGTTTTCCCATCTTTTAAAAATCCGAAAAGATATATCTTCCACACAACAACAACAAAAAACTTTTTTTACGGTAATATTTAAAATGATAACATCCAAAAAACAACAAAGCACAACAAAGAAAAGCTCAGGAGAAAAAAGTATGTCGCATCGATGAAAAATGTTCTGTCACAATCCAAAGAAACAAAACACAAGAAGTAAATAAAAAAATAACTCCCCCCATATTTGAAAAACAAAAGTAATAATTCCGAGATGTTAAGGGACTGAAGTCTTCATGGAAAGAAAGCGAGTCCATATTGAAACAATTTTGTGTCCGAACGGGAATAACACATTGTCCATCATACGGCTGACTGGACGCTGCGAAATCAAAAGGAATGCGACATATGGTCGGAAAAGAGTCGCGCTGCTACTGACCCGGACCGGGGACCGTCTATGTCTTATTTTTAGAATGTTTTGTGGAATTTCTGAATAGAAAAAATTCTCTTTTTTGGAAAATAATAAGTGGATAACAAACGGATTTTTGTCGTTAAATTTGGGGTAGTTATTCACGGCTATTTCATTGGAACTTTAATTTTTAATTATCAATTATGTCCGTAAAATTATTTTTAAAAAGTTGATCATGAGAGAGAGATAGAGAGTTTTCGTTCTTCATTTCGGCTCTTTTTCTTGTCAAGTAGTGGTAAAAAATTACAGTTAATGTCAAAATTTATCATGTAGTAATATGCAAATTCTTATTCAATTGCCATTGCGACTACGTGAATTAAAACGTTGATAAAACACCAAGAACGGTATTTTCCTCGTCCTTTGTGAAAGCTGCAAGTGATTCCCACTTAACATTGTCGCTGTGGATCACGTGACAATGAATGTACGGTTAGATTAGGTTAGTCTGAATTATCGTCGCCCAAGAACTATTTTGGCGACGGGCGTCATAATTTAGAACCACAGTCAAGTGAAGAGCAAACACACAGAGTAGGCACCCAAAGCAACCGTTAAAGGAGACATCTTATTCATCGTTGGAACTTAGGAGCATACTTGACGTTCACTTCCATTATACAGGGTATTATTATTCGCAGATTTTTTGGCTCAAAAATCGTCTATTGGTATGTAGTTATATTAGCGATACCGATCCCAAACCTGGGACCTTCTACATGCAAGGAGAGCGCCTTCACCGACTGAGCTCCCTAGCCAGTCTCTAAAAAAAATCGCCAGAAACCTTGTGGGTAAAACGGGTCTTATTCTAAACTAAATGCTTTTAAGAGTAAAACGTTTAATAAACGCGTTTTATACCCTTCTAAAAGGTTTCAAACGCATCAAACGTTCCTATAAAACGGGAAAATAAAGTGCTTTTCTAATTAATACATAATAAAAATTGAGTCGAAAGAATTAAACGAAATGCTAAAAACAGGCGGTGGTCCGTTCCGCTTTCTGTTTTTACCTCCGAGAAAAGTTTATTAACTTCAAAGTTGCTTCGAATTTATATCGTTCAATTAAAAGGAAAAAAGGGAACATGGCAAATTTAATTAGATAAATAAAAAACATTCAATTTGGAGGGAGGTAAAAAAAATAAAGAAATAGTAGCATTTATAATATAAACAACAACAAAATTAACAGCGAAGTTAAGAAGCTTTCGCGGTATCAATTTCGTTCTACCTTTTTTTAAATCTATATTTATATGTGGCGTATCTAGAGAAGTTAGTTTTTATGCTGAAAAATAATTCTTT
This sequence comes from Hylyphantes graminicola, assembly GCA_023701765.1. Taxonomy (NCBI): domain Eukaryota; kingdom Metazoa; phylum Arthropoda; class Arachnida; order Araneae; family Linyphiidae; genus Hylyphantes; species Hylyphantes graminicola. Next base: position 23,238,529 of record CM043115.1, on the reverse strand, counting down.
TGTGATGCGAAAACAAAATTTCTAATTTCTTTTGACCCACCTATTATTTATTTTGATGGTAAAATTAATTATAATATTTTTTGTTTGTTTATGGAATAATTTATTCAAGTGAAATATGATAATATATTTAGATGTTTAAATAGGGTATATTGCTTATTAAAAATATCTTTATATTTTTGTTTGGTATTTTTTTAGAGGGAAGCATTTCGCAATTATAGCTCTATTACGTGTATGATTTATTGTATTATAGTTTTTATTGCTATAAAGCAGCAATCATATTTAATGTATAGAAATTACGAGTCATTGTAATGAAAATTCAAAAAGCAGTAAAAGTACAAAATAAAGTAAGAATGGAAATTAAAAGGGGCGTTGCATAATATTTTGTGTAGAAATTTTGATTTAAACTGGTTCTCAAAGAAAGCACAAATGTGCTTTAATTTATACATATTTTTAAAGGCATAAGATCAAATAAATTATAAAACTAATCAGCAATCAAGTTTTACGAATTAATATGATGACTAATTTTTTATCATTACTTTTTTTTAGAAATTTCCAGTTAAAGCACAAATTACCCTTTTTGAAAAAATGTTGCAGTTATGACACTGATTTTTATTTTGTAACAATTTGTATCATTATTCTAAAAGAATATTGTGTAGTGAAGCATTATAATATTTTTCATGTTTTTAATTTTTAAAAAAATCAAATGGCTTTATTAGAATTGCAACTTCATTAATTTAATTTAAAGAATCTCTTAGCTTTATTTTAAAAAATAATGAAAAAAAAAATGTTTTTATGAGATGATTAAGAAAGAATATTGTAAATAAAACTTTATAACAAGCTTTTTATGGATTAAGAAAAAGAAAAATATACCATAAAGAGAAAAGCGATTATAAAAAGCGATGCTCTATTTATTATAAAAAATTATTTTCCAAATTGGTATTGTGGTTTCTATAGCACGTTTATTTTGTGTAGGAAAGAGCTTTTTTTGATAATAATTAGCTCTTAGTCTAATTTGTATTTCTTGGAATTGTGCATTAGTTATGATTATGCAACTATAGTAACAACTGCTTTTAATTTTTATTTTAAATGATTTCCTTCAAAGCAGAATGCAATGAAATTTTATTTTATGAAGAAGTTTTTTTTCTTTTGCCATTCACTGCTTCTTTGGGTCTATTTATATGAGATAAACTTTTTTTGAATGAAAACTGCAAATAAAAATTTTATATGCAATAAAAATATGAAATTATATATGCCGGTATTCAATCACAGGACCTGCTGACTACCTGGCCAGTTGGTATAAATAATCGGTATAAAGTGTGTATAAATTTAGTTATTAATTTTAAATTGCAATCATAGTGGCTATTACTTATCTCCCTATTTTAATTTAATATCTGTCATATTTGTCTTTTTTGGGTCTTCTAAAAATGGTATACTTATATTGAAATACATGTTAAAACTTTATTCATAAAGGCTCTTCTACTTCAGTTGAAAGTTAGGTTTATTTAGATTAAGATAGTAACTCGTATTATATTGATAGTCTCCTAATTTCGAGATTAAGTTTATTGACTAACAATTCAGCAGGTAATCTAAGCAAGTCAGAGAAAGAACAATGGAAAATCAATAAAGATTCAACTATTGAACACGGTGGATGTAACATGCACCAGCTCTCGCTACAAATTGAATTTATTAACAATTTTGTTGGTTTCCGTATAACACAATCAGTTCACAAAGGAATAGTGTTGAAAAAAAGTAGCTTATCACTTCAAACGTAGGCCTTCTGGTCTTGCGGGATGCGAAGGGCTATTCCATTCTTTTAAATTTAAAGCTTGAAAGTAGTAGTAAAAAATTTTGTGTTTGTCTTATAGCGTAATTAGCTGTTTCAATATTCAAATACCAAAGAACACGAAATAAAAAGTTCATATCTTAAGACGATTATAAATTTTTTTTGCTTAACATTTCTAAATACATGTGTATTAAACTTCCTGAGGTTGTTAAGTATACACTAAAATAAAAATAATAATAAACTAAAACTTCAATGTTGTTGTAAGCGTAAAAATTCAATTCAATTGTGGATTAAAATATGCGAGTAGCGTTCGGCATTTTTTTTAAACTTTTGCAAGACCTTCTAATGTGGTAGTGATAAAATATTTTACAAGCCTCATCTTAAACGCATTAAACTTAATTGAACTTAATATCAGAAATTTTTAGGCAAATATGATTTTCAGTTGGAATAAAAAATATGGGTATTAAGTTGTCTTAGAAATTTTCGAACAAAACTTTAATGGAAATTTAATAAAAGAACAAAAATACTGCGAAAAGCGTTGAAATAAGAATCCTAAAAGCCAGTATAACCTCATTATTTATTTTTAAAAATAATAATTTGATGAAAGAAATGTAGAATATTTAAGAAAATCTAAAAAATATATGTGAGAATAAATTTTTGCGAATATTATAAAGCATAAATTTTTAATGTTTTAAACAAATTTGGGAAGCAACTATTAAATAAGTAAGTTTATAAAAATGTGGTGAAAATTTCGTTTCTAAAAACAATTTTAAGCTTTTGACCATTTGTTTATCCTCGTAGTACAATAATAAGCTCGTTTATATTTTGATAAGCTCGTATACCATTTTGAAAATTGTTGACACTGCTTAAGTTATTTATTTGTTAAATATTAACATATTTATTTGATTAAACCATACTGATGTAATTTGAAAACTAAACTAAAACTAAACTCCCCGGCGCAACAGCCCATTATTGGGCCAAGGCCTGCCGTGCCCATTTCAGCTTTCGTGACCAAGGGCTCTGGGGTGCTAGGCATATGTCCCGGTAAGGTGGTCAGCCTCACGCGGAACCCCCAGTGTTTAGTTCCCAAGTATGCTTGGTATTGATGTAGTTTATGTCCTTCAAATATATCGTAACTTATAAAATATAATAAGTTTAAAAAATATATTCAATTCAAAAATATTTTACGGGGATCCGATACCTTGAAATTGACAAAATCGCTCTTAATCTATTATTGAAAGGAAATATTGTACTGCCAAAAGTCCAGAATTTGCAAGAAACTAAATAATAAAATTCATATTACCAAAGGACTTATACTATACTTGATTCAATAACTTGTTGTGCTGTGGTAAGGTTAAAATGAAAAATTAGAAACAAGTACCTCTTTTTGAAAATTGCCTTTGTATATAAAATTTAATACTGCAAATTTCAAAAATAAAGTAAAAATTGCGAGACATCGAAATTTAACGAAATTATATTACAAAACTTATTTATTGATACACTGTAAAAACCTGTTGTTTTTACAGTTAAAAACTGTCAACTTTGACGCCAGTTAATTGCTGTTTTTTTACAGTTTAAAACTGTAATTTTTTTTACAGGAAAACTGTAATTTGAACAGGGAGAAACTGTTAAATTAGATGTGCAAAGAGTCAAGTGATTGATATCGTTACGCACAAATGCCCAATACTAGCCCTTGCGACCGAGTAATGACTTTGTAGCAGACGGTTCAGTATTGGGCTCGCACACTAGAGGTTCCCATATCAAAACCGGGCCCTGTCCATACGTCTTCCTGGAACCTCTTGCTTGCGAGCCCACTTTTGTGAACCGTCTACCACAAAGTAATTACTCGGTCGCGTGGGCTAGTATTGAGTATTAGTGAGAAACTGTTAAATTAACAATTTTTCCCTGCGAAATTAACAGCTTCTACCTGTTAAAATTACTGTTCTTCTGTAAAAAAATAGTTTTTCTGCAAAAAACACTGTTTAAAACTGTAAAAAGCAGTTATTAACTGGCGTCAAAGTTGACAGTTTTTAACTGTTAAAACATGTTTTTTACAGTGTAGTCAAATAAACATTTATTAATAGTTAACTTCCTATTTATTGTAATTGCGAATATGAAATCCTCAAATTGTTATCGTTGACATTTCTTGAGCAAGACAAGATGAATTGGTATTGAACAAGAGGATCAAAACCTTTTTAGTTTTTATCATATTTCGAAAAGCAGACGTTGATTTTAAGTTCCAGATTAGATGGAAACCCATTTTCAGCCAAAATGTCATATTTTTAAAAATATAAAAACCAAGTAAACATCATAAAGTAAAAGATTAATCTTTCTCGTTTCTGATTTTCTAACTTTTTGATTTAGATATTTTTTAAGTTTCATCTTTTCCCTTAAAATATTGAAAATCATTTCTTTAGATAATCTCTTAATTTATTTTGTAGCTCGTATAATGCGAAACATATTTACAAATATATTTATGGTTATTAAAATTTTAATAACTGGTTTATTTTACTTTAGAATAGTGTTCTTAAAAACACAAAAATATTTTTCGTAAGCAAAATTATTTTTAAGGCTGAACAAATGCACAATTCAATGCATTTTTGGTAATTTTTCTTAAAACTTAATTAAGTTATTCTCAAGTTATTATGCAGTTATTTAGCTTTAAAAATACTGTTTTTTTATAATAATTTTTTAAATCACAATAATGATAATGTCAATTCAACAATGGAACAAAAATAATTCTAACAAAGATTTATTGCGGCTGTAAAACGAGAGCTAATGAACAGAGTTATATGAAACATGAATTGATTTCTCGGTAATGAAGCAGGTGAACTAGAGTTTATTAAAATGGCTACTGATAGTAAATGTTTAGTATGGTTGTAAAACAAGCTTGGGAAGGAACAATCTGCAATTTGAATACACCACTATTGATGGAGCAGTGTAATAACATAGGTTGTATATAAATGTTAGTTGCTTAAATGAAGTAATCATAGGACAAATAAAAGGACTGTAAAATAACAGCTCATGAACTAAAAAGAAGAATGTATAGAAATCTCTCAATGGAGCTGTGGGATAATGGAGTAGACAAGCGAGAGCTGAATAAAATAGCAATACTTACAGTAAATTTTAATAATGGATGGATTACATGCTTGAAGGATTAATGCTGAATTTCAATCTACCACTATTAATGGAGCAATGCAATATCATTTGTAAATTAATGCATTTGTTTAAAATGATCACGAACAATATCTTAGTAAAACAATATAACAATGACTGTAAATTAACAGTTTATTTACTAAAAAAAAGGGACATTAGAATGGACTTCTCTAAATGGAGCAATGGGATAACAAAGTAGATGAAAGAGAGTTTAGTTTAGTATGGTTGAATTTTCGTCTCACTAGAGCTAAACAAGGGCTATTGGTGACTGCCATTTTAATTTGGAACCGCAGTCAACTGACGCGCCGACATCTGACGAAAATTTAATAAAGTGGCCTATTCATAGTAGATATTTATTATGGCTGTAAACGAGCTTAAAGGAATTACGTGAAATTTGAGTATACCACTAGTAATAAAGTAATGTAATACCATAGGTTGTAAAAAATAGTGTAGGATGAAATGTCCATAGTCTTGTAATGTAACATGACTAAATGTATCATGACTAATGCAAAAATGCATTATGGCTGTAAAACAGCAGCTCATGGATTGAATAAAATGGAATTTGGATGGACTTCTCTCGATGAATCAATGCGGTAATGAAGTAGATGAACTATGATTATAAGACGAAATCAAATGGCAGATTCACCTATCAATGAAGAGTAGAATGAATCAGTAGGGACTTCTTATTGCGATGTTATTTAAAAGCACCAATAATTTCATTGAAAAAAATGGTAGTTATAATCAGATAAATTTATGAAAAAATTTTTTTTAAAATAATGCATGTGTCCGTTTTTACAAGCAGTTAAAACGTTTTACTTATTTAAATTAAAAAATGAAACGAACCAAAAATGTATTATAAATGTAAAAAAATTAAACAACAAATTGTTACGTCCAAAACGTGATGAAAACAAGTCATTTTTTACAAAATGGGCAAAAATCTTTCTCATGCTAAAACAATACAAAACACTTTAAAAACAAATTCCACCTCCACCATTTTTTAAACCTTCAAAAATGATTAACCGCAACACATCTCAGGTTACTAAACTTCAACAAAAATCACAAGCCAGCCAAGTTGATAACAAATGGGACTTAATTACTTTTTCACATAATAGACATAATCATTTCCAACAGCCTTTGTTTACCCGCTGAAATGTGGGGGAACAAAGCATATTTTCATTGGCGAACATTAAGGCGCAACAATGCCCTGGAATATCGCAGTAAGAGGCTCTTAAGCATTCATCCGTGGAGTAATGCAATATCGCCGTTTAGGGACGGAGATATGCTGCTAATAAAATGTTAAATAAAAATGGGCCTAGATCATTCTAGACATTAGAAAAGTAAGATATGGAATTTGTGTGGATATCTATTGAGTCCTGTTTCTGTTATTTATCAGAAGAAATATCATAATTTAGATTATCACCTTTGATTTTTGTGCTAATCATTGAATACTTTTTTTCCTTATAAAATATTTAAAAAAATGCTTTTTGGACTCACAAGGTTTTTTTTTGCCAGTAAACTAATCACGTTTTCTTAGAACTGAGCAGTTTACCCTGTGTTTATTATGTCTTCGAAAAAGAATAGTTCAATTTAAATGTAATTTGCTGAAGAGTATTCTTATAGTTGAGCGTTGAAGAAATACGTTTTTGATTCCACAAAAATTTTACAAACTCTTCTATAGTAAACGTAAAACGTAAATCTATCTTTGAGAATATTTTTTAAAACTTCAGTCGTGTAATTTATTAGTCAAATCTTCACAAAAGCTTCCAGTTTATACACATAAATTGTAAATAAGCTGCTAGTAAGTGAACTAAAAACAAATGAACAAAAACAAGTTGATCGTTTGTTTTGCATCAGAGATGAAAAATAATAATGAAACTAAGCCGTTTGATGCTGACAATTGCGTGAACGAGAGATGTTACCACGTGCATAAAAATCTAATCTAAGTAAAAGCAACAGGAATCATTAACTAATAAAGAAATTTGTTACTAAATGCAAAGAAAAGTTTTATGCTGGAAATATAGTTTGATTAATGACTGTTTACCAATATAAATACACTTTTTATTCTTTGTGACTAAAAATACATCGGTAAAGTGGTTTTCGCTTTTATTTTAAGCCAAATTATTTTAATGGGGTTTGGAAATAATATTTTCGAGCTGTTTAGCAATTCTCATTTTTTGTATGTATGTTTAAACCAAAACTTGGCTGATGATAATATGTGAAACTTAATATACTTAAGGCATTAGTTGTCTATTAATAAAGGAATTTCTCTTTAAATAATTTTTTAATCAAACTATTTAATGAAAAAGTTTGGCAAATATGTAATATCAAATTTCAAAATTTATTTAGTTTTGGAAATCTTCAACTGCAATTGTTTTCAAACATATATATTAGTTCTGTACGTTCACTTATTTCAAAATAAATGTTTAGATTATTTTTTTTTAATCTGCTTCTGTGTTAGCATTTTTGTGGAAAAACTTGCAACATATTTCATTGAAAAGTGGAATATAGTTCAATTGAAATAATATTCAAAACCAACACGGAAAAGAACAACCTAATGTTCAAATTAAATTGCAAAACAACCTCAAACGCAGTTATCACGATGATAAAGCCGCATGGTTCTTGCAGTCCCTTGTCAAAAAGGACTATAACTCGAAAGATGCAGTTGCCAAAAACGAAAGAAAAAAAAACTATCGCCCTCAAAACACAAAAGTCTAAAGCACTCACTCAAATAAACTGATGCGGAATCTCTTACTCTAACGACATAAAGAAGCAAGCAAACCGCTCCACTCTTCTTCAACAGTTTTCCAGGTTGCTTTAAAAAGAATGTAACTGAGTGTAGATTTTTGAAAAAAATTGACTGAGCTTTGAGTAGTTAGTTTTCCTAGATCTTGGCTCTAGTAATGAAGACGTAATCTTTGCAGGTATTGTAACTCATGCTCATCTCTGTTCTTAGATTGGCGTTCGCACGGCTAGTATGCTGTATTTGAATATTATTTAATAATTTTTCAACTACTCTTCAACTTTCTTTCAACTCTTTAGTAAGAGAAGAAAAAAGTACTGACATCATTTTGTGTACTTGGCCTCTTAATATATTTCAGTTAGGTATACACAGAGAGGGACCGGTGAACATTACCCAAAATATTTTGAGACATTTTCACTTGCCAATTTTGGAATTGTGTATACACGTGACATGCCAATCCTATCACTGACGACTGTAACTGTTTTCCGTTACTTCTTGGAGAAAGAGTATCAATGTTTGGCGGAGGTTCATCTCTTCTGTCCTAGATCCTGTCCCTCCGTTTATGCCTAGCTTTCATTCTTCATAGACATTATTCGCCATCTTACAGACGATTTTTAAGTTGATAACTCCAGTTTCTTTACCCACCCAGTTAACATTGGTTAATTTACCACCTCTCTTAATACTGAACACTACAGTCTAAAGCGGACCAAAGACTGATGTACTTTTTAAAAAAAGCTTACGAGATCGGGTACAATGGGTGCATTGCAGCAGGCGTTACGGTAAGTTGGTCCGACTGACGCAAAACCATTGTTTAGTTAAGGAGTTAGCTTCTATCAATTGATCCACTGTAGGGATGAAGAGCAAATGAATATTGCTCAAACCGGTATGTAAACCCCATATCTGGTGATTAAATTTTGTTCAGAGCATAACTTGTATATTATTTGTCAATATGTTTTCTTAAAAATATAAAATACAGTTTCAGAATTGTTATGTTTCCTTAATTTAGTTTTACTACAAATGAAAAGCGACACCCATAACATTGTCACTTAACAGCTTCTTACAATAAAAAAAGCTATTTAAAATACCTAAACTACATTTAAATGTAACAGAAAGGCTAAAAATAATACTGACACAGAATTAAAGTTTCGTCCTACCACCCTTCGCATAGCTTTAGAGCGACGATAGCTTAGCCAAAGCTAAACCCTTGACTAATCGCCTTTAAAACTTTGTCAAACAACAAAACGAGTTATTGGCCGGGTCAGATTTAAGGTTCCTGAAACAGAAGTTGTATTATCCAGGTTATGTACAATGCTTTTCCTTGTTTGTTTACAAAAAGGGGGTCTGCACGGAAGTGAAGTGGTGGAAAGGGACTCATTCTTCATCGTCTGCAAGAAACATCGTCTGAAGAGAACCGATTTCTTGCCAGGGTTGCTAAAAAGTTAAGTCGACTGAGAGGAGACGCATGCTGTAGAATCGTTATTATTTAAGGTTACTTTTATCAGTAGGGTTTATAGTTGTTGGATGCTTTATTAAAATCTGAAAAGCTTAATATTTCTATTGTACAAAATATTCATCATTTTAAAAGTTATTACATTTTTTTTTGTATATATTTAACAGTCAATGTTTAAAAGAGAAACTTTGAAATTTCTTGAAATAGAAATTGGACTCCAATATTATTATTTTTAATTAAAATTGTTAGACAGTTTAGTATTTAAAAAACTGAAGATACTAAAGCAAGATAGTCAATTCGATTAGTCAAAAACAGAAATTGTATACGTATCCCTAATAAAAATATGACACTATAAATGATTGTTAAAATAACATTGCAATTTAATAAGACAGATAAAATACATTGAATTACCTTTAAAAACACAGAATCAAAAACTTTTTAAATTTCGTTCGAACGAAATGCAAAAAGATTAAATTTTAAATTTTATAAGAATTTTTCTCCCTAAACATTAGATTAATACTTTGAGAGATAATCAAAGTTGCTTGAGTAAATTTTAATCTCCTGTAAATTTTTCCAATACAAGATTATAAAATTTAAAATTCCAAATGAAACTATTATATTTAAACTTATATTTCTGAAATTATAAATGTTACCCCAAATTTTAGTAAAATTATCAAATTTTTAATTTCTTAAAATTTTAGGGGTTACTTGAAAACCTTACAGTTAGTTGATGAGTTCATACGTTTTTATATTTTAAGTTAAATAAAAAGGAACTGTGGCCAAAGTAAAAAAAAAAGGATAAATCAAGCGATTTCATAGTCTACAGTAGGACTAACACTTCAGCGCCTTCTACTTTTTTTCGGAATTGATATTTATAATATATCTGGATTTTTTCCCGATTAGTGTCAAAATGCGGAGGACAGCTTAGCTGGGGAAATAGAGCGGATTTATGTTTTTAACCATTTAAGGGTGGGTGGTAGTGCGAGCTAAGGGGGAAGTTAACTCTTTTATCTTAAGAGTTTGAAGGGCTGTAAGGAGTAATCAATGGTTGTACGAAGTTTGTTTCAGGAGACTGGGAAAGTAGTTTATTATTTTGTTAATCCCGGTCATTTGTTTTATTTAACTCGTTTACACATCTGGAGTAGAAAAAAATGAAAGATTTTTTACGTTAGTTTTTTTAAAGTTAACTTGTATGCAATTAATTTTGTGAAATGAATTTGTGTTTATATTTTTAATAGTTTTTTGACAAATATTTCCTTATATAACAGATTCATTCTCTTAATCTCTACAGCACTTGATTTTGTTTGTTAATTTGATTTATATTTTCTTCTCAATTTTAGCCAATTAAATTTTGTTATTATAACTCTTATTTTATTTGAAATATCGATAATATTAACTGTAATACTAGAGTTAGGTGGTTAGATTACAGAATTTTTAGAAAAATGCATGTATCGATATACTTTTTATATAAGATTTTTTATCACTGGTACTACATTCTCTGAAGGACCCGGAACTCCTTATTTTATTTAAGATACTCAACACTTTAAACTATACATTTACCTTTAATCATTTTATATTATTTATATAATATTTTAGTTTTTGGCATTTTTAAATACACGAGGGAAAAAAATCCAAATATATATGAATAAATATTAATTTTTAGTTCATTACTAAACAGTATTCGAGTGAAAAAAATCTTTAAAACCTCTTTTTTTTTGTTATTTTGGGTTGATTTTCAAGGAAACTAAGGTTTACAAAACTTTATTATTTCAAAGAAAGTGTTATGATTGAAACTAATATTATTTGGTAAACGATCGTTCTAACAAAAGAACTATTTTACATTGCAAAGGCATGTGTCACTTCCATAGGTTGCGGTAATTTTCTTTCTGCAACTGAAGTGCCGCACGATCACTAAGAGCATTAAGTCAATTTAAGATATCACATGCGATAGGAAAACAAATCAGTAAGTTTTCAGCTTTATCAAAAATATTCAAAGTTGCAGAATCACTAACGCTACATGTACGGATACTTTACAAAAAAAAATACATCGCCAACAATCTCCAAATTGTCCACATTTGCACGTGGGCACTGCCCCTATTTGAGAGAATCTATCGTTCATAAAATCGTAAGTGCGACACTTTTGGGTATCTTGTGTGAAACCTCAATTGATATAACATTGCAACTGTCATCCTGTTTCTCCTTTCACACAGGGGCTGGGGAGCCCAAACAGTTAGGCATTCGCCTAGCATGCAAAGGTCCCAGGTTCGGGTCCGGGCATCGCCCAAATATCATCGCCTACCTATAAACAGCATGTCCAGCCAAAAATGCCCGACGAATAATACCACGTGTAACTGAGTGCACGTCAAATATCCTTCAAATTCCTAACTCTGCGTACGATGTCGTCCTTAACGGTTGCGTTAGGTGCCGATTCAGGTGTCGGCTCGTCACTTGACTGTAGTTCTGAATACGACGCCCGTCGCCAATAGCTCCCGTGTAGCTGTAGTTCGACGATAATTTAAACCTAACCTAAGCAAAATCTCCTTTCGCACAGCAAAAACAATCGGAAATCTTGCGTGTGAAACTGACCTAATAAGAGTTACGGTATACTATTACTACACAAACGAAGTTGGCAGATTAAATGAGGGAAAAAACCCTCAGCAAACGAGGGGCCCTTCGGTAATTGAAATACTTAATCGGATTTGATGCGAGTACTTAAGGCTTATTAGGACAGCCTCCCACTCCTTAATCTGGCTAATGGACAGGTAAGTTGCATCTTAAAGGGGGTAAAACGTATTTCTTGATTACTCTAACGCAACCAGTTCGACGGCAACTTTAAAAGAGGTCCCCTGAAAACTAGTTTTACAACAGCGTGTGAGGTGGTTTCTTTTATCAGGTTTGTGGGGAGACCTTTCGTTTAGAAATGGTTAAGTTGGCGATGTAAAGGCGATGCTTTTGTTTAAGATCTAATGTCTTGCGTAACCTATGTGATATCTTTGTTATTTTCCCAATATATATATTTTAAATTTGAGCTTGTACTTCTATTTTTCTTAAATATATCTTTAGTATTATTTCTTATGAAAAGTTCTGAAAGATGACTTTAAGTAACTTGGGCTCCCTATGTATATTAACTGGAAAAACTTAAGTTGAAAAAAAGTTGATCAACTTTGTCTTACGGTAGATGTAATCGGTTATTTTCTTCGTAATAACTCATCAGCATCACCAATTAAAAATGTTATAAAACTTTTTCATTCAGTGTTCAGTAATCTATATAGTTAAACAAAATCGCATGCACGCTAAAGATTAATCTTAAAAATCTAAATTGGTGAACAACCAGAAAAGCCAAGCCTACAGTGACTTCACAGTTACATCAACAACTGCGTTAAACTCCACTAACAAGCCAAAGCTCTTTTTTTTTGAATTACCCATTGATAAAAACAAATTAAAAACCGAAATATTCAAATTAGAAAATTTATCGATACCAACTACTCCAAAAATTTCCTCAATCTACAATACCATGAATTTCTTATTTATTTTCTATTTCTATACAGCTTAGCACCGATGTATAGAACAGAGTTTCCTCAATAAATCTCTATTTCTTCCATATAAGAAATAGCGCATGTCTCTAGGGCACGGGATGAGGAATGACTGGTCTATACGTTTTTCTGGTACTAGAGTACTCTAAAACAAATACGACACAAAACTCTTTTGTAAACCTGGTTTGTGTTATTTCTTTTCAACTCATCTTAAATGTGATTCAACCAATAACTGTTGAAATAGTGGCGCCTGTTTCTATTGGGAAAATGTTTTTTGGGGTCGGTGTATGTTGGAAGAATTGAATGGGGAGTTTTTTACTGAAAATATATATGTTTATAGATTTTATGGCGATAGTTGATAATGGTAATGTTTCAGGTCTTGAGTGGCAACATAAATGATGGATGAAAATAAATTATTTTGCGAGACTCACTTGAGGTTAGGTTAGAAATATCGTCGCACTAGAGCTACACGAGGGCTATTGGGGACGGGCATCTTATTTTAGAACCACAATAAAGTGACGAGCCGACACCTGAATAGGCACCCAAAGCAACTGTTAATGGCGACATCGCACGCAGCGTTAGGACGTTGAAGGATATTTAACATGCACTCCCCTACACGGGGTATTAGTCGTTGGACTTTTTGGCTGCATGGTCCGTTTATAGGTCGTCAGTTATTTTGGCGATGTCCGGACCCGAACCTGGGACCTTTCGCATGCTAGGCGAGTGCCTAACCGACTGTGCTCCCCAGCCCCAGACTCGCTTGGGGAGGTCATGTCATTTGGGAACATTGGAATAATTCGGAGCACCGATCACTAGAAGGACAAAAATGAAAGCTGACAGAAATTTCGTCACTTAAAACAACCAAATTGTAGCAATAGTTTTAAAATAGATCAAGAAAGAGTAATATAAACAACTCAGAAAGATGGAGTAAGCCTGGGAGTCTTGACGGAGGTTTACAAAAAGGAGTCTTGACGAAGGTTTATATTCGGGTCTCTGACCAAGAAAATATATGTCTACCAACCAAACAACCAACCAATCCTCATTTAAAGAAGGTGCTAGAAAATTAACAAATACATTCTAAGACCCGGGTTACTAATGGCAAGACTCACTTCAAGGAATAAAGCACAAACCATTTTGCGATCAGTAGAGAAAAAATAGTGTTTTCTACCACTTATCTTGTTATTTTTGGAGTTAAGGAATTTTGTGTTAATTTTTTCATAGCATATTTTTTTAAGTAGCTCGTGTAATCTAAAAAATTATTTAAGTTGTTATTTATTAAATTTAGTTGTGATGAACCGGTTTGAAACTAGGAACATCTTCACCTAGTAAGACACCGTTTTCTGACGTGGGTTGGATCACTATTGACTAACAATACTTGATTTTCTTTATTAACTATATTTGTTCGTGATTAATTCAATAATTTTATAAATTACGTAAACAATGAACATGGTGTCTCTTAAATTTTTTGATTTTCTAGCTCTATATTAAGCTGAGGAAAAGGACTTGAAGCTTAGATAATTCCCCTTTAAGTTTTATATTTTTACATTGCTGAAGACAGATAACGTTTTTTGCAATATCCATTTTTTTCAGACCATAACCTTTAATGTCTCTGATGGGTCATCTGATAATTTTTCAGTCATTTTAAGCTATAATATTTTGTCAACAAGCTTACCTTAATAGCTTGACCTATCCTCAACAATTGAGGCGCAATTATTAAAAGGAAATTTAATCGTTTTCGGTTGTATTTTCTAGCTCTATTCAAAAGCTTCTAAGCAGCGATTTTTATTTATATAAATTATATCTTCAATAAATGAAAAAAAAAATGCTATTTCAAAGTAAATTTGCAGGTCTTTAAAATGGTTTGGGTTCACACTGACTTTGAAAACAATTCTTACAAGTATTTAGTAAATTTGGCCACTTCTAATGCCAAAGTTTTAATTTCATTATTTATTTTTCAATTAATAACATGTATGCAGTGTACTCATAACTTCTTAGACTTGGGACTGATATCAAGTGCTTCACGTTGCCTAAAAATGTTTTTTTTTTTTATTAACAATTTCATATATTAAGTATCTGAACCGTTTAAAATATCCATGTCTTATTTTTAAATATTTTAAATTGATTTAAGGAATAAAATAAAATTTTACGCGTTTAACAGAAACAGAAAATACGAGTCAATATTATACCGTGAATTGTACAATAACAAATATAATATTCCAAAGTTGGTTGCAAATTTGTTAAATACTACGATGTTGTACTTTACGTATAGTCATGTGTTGTTGTATCTGGGATTAGAAGCTTACCTGATTAAATAATTAGAATTGTTATGGAGTTTATAAATTAGCGTTATTAAAATCAGGACTATCAGCATTACTGAAGATTAAGCAACACACCAGTGCTACTTTGGATATGTATTTTAAAATTATTATACAATATTGTTCTGAGAATAATTGATAAACTTTTATAATTATTGTTTATTAATAATTGTATGTAAAAGTTAGTATGTAAAAGTTAGTGTTTTTACATTTGTATTTTTTATAAATGGGTGCTCAAATTTCTCGAAATTTCCGTCTTTTTTGTCAATTAATGTCGAGAAAAATGCTTCAAGTAAAACTTTCAACAAAGCGTGGTAAGTTTATGTAAGTCAACAAACAAAGTCTTGTAGCGTCCTTTAAAAGCTAATGATTGTTTTAAAAAATAATTTTTTTTGGACGATTGAAAGATCGTCAAAAGTCAATGTAACATTCCGTGTTACAATTTTCAATATTTTGACTAATAAACATTGTTTTTAAATTTAAACAAACACGTTATTTTATTAAAGTTTTGAACTAATACAATTTATTACTAGTATATAATCATTCATCAACATTGTTAATCAACAAAGAAAAAAAAAGAAGAAAAAAGTTTTCTTTTAACTTAAAATTTATCGCAAAGAAAACAACATTTCTCCATGAATGTTTCTTGAAAAACTAGAGAAAAAAAAACAATGATATAATATTTTAAAGTAATATTAATTTAACTAGTAATATTTAAACAAATAGTATTATTTATTTTTCAATCTCCATTAATTTGTAATATTGGACACAATTATAGTATTTAAAAATTTTAAAAGAAGTTATACTATTAATAATACTTTTATTAAATATTCGAACTAGTACAATAGCTTTTTTCAGTTTTATAAATAACATAATAACTATAACTTTATTTTCATCACAGTATCAAATAATCTAATGATATGAGTAAGCATCAATATAACACATTTCTGGATAACAGGATTTTCTATGTTACACATTTGCGAATATATTTTTATAAATTATTTAGGAGAAGGAACTAATGCGTTAGAAAAACAATCTTAACAAGTATCCAGAAGAATATTTAGACAATGTTAAATCTAATAAGTTAAGTACAAACAAAAGGTGAATCTAATAAAAAAGGAACTTCGACTTTGGCAAATGAAATTGAACATGTCAAGATTTTTTTTTATTGAACTAAAAGCTAAAATAAAAAGGAAAAAATAAGAAAATGTACTTAGTTTTAAATATGATTATAGCTTTCCTAGATGCTATATTTAAAAACAATTCCTGTGTCTTGGATTTGATGCGTTTAAGGCTAACGAAAAAACAAGATTTGCAGAATTCATTATTCATATAAAAGAATGTAGTCTAAATTGATTCAATTAAATATTCATTTACATATTTAATCAAAAAAGAAATCATTTCCTTTTTTTGTGCCATTAAATAAAATAACATTAATTTAGAGTATACAATTTCGTAACCTTGTTATAGACTGAAATAATTTATGAACATTATGTTGTACCCTAGGAGAAATAGCATTTATCAAATGCTATAACACACCCAAGTGCATTTTTTAAAACATTGATTTTATTTTATGAAATTATGTCAAATTATCTTTATTTGTCAGATTTTATCGATAAATTAAGTTGCTTTAATCAATTTACATGAAATTAAAGAAATGTTAAACCAGCTGAAAAACATATGAGAATTTAAGCTTTTTAAAGCGTTATTGAGACTCCGAACAGTCGCAAAAATAATCTAAAAATAAAATTTGTTTCATAAGTGTTTAAATTTTCAACCATATTATAAAATTTGGTTCTTTTGGTTCTTTGTAACTGTATAATTGCTAAAAATAATGCAACTTGAAATTTTTGGTATAGTTATCTTTATTAATAGTTCAATAATTATTTAAGCACACGATCTTGTACATTTATTTTACAGTAAAACTAATTTAAGTCGCCCTTTATTACAGTTGTATATGTACTTCAAATAGACCGTTAGTTAAAATTGTTGGCATATATTTGGTACAAAAATTTATTGCAAACAATTAATTAAATGAAAATTACGCTTTTCAACTGATCAAAAAGGAAATGTTGTATTAATTTATTTTACATGACACATCTAAATAGCCACTATAAGGTTAATGCGAAATAATTGTTTTAACCTTTATGATGCAACTTTCTCGAGATGTATCCTAAAATATTTCACGAATATATTAGCAGAAATGTAAGGAATGCTCGAATTTAAAATCCCCAGTGAAATATGCAAACCTATCTATTATTGATATTTTTCTTCAAGGTCTCTTTCTTACTTTTCATTACATTATCAGGGCACTTCACGGTAAAAGCAATTTTCTCAACTAACTTTTAAGTATTTTGTAGAATAAGAACTAAATTTAAAATTAAAAGGTTTTTTGTACGTCTATTGAATAATGTGCTTATCCCTAAAAATATTTTTTCCCTTAAATGAAGTAGAATTGAAAAATAGATTAATTAAATTTAAGTCACAAAAACTTATATGTCATTAAGTACTGATTTAGTTCGAACAGAATTTTTCGTAACGCAAATTACTATTTTTAAAAAAATATTTTTACTTAAATTTTGAATTTCACCTATCATTTGTTGATAAATATTTGCATGCCGTTTTTGAAATAAAGTGTTTATTTACAAAAAAAATAGCAAATACTAAAATAAATTATTTTTAATTCTGTTTTCTCCAGATTATAATTAAAAGGAATGGAAAATGCTTTCTAAGAGCATGCAACTGATTATGCAAGGATATTTAATTATTTAATAAAAAAATTAATAGTTTTGTTGAGTTGTTAAATTCAATCAAACATTGTATTTATTTACATATTGTTTGTAAAAAAGGTTTAAGAGAAGTACTTAATTTTGAAATATTATTTACATTATGCATTGCTTTCATAAAAATGAAGATTTTTCATTAAATATCTAAGTATATCTAAAATTAATTTGATTAGTTTTATTAAAAATAAATACCGACTCTCATATCTAATGAAATCTTGAAACAGAAATTGATAAAACAATAAAATTATTCATGCTTATTCTTACATATAATCCGTTCCTGTAAATTTAAAGTTTTAATTTTTGTTAAATCGATGAAAATGAAAACTTTTTAGTTTATGTATTTGATTTAAGCAGATGAAATACAACATCGGTTCAACAGGGCAAAGTAAATTCTAATGAAACATTTTTATACAGTTGCTTGGTGTTAACAAGTTATGTCCCAAAGATAATGATAGTTTCATTCATAAAACCATTTTTAATACAGTTCTTAAATGATTGTAGGAGAAAATGGAGGATGATAATGATTTTCAATTCGTTGGGGTTTATCCCATTAAGGTTTTTCAAACATAAATATTTATAATTGCAGTTCAATGCAGTTAGGAAATACACTTCTCAAAACAATTAGGGGAGCACATGTTTTAAACCCTTTCGCTCCCAATGATTCCATTGGGAACCATCAGCTTGTGATTTTTTTCTGACTAAGTTAAATTCGCTACTTATGTATCGTTAGATACATCGTTAGATGAAAGAATAACATATTTTGAAACATTTAATATTTGTTTTTATATTAATGAAAATATGAAAAATATGGTAAAATAAATTTCACTTTAAAACAGTTTTAGAAAATAAATTGACCCTAAATTTTTCATGCTTGCATTTTTTAGATGTTTAAAAATATATTTCAACTATTTAATAAAAAAAAAGTTTTGAAAAAATTATTGTTATAATTTATTAAAAAGTTATTATTCCATTTCCCCCCTTTAAATTTAAGTATTAAAACCTTAAGATTTTTTCTCCTGTTTTTTACTATTTCATTTCGAATGCATAGTAAACCTATTTAACAAATTTCAGATTTATAGGATAAAAATTAAAAAGTTGGGAGTGAAGTTAAAGTTGGAATTAAAAAGTGCTCCCCTAATTGTTTTGAGCAGTGTAGAAAGAGGGAGCGATATAGTATTAAAAAATAGTAATCTTCATCTCAAAAGGGATTTATGACCAAGTATATTTTCCTTCAGTTCAATTTTTAACTCTTATGGTTAACTTATCTCTTTTTTTAACTCATTTTTAACTAATCTTATTTTTAACTCTTTTTACTCTCTTATTTTTAACTCTCATTGTGAAAAGGCAAATAAATACATAACCATTTTGATTTGAGATTTAAACGGAGAAGTAGTGCAAATTCCTTTCTAGAGTATATAGAAGTTTGTTAGTGAGAGTTTTAGAAACTATTTTTTATGTATAAGAAATATGTATTAAGTAATTTAAAAAATTGGTATGTCTAGTGTTTTGATTGAAAATTATTGATTACTGATTTAAAATAAATTCTTTCTCTAGCCTTTATTAGTAAATCTATGTAATGTTACAACATAGTACAATAAGTGCATAAGTCGAACGGAAAAGCCAAATAACCTAAAAATTCAAGATCGAATTCTGTGACATGAAGATTTTGAGCTGGTCGATTGGACGCGAAATGACTATTGTAAGTCTGGTAGGAAGTACGTCGCTTGAAACAAACCAAAGCAAATGTTAACTATTTTTGCGAAACCGGCTACTGACCAATTTGTTTTCACACATTTGAGTAAAGCTACTGGACCTTTCAAGCCCTAATAAACAAAAACATAAGGTCGTGGTTGGACTTGTAGTTAAGGCCTCGTTCTCCCGCAATCCCGCGATCGAGTCCCGATACCACCGAAGACCCACGGAGTTTATGCAGAGTACGTGCTCATTACATCTATGGGTCCGAAAGTCCTGTGGGTGGTTATGACCAAGTTTCCCACAGGTCTCTGGAGACTATTTCCTTCCCCTTCAGGATCATGTCTAAATTGTGGAGGTGGCGATAGAGGGCAGTACATGTCTCACTTAAGTGTGTGTCTTACTTGACGAAGGTTTGTTATCGGGTCTCTTACCAAGCACGCAAACCTGAATATGTGTCTACCAAGCAACCAATAAAACATATTTCTCAATAGTGTTAACATTGAATTCAGTGGTAAAACAATTGTTTAAGTTCTTCAACTCACAAATTTGATTGCAAAGCTCATCGAAGTTTCACTAGAGAAAACAACAAAAGTTTTTTTAAGTAATATTTTTTACTCTATGCAGCTCTAAATGTAAACTATAAACTTTAAATATTAAAAGCTAACTTATTTTTATAAAACACGTCCACGCACATTCCTTGCAGAAGTACCTGAACTTAGAGGAGTCTAAGAAAACACTCTAAAAATACAAATAATTTCATAACTCAAGGAAGTCTATTACCTTTAAAAAACTCAACTATAAAAAATAAAACTAACAAAAACAATAAACGTCAAGCAGGCATAGCCACATGGCCATCAAAATCGAATCAATATAAAAGCCTCATCTACAGTCGCGAAGGAACGTTCCGAAAATGCAGACGATAAAATTTTGTTTAAAAATGGTGACCGGACGCAGGTGCAGCTACAAATCAAATAAGCGCTTCTCGCGTATTAAAGAGATTATAAGCTGGAGCTCCGCGTTCCCCATGCAAATGAAGGGCTGCGTAAAATGATTCTTGCAGACCTCTTTTACCATATTTGTTGGAGCGACAGAGAAAATGGATTATCTCTAACTTGGAGCACCAATTTATTGGTGGAACATACTTCGAATTCGAATATGTCTGATGACATACGCTGTTTTTGTGATGTGTGTGATGAAATACTCTTTTTTAAAGCGTGTCTTACAGAATGGTATAATTTTAATATGTTCTTCGATTAGAAATCACTGGTAAATCAAGATGCAACATATTCGCAGATGATACGAAATTGTGAGGTTTATCTTTCAATAAAAAACATTAATTTAATGTACATAGGGTAGGAACATTATTTTTTTGAAATGCTCGAAAAGGTTTTCTGAGGAAAGCAACGATATGAAATCTTCGTTTTTAGATGAACAATATATCTGTAGCGTAGCGCGAATATTTAGAATACTTTTAATTCGTTGACACACGCTATTTATAATGTGTACCTTGGTATCACTCTAAAGTGTTCTAGTGTTAGAAAGCACCAGTAAATCTTGATACAACTTACTTGCTGAAGATAATTGTTGAAGATTTGGAACTTTGAGATTTATCTTCGAATAAAAAATATATTAATTTTAGCTACTGAGAAAATGGAATATCTCTAACTTGGTACCGATATATTGGTGAAACATACTTCGTGTCTGATTACATGCGCTCTTTTTAAGGCTTGCTGTAAGGTATGATATCACTTTAATTTGTTCTTGTGTTAGAAATCACTAGTAAATCCTGATGCAACATACTTTCCAAAGTTCAGTGTTGGACATCCGTAATTGTGAGATATTTCTTCCAATCAAAAAAATATATTAATTTTACTTTCAAAAGGTAGGTACGTAGTTTTCATGAGATGCTCGAAAACTTTACATTGCGTAAAGCAATGATTTAACAAAACCTCTTTTTTATAGATGGAACAACATGTCTGGCATACACTTCGAATTCGGAAGTGTCTGATGACATACTCTCTTTTAAAGGTGTGACTTACTGGAAGATATCACTTTAACGTGTTCGTGTGTTAGAAATCACGTGTAAATCTTGATGCATATAGTAAGTGAAATTTTGTCAACGCACTTGCCGAAGATAAGTGTGGAAAATACGAAATTGTGAGACTTCTCTTTTTCTGGGGGAATCGGAGGAATCACCAAGCCGAAGTCTCTCTGTATTAACCCAATGGAAAATAATTTTCTCAACCAAATTATTTCTACTTTTTTTTAAAGACATATTATTTGATAAATGTAGCTGGCTTACAATGCCCAAAAGTTTCAGTTTTTGAAATTAGTTCGAATGTATTTTTTATTTTCGATAAATAAGTTAGCAACAGAATATTCTAACAAATTCTAGAAAGCAGTATCAAAGGATCGGCTATATTTATCATATAAAAAAGCCGTTTGTAAAAACATTTCATTCAGCCAGGGTAATTTGGCTTGGCAAATTATTTTCTCCAGATTAACACCGAAAGACTACAGTTTCAAAACCCTTCTTTAACCAAAAAAATACTATCTTTTGCTCAAAAATATCTATTTTTTTTTAAATAGGGTTAGGTGGGGTAAGTGGGCCATTGGGGCAAGTGCCCCCCCCCCCCCCCGGCATTTCCCGAATTATGGACGTAAAAAAAAATCTGTTACAATATTTTTACGTATTCCCCCCAATAGATGCAGGAAACATTATGGCATCATTTTCATTTAATTATGTATGTAACAAGGTACAATCCTTTTTGAATTTTTTTTTAAATTGCATCTTTTCGTAATTCACGCCATCATACTATTTTTTTTATTTATTTCCAAACGGTTCATTAAACAAAACAAAATGTTATATATTTTGAAAGTGTATAAAACATCGTATCGTTTTGTAGTGTCATGTACTTGTGATGTTGATAAGGTTAAAATAAAATTGGGGTGGCCCAGTTGCCCCACGTTTGGGTAAGTGGGCCACCACAATGGCGGGGTAAGTGGGCCAGGGGTGGCCCACTAGCCTCAACTCTTTAATATACTTAAAAAAAAAAGTCATATTCACTGATTCATAGGGTTAGTCATATTCACTATTCATAGTCCTATTCATTGACATATACCAGTTTAAAATCAGTAGCCCTAACATTTTTTTACACTTCATGCAAAAATGACAAGATGACAATTTTTTTATAGTATTTTTTCTTGTAGTAAGCTTGCATGCCAGAAAAAGTTGCTATGGGGGAACTATTAAAGATACATCATTGCTTTTTTTTCAAACACTCAAAAAATCACGTAGATTATTCCACTTGCCCCACCATATCTCTACCAGTTATGTGTACAAATATATTAAGGTGGTGGCCCACTTACCCCACCTGGCGGGGCAAGTGGGCCACTCGAATGACCAAAAAGAAAAACATATTTTTTAAATTTATTTTTTGCCAATTTGTGCTAAGGTTGTCATGGGTACAGAAATAACATATGAGAGAATGTACCACAAAAAAAAAGTTGTTAGGCCGATTACATCCAGTGGTATGAGGGTCTAATGCCGAATTATGCCAAAAAGGTGGCCCACTTACCCCACCTTACCACCTTGAAATGGTTAAAAAAGAGTACAACGTAAAATTATCTAACGTCGCATTGTGTTATAGATAGAATGATATGTCTAATGACATAAAATCCTTACGGGAGGGTCAATGTTAGAAAAGAGTGTGTCAAAAACTAAAGGTCGTAAATCTTTGTTGTGTTAGATAAATATCCTCTAGAGAACACTTGTAGATGGTTGATAAGGTTGTGAAATGACTCAGCCTCTCGGTAGAAAAATTGCCCATCAGATAAATCACACCTTTGACTACTTTTCAATAAGGTACAGAATTTTGCTTGGTCATATACAGTTACTTGAATTTGATATTAATAATTGATGGCTAACCTGTATTTCAACCTTTGAACCTCATGTATTGATTGAAAATAGCAGTTACGTATTCGTGAATTTAGGACATGAGATTATAAGAACAATTTTTCAGTTCAATCGAATGTTTATATTTGAATTTTCGTTCATTTTATTTATCTTAATTAATTTAAGAAATTTATAAAAAGATATAGTTTTGCCCACGAACAAATCCAGATTGTAAAACAAAAAGACACTGATCATTATTTTATTATAACTTTTAAGATTTTATACAGGAATGCAAGATTTTGAGCTCTTATACAAATGTTTGGTATTATTGCATTGAAACTAGGTTTCAAAACATCCTTACGATGAAGCGAACAAGTAAAGAACAGATTATAATTTTAACTTTCCAATCCATTAAGCTATACTTTAGCAACCAAAATCACTAAAAATCTCTAAGAATCTTTAAAACCATCTTAATATTTAATCCATTAAAGATGATAAAAATAAGAATAAAAATAAGGCAAGGTCTTAACATAACATTTTCGATAACGTTTATTTATAAAATACTACAAAAAATATAAATGTATTCCTAACCATTTCTATTTTTATTATTTTGTGTGACTTTTAAATATCCACCCTACAAAACAAGCCCCCTACCCCGGCACGGGCCACAACAATTTATATCCGCGGCCATTTAAAACAATACAACTTCCGCAAAAACGAGCAAAAGGCGAATAAACCAAATTAAAACACCCCATTGCACCCTTAGCGTCTACAAGTGTATTTGCAATGTCAATGAAATATCCCCACTCGCTTTCTCCCAATGTCTTAACGGTCGTATTTGTTTTCGCTACCAGACAAGAGTCCCTCTCTACGGGGAAGAATTCCTTTTTTTCCCTAGTTTTTTTCCCCTGTTTTTAGTACTCCCCTTCTAACCGGGAATCAATAGAGGTTTGGTCACGATTTAACATTTTATCCGGTAAAAACGATTTACCGTGTTATCTCTTTTCGCCAACCACTTTTTCCCGTTTTCCAGAGAGTGTTTTTTTCCTCTCTCCCGCCCAGTCTGTTTACTCAGAGAGGGAAAAGCGGTTAAACCGAATTTTTTTCCAATGTTCTTTTTTGGAACGAAATGTTCCAGGAGGAAATGTTCGAGCCCTCTAACACTGAATACATCGATGGGCTTAAGCCTTTTTTTCTTCTTCTTAGAACTGTGAAGTTTTCGATTCGATTCGGGAGCGAGAGAGGTCCCAAGTTGGCTGTTTTGGTTGGGGATTTTCAAGATTTTTCGAGTTTTGGGAAACATTTTAATTTTCTAGTAAGCAAGCTGAGTGTTAACATTTGTTTATTTTAGTAATAGATATTTTAAATATATAAGTGTTTCGAACAATAGGTTGCATAATGTATGAATTGATAGATTGCAATATATTTATTTATTTTTCTGACATAATAAACTTTTGAAAATGACGCAATAAAAACCGCAAATAATGTCAAATGTTTTCTGGGTTCTATAACCTTTAATTACTTAATTGCTCATAATATCAGTACAATGATAGCAATTTTAAAATCATTTAAAAGTATTCTCACAGAATGTGTAAGAGTTGTATTTTATTTTAAACTACTAATATTAAGTTATATTTTATAGCAAAGTATGTATGGACTTTAAGATTTTGTAATGAATGGAACAACTATATTAGAGTTATTTAAATTGAAAAAAATCTTTTTTTCTCTCCCAAGCTTTAGTTGAATCCTAAATCTAAACGTTTTCAATTAAGCTGACCGACCCGGCGGTGCAACGTTTAGTGAGCATTTGGAACCTCTGAGTTAGGGCTCTAATCCCGAAAAGGCATGGATGTTTGTGTTTGTCGAGTATATGTGGAGTACGTGCTTGTTAAATCTGTTGGGTCCAAAAGTCCTGAGGTAGTCATTGCGCAGTTTCCCACGGGTAAAGGTCCCTGGAGACTATTTCCCTCCCCTTTAGGGACATGTCTATAAATTGTGAAGGTGGTGCGAGATAGATGGCAGCATCTGTCGCGCATGCGTGTGTGCTTTGTCTGTCTTACTTGACGAAGGTTTATAACCGAGTCTTTGACCAAGCACACAAGCCTGAAAATATGTGTCTACCAACCAATCAATTAAGCTGATTTTAATAATTTTTAGTATGAAGAAAAAAAATTAGCTTCACAAGAAAAAAAATCTTTATCTTTTATAATAAAAACAACTTTTAGTCCATAAAATTTCAAGCACGTTCGTCAAACACTTCACAATTAAGGACTTCAAAAAAGATAAACAAAATAATTCATTTAAAAAATCATACATTTTTTTTTGAATTTCGAGCGCTATCAAAAACCAATTTCGCGCATAGCATTCATAAAGAACTTGATCCAAATTATTATTTTTTTTTGTTTTATCTCTCTGAAAAAGTTTACCCCTTAAAACAGCACATCACCTTCAAATGAGACTTGATCGACGGTAAACAGGGGGTATAAATTCAAAAACGAGAAAAAAAAAGTTTTCCCAGTAAAAACTTCCAACGTTCTGACGTTGACTCATGGCAAGATTTAAGCTCCACCATCCCCCTCCCCTGATGCAGATCGATGGTCTTATCTTTAAGTTGCAGCTCGTTATGAAACTAGGTAAACAGGAGGGGGGAAAGGATCAGCCCATAACATACTCCCAACTCTGGAAGTCAAGGGTGGCGGGATGTTCGGGTTTCTTTAATGAAAACCCGGACGGACAAAAACTAGTGGATTATTGGGGGGAAGATTCGTTGAGTAATTGTCACAGTCCAGTTAAGAAGTTTGGTAACTTGGACTGATTAATTGCTTTAAAAAAACGATGAGGATTAAGCGAATGTGATTTGTAGAAGGTTAGGGTTAGGTTGAAGTATCGTCGTACTAGAACTCCAGGGGGCTGTTGGCGACAGGCTTCGTAGTTTAGAAGCACAGTCAAGAAACGAACCGACAAATGAGTGGGCACCCATCGCAACATCAAAAGGCGTAAGGATCAGTCCATAACATACTCTCCCAACTCTGGAAGTCAAGGGTGGCGGGATGTTCGGGTTTCTTTAATGAAAACCGGACAGACAAAAACTAGTGGATTATTGGGGGGAAGATTCGTTGAGTAACTGTCACAGTCCAGTTAAGAAGTTTGGTAACTGGGACTGATTAATTGTTTTGAAAAAAAAAAAAAAAACGATGAGGATTAAGTGAATGTGATTTGTAGAAGGTTAGGGTTAGGTTGAATCATCGTCGTACTAGAACTCCAGGGGGCTGTTGGCGACAGGCTTCGTAGTTTAGAAGCACAGTCAAGAAACGAACCGACAAATGAGTGGGCACCCATCGCAACATCAAAAGGCGTAAGGATCAGTCCATAACATACTCTCCCAACTCTGGAAGTCAAGGGTGGCGGGATGTTCGGGTTTCTTTAATGAAAACCGGACAGACAAAAACGAGTGGATTATTGGCGGGAAGATTCGTTGAGTAACTGTCACAGTCCAGTTAAGAAGTTTGGTAACTGGGACTGATTAATTGTTTTGAAAAAAAAAAAAAAAAACGATGAGGATTAAGTGAATGTGATTTGTAGAAGGTTAGGGTTAGGTTGAAGTATCGTCGTACTAGAACTCCAGGGGGCTGTTGGCGACAGGCTTCGTAGTTTAGAAGCACAGTCAAGAAACGAACCGACAAATGAGTGGGCACCCATCGCAACATCAAAAGGCGTAAGGATCAGTCCATAACATACTCTCCCAACTCTGGAAGTCAAGGGTGGCGGGATGTTCGGGTTTCTTTAATGAAAACCGGACAGACAAAAACTAGTGGATTATTGGGGGGAAGATTCGTTGAGTAACTGTCACAGTCCAGTTAAGAAGTTTGGTAACTGGGACTGATTAATTGTTTTGAAAAAAAAAAAAAAACGATGAGGATTAAGTGAATGTGATTTGTAGAAGGTTAGGGTTAGGTTGAATCATCGTCGTACTAGAACTCCAGGGGGCTGTTGGCGACAGGCTTCGTAGTTTAGAAGCACAGTCAAGAAACGAACCGACAAATGAGTGGGCACCCATCGCAACATCAAAAGGCGTAAGGATCAGTCCATAACATACTCTCCCAACTCTGGAAGTCAAGGGTGGCGGGATGTTCGGGTTTCTTTAATGAAAACCGGACAGACAAAAACGAGTGGATTATTGGCGGGAAGATTCGTTGAGTAACTGTCACAGTCCAGTTAAGAAGTTTGGTAACTGGGACTGATTAATTGTTTTGAAAAAAAAAAAAAAAAAACGATGAGGATTAAGTGAATGTGATTTGTAGAAGGTTAGGGTTAGGTTGAATCATCGTCGTACTAGAACTCCAGGGGGCTGTTGGCGACAGGCTTCGTAGTTTAGAAGCACAGTCAAGAAACGAACCGACAAATGAGTGGGCACCCATCGCAACATCAAAAGGCGTAAGGATCAGTCCATAACATACTCTCCCAACTCTGGAAGTCAAGGGTGGCGGGATGTTCGGGTTTCTTTAATGAAAACCGGACGGACAAAAACTAGTGGATTATTGGGGGGAAAATTCGTTGAGTAACTGTCACAGTCCAGTTAAGAGGTTTGGTAACTGGGACTGATTAATTGTTTTGAAAAAACGATGAGGATTAAGCGAATGTGTTATGTGATTTTTAGAAGACTGAGCACTCTCAGAAACGAATACTCAAAAAATGACGAAATTTTCCATAATTTCAACGAGCTGTTTGCTGGCAAATGCTTCGTGATTTCTTCTCCAAAAAGTGAGAAAATTTGATTCGTCATTTTTATGACGAATCGAATTTTTTCAAATCTAAGGAAATATTTCGTCATTTTAGTATCGTTAAGTTGCGGATTTTTTTCTTCATTTGAAGGTTTAGCATCGTCATTTTTGAGCGTATATATTTTGTGGTTTGGACAGCTCAAGTTATGTCGTGTTCGGCTAGTTTTCTCATATTTAAGCAGAATTTTCTTGTTTTTAAGGATTTTATTTCATCATTTTGTTATTAGTATATTTCACTCGAATTAAAAAAAATTATATTATTTTCCACAGATGTCTTTTTAATGGACTCAAATCTATCGCTGTAAAGTTTCTGAAATATTTAAGGCACATTTTATTTAATACAAAATTGTCTATATGCATGTAAAACTATGATGTCTACTGTTTATAAAATACGAAAAAGATTTTAAATATAAAAGGCATTTTTTAAAGCTTATAGCCATTATTACATTTACATAAAATCTTTATTACATTACACTTACAGGGGTTCGGGTTTCTTTAATGAAAACCGGACGGACAAAAACTAGTGGATTATTGGGGGGAAAATTCGTTGAGTAACTGTCACAGTCCAGTTAAGAGGTTTGGTAACTGGGACTGATTAATTGTTTTGAAAAAACGATGAGGATTAAGCGAATGTGTTATGTGATTTTTAGAAGACTGAGCACTCTCAGAAACGAATACTCAAAAAATGACGAAATTTTCCATAATTTCAACGAGCTGTTTGCTGGCAAATGCTTCGTGATTTCTTCTCCAAAAAGTGAGAAAATTTGATTCGT
Source organism: Hylyphantes graminicola (assembly GCA_023701765.1). Lineage (NCBI taxonomy): Eukaryota > Metazoa > Arthropoda > Arachnida > Araneae > Linyphiidae > Hylyphantes > Hylyphantes graminicola. The sequence goes on along the minus strand of CM043115.1, from coordinate 23,209,622 downwards.
CATTTTTATGACGAATCGAATTTTTTCAAATCTAAGGAAATATTTCGTCATTTTAGTATCGTTAAGTTGCGGATTTTTTTCTTCATTTGAAGGTTTAGCATCGTCATTTTTGAGCGTATATATTTTGTGGTTTGGACAGCTCAAGTTATGTCGTGTTCGGCTAGTTTTCTCATATTTAAGCAGAATTTTCTTGTTTTTAAGGATTTTATTTCATCATTTTGTTATTAGTATATTTCACTCGAATTAAAAAAAATTATATTATTTTCCACAGATGTCTTTTTAATGGACTCAAATCTATCGCTGTAAAGTTTCTGAAATATTTAAGGCACATTTTATTTAATACAAAATTGTCTATATGCATGTAAAACTATGATGTCTACTGTTTATAAAATACGAAAAAGATTTTAAATATAAAAGGCATTTTTTAAAGCTTATAGCCATTATTACATTTACATAAAATCTTTATTACATTACACTTACATTATGCTTATAGTCATTATTACATACCATACTGCTTACATTGTGAATAATGAGTTGAATGCATGAGAAAAATATTTTTTGCTGCAAAAGCAGAACTTAAGCACAGCTCAAATACAAAAAAAAATCTTGTGATATTTATACATCAAAATTCATTTGAAGACGTTCATATGAAACATTTCATAGGTATAAAAGAAATCAAAACTAAATTTTAATAATGCAAGATATTTATAAACAATTAACATCTAACATGTAAAGTTTTTGTTTAATAACCAAGAATTTACAACTGAATAATTATTACTACTAAGTTCTTATACTAAAATTTTTTTTAATTAAACATTCTTGTAGCCATACGAATACAATTTCGAATTGATTAGTAATATTTAATAATAATGTGCTAACTATTAATAAATGTTATCACGTACTTCAAAATTGTTTTGTTCTTAAATTTCGCTTATAGATGAAAAATAATCAAAGTTTTCAGAAAAAAAAATGAAAATGAACTGTATAAAAAAATATTTGTCCCATTCTAAGAATTATAATGGGAAAATATTATCAATTCGAAACTTGAACTACTCAAAATGAAAATATCTTAAATGGTTATTAAAAATAGACTTCAGTACATTTTTTTTGGAAACTGAGAAATGTTTTTAAAATTAAATCATTCGCTTAAGCAAACTACATTTGTAATGGGACGTTTAAGACAAAAATTACTTAATTAAATTCCCAAAGAGATAAAATCAATACTTTAAATTAAGTAATTATAAAATACACTACTTAACTTCACTAAACACGCAAGTTTCATTGATTGTACTCAACTTGAATATTTTCAGCTCTCATACTGAAAACCTTATTTATCCCTTAACAATCATTGAATTACTTGATTTCTTGGCTGTCTGCAAATAAACAGATGTTCTGACTGAGGAATCTTTCTTAAAAGCATGGCATCTGGGTTTCATAAAGTTCTAATCGAAATTACTGTAAAAAAGTACTTTTTCTGTAGTCATTGAAACGGTTTTTTTTCTTTGTTCAAGATACTGGTAAATACTTCTGGATTTAAACTTGACATATATCAATGATTTGTTTAGATACGATATTATTCTGAGCACTTTGAGTCTTTTCTTTTTGTTAATTACAGTTAGCAATTAATTGTTTTTAAATACAGTTAGCAATTAATATGGTGGTAAAATGAGAACCACTATATTTGGTATTATAGGTAGAATTCCATTGAAAATAATTTGTGGGAATGGTTTGGATAATAAATTGAGCAATAATAAGCAATGATGCATAATTGTGCAAGAGTAGTCGTAAAAAAGAATTGAAATAAAAGCGCATTCTTCTTAATTTTCTATTCAGCATAAACCAGAAACAAACACTGTTGTTTTTTGTATTCCACGTGATATTAAAAGCTTTTGGTAACTATAGAAATTTTGACAAAGTCTTTATACTAGGATAATTATTTGAGTTTTTTGTACTAAGACTTTTATATTTCGAAGTACAACATGATAATTTAATTTATGTAGTAATAAAAAAAAAAAAATTTCTTGGAATTTTTAAAGCAAACTTCTACAGCATTTGCTAGGTTGTCGAATGTTTTACTCGCTCGTTGTCTGGTGTTTTATTTTTGTAACCATTTCCCCCGTAACGTTTGAAAGGATCTCTAATTCACGTTTAATTTCTTCAATTTAAAAATTGATGGATCATTACTCCATAAAACTGATGGCAGCAAAATAAGGGGTACTACAAAATAAGAGGAAGCTTGTAACATTACTCCGTAATACCTGTGGAATCACATACACTCTTAAAACAAAGGAGTGAAATCCACTCCAGTTGGAGAAGTGCATTTTCGACACCCTAAAGGCATGCATATTTTCTCAGACTGAGTTAAAATCACTCGTTTGGAGTGATCCTGTCGGAGGCTTAACACACAAAGAATCCACTCCTTCCGGGTAAGTGCATTTTCCAGTCTGAAGGAGTGAAATCCACTCAGACTGAGTTAAATTAGGAGTTCTTGTTTTAAGAGTGTACAGCTTCCGGTTAGATAGAGCAACGTTCTACCAATGTTTTACAGTGTTAATTCAATTCTATGAATGAAGAAAAGAAAAATATCTCTACGAGATAGATGAGATTTGGCACGATCAAAATATTGAAGGTAAGTGTATAACATCGGTATAAACCAAGCTCTGCTACATGTTCTGATCGAAAATACTTTTAAATCTCAGTGTGATTTAAGTGATGATTCTTCCTCTATAATTCAAATATTAAGTTCATCCATTTACTTTTGTCAAACATAAATTTCATAGTCACACAATTGTTGTTGGAATCCAAATTTCTGATTCCTCTTAGCAGCAATTTTCGTTATGCAGTGGAATTGAAGATTAAAGTTGCAAAATTTGACCCTTAATTTGACGAGTCCAGCTCTAGGGTCCTTTCCGTTCGTTGGAGAGTTCGTCCTACAGTCCACCAAAAGGATCCTCAAGATAAAGATGAGTTACATCGGCTTCTATACTACCATTAATGTTGTAATCAGAAATAATGGTAGGAACGTGTCTTGTAAATCAGCGCCACCTAGTTGTGGATGGCACATTGAATTTACGTGTGTGGTGAGCCAGTACACTTTAATTAAAATCCAATTTTCATAAAACGATTTAAAAATCTAGTTAGAACTTAGTGCAACCAATATTGAGAACTATCTTTGGCATTTTTAAGTCGAGATCAGTTTATTCTGTTCTCTTGCAAATTGACGCTATCAGCAAGTCATGGTTTGTCGAAGAGTGGAGAGAAGTTGTCACGATTATTTATGATTTATGTCTGCTTAGTTCGTGTTGCTGAAACTTAGAAGGGGAAGTAGTTGATTTTCATAGACCCACTCAAAAATTTATTTTCTGAAATGCATAGTTCGGCGTCTTAAGTTTGAATAAACGTGTGATTGAAACTCCTTGCGAATATTTTTATAATAAAACAGAAGTCTAAAAATTTGACTTACTAAATTCCATGTTATCTTTAGCCTAAAATATTTTTTTATAAAGAATTATTACTCTTTTTTTCTACTTGTTTTTCTATAACAATGTCATTGAGCATTAAAATAATGCAAAAGTGGAATATTTTAGAACTTTTAGAATTTCTTGTTTACTTACGAGCTCTACATTTTTAACATGGATTCATTAAATCATAACAAATATCAAGAAGAATTTGTAGACGGTGCAGATGATACAAATATTATCCTCTTAAGACCCGATCAAAATCCTACACGTATAATCTTAATCTTAACATACTTTTCATACAATACATGCTAAAAAGTATGTGTTTCAAAGATTTTTTTAAATAAAATTATGTTTTATAGCTACTTTGGGACACGCATTTAACTTTAAAAATACACATTTTTATTCTATAAATGCAACAAAAAATGCCGTATCACTTATTTGTAGTTAACAGATTATTTTAACATTGCTTTTAAAGAAAAATGCCTTTACAAATTAACTGCTGAAATAACTTTTAGAAAAGGTTGAAAAGAAATTATAATGTTTTTTTAAGAATTCTATATCGTATTGACCCTCGTTCAACGTCATTTTTTTATAGAAATAAATGACTGATACATGTAATCAAAGGCTGAAAACCATTATTTGAATCTTCTTCTATCGAACCAGGTCAATTTTGGAATTAATTAATGTGTTAATTGTTCGAGGGAATGTTTTAAAAAATTTCCCCAAATGGGGACGCCAGGTAGCAAGAGGTTATTGAAATACAAACGTAATAGTATTATTTTTATCAAGAATAATTTTAAAGTATATAGTTATACAGCTACACGAGAAACCGAATGATAATGAGTTTTGTCCCATAAAAATCGCGATAAATAAAAAAAAATCTGAATTACTATGCAAGAAATTAAAAAAACCCTCAATGTTATATAATAGAAAAATAGAGAGAAAATACTTTTTTTTAAATCTTTACTTTTTAGTTTCCATAGACTTACCCTTTTTACTCAAAGAAAGAAGGAAGCTATGGGAAAAAAATACAGAATAGGTTTACCTATCTATTTTGGTTGTTGGGATTTACGCCACACAACAAAGATATAAGTGAATGTCGTTAAATTGTATTAATAAGCTTTTATAATGCTGTTATATTTTTAACTTCCTGTTTTTCTTAATATCGTGTTTGTCACCCAGAGTCTCCCATTTAGTAGTTAAGCGATTAATATTCACTGTCAAATGAAACTTAATTAATGTGACGTTATTTGGTTGCTTACTGTCTAAGAACATTTCCGTGTAATCAGTTGAAAGGAAAAACCGCCTTTTCCTATTAGAAAAAAGCCTTTTCCTTCCGCTAAAAATACATAAACACTTCTTATGCGCATATTTATTTTGAGCTAAAATAAACTTTATGCTTTTACACTCACTAAATCTTGCAAAACAATCAATTAAAAAAATACTTTTCAAGAGCCAATCTTATCAAAGCAAAAATTAGCTTAAATTTACTTACAATTGTACAATATACATATTTAATACCTTAAACGTTTGGTAAGAAAATTTGCTACTTGAGACGTTGCTTTCTGTTTAAGGTCATCTAAATGAACAAAATATAGAACAAATGTAGACCGTTATCCAGAACATTTTATCTGCGATCAAATAAGTTACACTAAAAACTAGTTAAGAATCTTAAGGAATTTATTTTATGTGGAACTAAAGTAATTAAAGGTATTCACGGAATCGTCATTAATGTGAAAATATATGAAGAGTTTTATTTTTGAAACTTTGTCTTTTATCTTGTTTCCCATTGTTTTGTCCTTTTGATTGTTTAACATGTTTTATAACCTGTTGTTTATGTATGTTATGTGGCTTTTGTCTTGGTGCATACTGTATCTTTTTGTCCAATAAATAAAAAAATGAAGAGTACAAGGGAAAAACCACTTGATTTCGTGGAAGGCTTTCCTCGATAGGCTTCTTTGGCAATGAGAGCAAGAAATCGCCTAATATCGGTATAAAGAAACAGGTTACTTGTTTTGTTTTTCTTTCGTGGCAACCCTTATTCACGCCAGAGGTCAGTGAACGCTAGTAACACGTTTGTACCGCGAATGAAGAATCGAAACAAAAACCGGTTTCCTGTCACCAATGTCCGCCAAGCAAACACATAAGGTAAGACTCTTTAAAAATCAAGTGGTTCTTCTCGTGTAGTCTTCATATAAATATTTTAGCCATTTATGATGTAATGATATAAAATTAGGCTTAAGTTACATTTTGATATTTAGCTCATATGCTACACTCTTAAAACAAACGAGCGATTTTAACTAAGTCTGAGTTAATTTTCACTCTTCCAGTCTAGAAAATGCACTTCTCCTAGAGGAGTGGATCCTTTGTGTGTTAAACCTCCTACAGGATCACTCCAAACGAGTAATTTTAACTCAGTCGCAGTTAATATTCACTCCTTTCCAGTGTCGAAAATGCACTTCTCCTGCTGAAGTGGATTTCACTCTTTTGTTTTAAGAGTGTATACTTTTTTTTGCATTCCATCAATGTCTAGTTACAATTTTATAACAGCGAAAAAATTCCCTGCAAGTAGCGGTATTGTATATTTTATTTCTCCAAAATGACTTACACATATATGCAATTATTGAAACCACGAAAAAAATCCAACCGATCACTAAAGAAACAAATCAGACCTTACTTTCACTCTTAATATGTACCAGTAAAATATACATTACGTGACATTACACATGTCATAAAACAAGCATTAAGAAGGGGACATTTTGAGAAAAGTCAACTTAAACTAGAGACCGTACTCATTGGCCCAATAGCGTCTTTCCACTGTACTAAAACTTCGTAAGCCTAAGTTTTTGTTTGCACCGGGGATATTTTTATAATCCTGGATCCACATAAATGTTGGTTTTGTCAAAATGATCTCTCTACGCTATTTGCTTTGGTATTTATAGCAGAAGCACCTATAAATCCTTAACAGTATATCGGAAAACAAGAAATGGGGGAACGGCTTGTGAAGTCAGAGGGATGTTTTAAACGATGTGTGTTATGAGTTTTTGTCTGGGAGGCTTGAAACTTGTGTTTAATTTAACTATTATCTGAAGGATCAATGAGTTTTTCCGGTTATTTGTATTTTTGGTGGTTATTTGTTATATAGCTTAAGTTAAGAAGGTAGAATAATTGATGCAGAAAATGTAAGATAAATAGTAATTGAATCGGTGAGTGCAGAAACAACGTCAGTCACAAATTTCAAATTTTTCAGGAGGGAGAAAAAACGTAATAACTCCTCCTTTATTTCTACACTCAACACTCGAAACAAACGTCCTGTATTTACGGAACTTCTCAACAGACTAACGTAGTTTCTGCACCCAACACGCATCTTGCCTTTCTGCTCTTATTTTCATTGAAAACGAGTTTTCGGATTTTTTTTACTAAAGTGGTTTCTGCTCTCATCGATTCAATTATTAAATATGAAAAAGTAACGTCGTACTGCATTCAAATTTTTATATATTTTTTATACAATTAGAGGAGAATAAAAATGAAACTAGTTGGTAAAAAAATCTGTCACTTAGTTCGATTCCACTTACAATTTGTTTTCCAACAAGAAAATTTGCCAAACACAGTAGTAATTCTATATTGCATATTTATACGCTGAATTTGGCTAGTTTCCTTCATTTTATTTCAAAAATTCATTAATTATTTCTTATTGCTTGCTAAATTAATTTATATTCATTGAATAAATATAAAATATTCATCACTTTTAAAACGAAGCAAAATATTTCATAACAACACACATTCAAAGAATCTCTTTGGTGAAATATATTTGATGTCATTCCAAACTGATTTATGTTACAAAAATAAATTTCTTTCAATTCATTATTTATAAGAAATTAAGACACTTGAGCGGTTGTTGTGTATGACAATGGAGATTTTTATTTCAATAAAAATAGCCTCGCAAGCTTTTAAAATGAGCTATAAAAACTGCAGATTTTTTAATAACTTAAGTACATTGAATTAAAAAAAAATCTGATAGATTCAAGTGTTCTAATTTCGAAGCGCTGAGCTTTTTGACGTATCACATTGGCCTGTAGCATATTTAGTTTGGGTTATGAAGGCGATTGACAGACGGACGGTAGGACATAACGATTGCACTTAAAACTTTTTACGTTATAAACGTAGTGTAGAGACTAATACGTTCTACTTTCTAGGTTATAAACTTAAAGCTGAAGCTAAAATTAAGGCTAAAATATCGAACTACTTTTGCACTGTAGATTAAGTTACTGACAAAATTTAACTTTTGAGTTCAATCGTTAAAACATAATATATTTTAAAATGCATAAATTATTTTAATTTTTGACTAAAAATAACCCAATCCCTAAAAACATAGGTGGTTCCACTTACATACATGCCATGAGCTTTTTTTCTAAGAAGAAACCTTTTCAATGGAGCAGGACATTTTGAAGATCCAAAAATATTTTTTAAATATTTAATTAAATATTTTAATTATGTTAAGGGATGGGTTTAAGTGTAAGATTTTAAACGGGTAAAAATACAAATATCTCCATTACATTTAGTAATTTATTCAAGCAAATTTTAGGCACATAGGTTACAAGAAATATTTTCAACATTAAAGTTTTTATTATTTCAAATGTAACAAAATGGGATGAAATGTTATATTTTAATTTCTTACTTTTCAAAATGTGTTAATATTATTTTAAATACCTTATTTTTACTAAGCTAAATGAAATTATATTTCAATAAAGTTTACTACTACAGATTAAAAAAAATAATCGCATACGGAAATAGATAATATTTTAATTACTAATCGAACATTTCTTATGTATTATTTCTAACAATGTTAAATGCACACCAAAATAATACAACTTTAATAGCATCTCCCTTAACAAAAGGCTAGTCATTTACCTCGAATTTAATAACACTTATAAATTAACTTTCATCAAAATTACGCTTAAAAAAGAATAAAACCTTTGTGCAAAAAGTGTTTTATTAGTGTTCCGCCTTTATCGTAATTTTGCTGTATGCTGGGGGATTATTTCTTGAGGATACAATGCTGAAGTTTATTTAATTAAATATTATACACCCATTTAATTAAATAAATAGTATTCTCAGGATGAAGCGTGAAACAAAGTAGAAGTTTTTAGCCCTTTTTTATTTCGACCTTTGTTAAAGACCCGACTTTTATTTCTGAAGGTATTAAGGATCAATTGATTGACTTTGAAGTATCGTTCAACGAGAAGAGCGTAGATACATTTGTGAAATTCCGTTTTATAATTAACCTTCCAACAGTTACGAGAGTGAAATTGCGTCATATCATCGGAAATTTCATCTTCATAAAATATTATTCATACAATATTAAAAATTCGTAAATTTAATTAATATTTAAAAAGGATTTTTGCTTGTTTTTTATTTAAAGTGTTTTTGAAATAAAAATTAATGAGACCCATATGTTTCCTTTTACAATTACATAATATGGTAGGGGAAAAAAATAAAATTTTCTTAGTGGATTAAGTGGTATAATTGGGATTTGAATTAATGTTTATGTAAATTCAAATGAAAACCTTTTGTGTATACGACAAATTTGTTATTTAACAATGTATAAATTTAAACCTGTTATCAGACTTTGAGTTATTAGCATCGCATTTATTGCAATTGCGCGTAAAGGGTATTATTATTTAGTAAAAAGAGTTTAGTGCCTTTTTTATGTAAATTAAATGTATTTTAGCCCAATATAAAGCTGTTGTATCCAACTGTAATGAAAAATATTTTCTTTACCTCAAGGACAGCTATTTTAACTCTTCACATAGTATTTTTCTTAACCCTTTCAGTCCCAATGAAAATCTGGCATCATCATTTTAGAAATTTTTTTCTGATCGTCTATATCCATTTATGAAATCAAAATGCACGTCATTCGATTTTTCAAACTTTTTTCTAGTAGAAAATATTTTTAATTAATCCCAATAGATGTCAGCCTTATTATTTTTTTAAAATTATGATTAGAAACAGGATGATGCCAATTTGCATTACTAAGATTGAAATTGTTAAATTAAATATTTATCTCGATAATATATGGTCATTTTATCTGGTTTGACAAATGACTTATTGAATTATTTTTAAATTTAAATTGTAACCAGGGAAAAAAATTATGTATCATAAGTAATTGCAAATTAAAAACATAAGAAATGGCAGCATCTTTTAATTGAAACCTAATTCAAACCAAAGCTATTTCATTTAAAGACACGTGTTGGAGTAATTTCCTAATGTTGCAATGACTGATATCTAAAAACTATATGCTGAACTTTTCCATTGTAAAAATTTCTTTGAAAGTCGACATATATTTTGAAAATTCATTGATGCTAGTCGGATAAATTCATTATTTTTATGCTTTGTATATTTACATTTTATCATTGCGATACACCCGATACTTATTTTAGTCCATTTTTAATATACCCAAACAAGTTTACTTTGCATCAATACCTAAATCATTACTTTTCATTCATTCTTTTAAAGAGGAAAAACTCTTGCAATTGTAAATCAAATTCAAAAACCATTTCGTAATCTATCTGACACCAACAGCTAAAAACGTTTCAAACACGCTTATAAACGTTAAGAAGAAACGGAGAAAAACAGTGTATGGATAAGACTTAAACTCATCTTCACTTCCAGAGAAAACTAATCACACAGATTTTCAGAAGCAGGAGAGGAGGAGGGATATAGAGACAGAAAGAAGGTATCGGGGTTTCTTCCGCCAAGTTTCCGATTAATGGCCAAATGCATTTGAAATCTTTTGATTGTGAACTTTTCATACCAACTACACCATCGAGAGTTGGATGAATTCAGCTTCGATTGCAAGAGAAAAAAAAATCCTGAAAACGAAATGAAATATCATGTTATTTTTGCGGCATTAACTAAAGGTGTCATTAACTGTCATTTTGCATTGGCGACTTATTAACCGTGTAATACTTTTGTAAAAGCATTATTATTTAGCCTACCATACAATATAAGTTAGGCGAGAGAAACTCAACCTTTTATCTCTCAAGTGGGTGGAGAAATTATTACCAAACGTGCTTGTGAATCATCTGATCTGAAACTGAAGCATATGCTGAGTATACCAAAGACCGTTGTCAATGGCTGGACCTACTATTCATTATGCAAGCCTTGATTCACTATGATCTTCGTAACTTGGTATCCAAACTTCAAACTAGTTAGTCGATGTTATTGCTTTGTGAATTTTTTTATTAGTGCATTTTTTTCCTATTTGTAAAGTATCATCACTTTACAAAATTTACATATAGGTTGGACGTCGTATATTTTTAGGCTTGAGTGCTTTGTCAGAGACCCGCTTATAAACCTTCGTCAAGTAATGCAGACACAACACACACATACGTGACAGATGCTGTCATCTATCACACGCCACCTCCACAATTTAGACATGTCCCTGAAAAGGAGGGAAATTGTTTCCAGGGACCTGTACCCGTGGGAAACAGCGCAATGACCACCCACAGGACTTTTGGACCCACATATTTATTTACAAATAGTATTTGTTTGTTGCAACTAATATCGGGTCACTATACTACTATTAGCCACTATAGTTACTATTTAGATTTTAAAATTACTATTTAGAACTTTATGTCACCCTATGTTCCTGTTTAATGCCTTATTTTCTAGAATGCCTTTATGGGTAATGGGTGATGTAATCGATTCCGGCTGCCAATGTCTAGCCTCCTTTAGGAGCTTTAACACAGCCAATAACGCCTCGTAATTTAGAACCCTGGTCAAGTGACGAGGTCGACACCTGAGCGGGCACCCAATGGAACTTCGAGCGACATCGTACGTTGACGCCGTAGGGACTTTGGAACCCACAGATTTAACGAGCACGTCTGTCCCAGTGTACTCGGACCCATCCGTCACGAGTTGTATTTTCTACTCTTTCCCAGTACAATGCCTTTATGTAAGGTATAAAAGCTTTTAGTTTCTTAAGTTACTTAGTTGACGGTGTTATATGATCCCAAGCTTGGCGATGTTATGGTGACGAATCGGAAAATTGGCGACAATAACCCCCATAACTAAAGTCTTCTCCGAAGTGTAATCTGTCCAGATTAAGAGCCCTCTTATTATGTTTCAAAATGGGGGGTCGCCGTTAAAAGTTGATCATCTATCGTGTGAACAAAAAGTCCATAAAGAGCTTGACAAACCGATAGGGGGTGGCGGGGCGATTAACACGTTCCAACCTTTTATTGGAAAGTTCGCCTGCGGGTGGGGGTGCTTCTTAATGATAAAAGTGAAGTGAAATAGTTAAAAAAGATCTGGAGAGAAGGGAGCCGACATGAATGGTAGGATTGGCGAGAAAAGATGCTTTAATTGGTGACTTATCACCGCTTTTGGCAAAAATAATTACTACTGTAAATGGTTGGACCCATTGCGGGAAAGCTTGAACAGCCCTATTACAACCCTGATAGCAGTGACAGTGGTCAAGACTTTCCAAAAAAATTAGGGACTCTTTAATTATCTCTTTATCTTCACATTTGAATGTATTCATTATTCATGGACACTACAACATCAACTGTAATAGGTATTATTGAATGTTAAGGCATGCTTTATAAATTGGCACTTTAACCCTTTCCTTAATGAAGCGCTTCAAAACGCCCGAACAACTAAGGATTCGATAATGTTATTCCTATCAAATATTACGAAAAAGCAAAAATCCTCCGTAGCGAAAGGTTTAACATAAAAATAACAGCTTAAAAATCATTTACATTTATATCATTTCATTGAAATACTAATTGCTTTCCCACACCTGGTCAGAAAATCCGCCAAGTTACTGCGCCAAATCAAAAACGACTTGGGTTCTGATGTTAGTCCCCTTTTAAGATTCCCAAATGTGAAGACAATTCTTACATGAAGTCTATGACACTCCTGAGCGAAAGATAATGGTCCTCCAATTGGAGATGAAAAGAAGAAATTTAATTTTTGATTTTTCGCGTGTTGAAAGTTTTATTGGGTTTTTGAGGTTAATAGTTAAGTGGCAGTTGGGGAGATGATTTTTGGGAGTAATTTGTTTGCGTGAACAGGGATCGGCATCGGATTTCCGTTCGCGGGTGATCTTAAGCTTTGATTAGGAAAGATTTCGATTGATTTTTGTGTAAAGGGTTTGCTGTTAAGTAGCGACTGAAGTTAGTTGTGGTTGCCGAACGGGTTTGTTTGGTTGAAATACAATGGCTTGCTTAGTATGTTAGACCAATGTCACAAGACACGAGTACATTTAACTTTACAGAGTCGTGATAATTGTGACGTCCCATGATCTCAAAGGTAATTTACCTAGTAAACTATAGTCAGATTACAATTCTCCTAGACTAAGCTACATTGCCTCGGGCGGAGAAAATAAACTATTCTTCAATATAATAGATTGGATAATTCTAACTACTAGATATATTTTCTGCTAGATTATTACCTATTAGATTTATTTGCTAGAGAATAATCTATAATTTATAGGTAATAACTAAGTTCTTTAATATAATTTGCATAGAGAGGCGACTAAAAACTAACTGGGGGTAACTTTCCACAGAGTTGAAGAACATGTGAGATGAATAATATTATGAATACGTTTGAGGATGCTATAAATAGGTTAAAGAACGTTCTTATATAATAAGATTGCAAGGTCGATTTTGGCATTTATGACTTACTTAGACTTTGGTATAAAACTATAAATAAAATTCACAAAATATCAATAGAAAATTTCAGTTGTATGTATAATGTTATTGTACACTTCTGAAACAATTAGAGATGCACTTTGCTTACTTTTCTTAACTCTTTCAGTGTCCATTTTTTAGTTTTGATTCTAAAGATCAAAAGTTTGTGAAATGGATTCATTATGCATCTAAAATGAAATGTTGAAAAACAGGGAAAAAATCTTATTTTTTTAAAACTAAAACTTAAGGGAAAAATTGATATCATAACTTTTGAAAAAATTATAACAATAATTTCTTCAAAATCTTATTCTTAAAAAAAATCAATTTTCAAACACCTAAAAATGCAAAACATAAAGAATTTAGGGTTAATTTATTTAATAAATTTGTTTCAGAGTGAAATGTATTTTACCATGTTTTTTTTATATTTTCATTTAATTAAAACAAACATGATTTAATTCTTCAAAAGACACGATTCTTCCATATAACGATAAATAAGTGCGAGCTTAACTTAGTGAGAAAAAAATAGCAAGCTAATGATTCCAAATGGAATAATTGGGGGTTAAAGGGTTTAAACCGTGTGCTTTTCTAATTGTGTACTACAAGTTAAAGTCTACCAGATTTTTTGAGACAGCTTTGACTAATCTTTTTTCCTCCAATTTAGTGTTGCGACCTTACTTCATCTTTATGGTGTGATCTTACTATTTCTTTACGGTGAACACTTTCCCCATTTTGTGCAGTAGCCCTACTTCGTTTTGTGGTGTAAGGTATACTGCTTTATGGCGTAACGTTACTCTGGTATTTTATTGTTATACCAGGTAATTTCAAAACAAAAAAAGAGCAGTGATTAATATTTTAACCATGTCCCTACCGGTGACAACGTTTAAAAGGTCGTTAGAGCAAGATTAAAAAAAATTACGAAATGGTTTTAAAAATTCTGAAAATTGTAATTTAGATAAAAGAAATTCCATATATAGAAAACTTTTATGCAGATATAAAAAAAATATAAGTGCATAAAACTTGACTGTTTACAGTCTTGTCACCAAACAGCAATTTACGTTATGTATATTTTATAAAATTACAATCTAATTCAATAAAACAATAACACTACAAGCAAATGTTGTTCAAATGAACTATATTCAACAACTATATTTTACTTCAGAGAAAAAACATCATGGTATGGTATGGTAGGTAAATATATTCCAGCTAGTGTGCTTGTTCAGAGAACCGCTTATAAAAGGGATGAAATATTTCTATAACTTACACATAAGTGTTTTTACATATAGCTTACTTATACTTCTATATAATGCAATAAAACAATAGTGTTACATGTGAATGTTGTTCAAGTAAACTATATTTAACGACTTAGTTTTACTTTAGAGACAAAATATTTCTAAAACTCACATACACGTGCATGGTATGAATTTATTCTAAAAAGAAACAGAAAAAAGCGATATACGTTTAAAAATGTATGTGAAATTCCCAGCAAAAACACGACCGTGTCATATGACAGTATGAAAAATGGAGTTCCCCTTAAACGTATTCTGTTACCATCCCGTATTTTGCGAGATTTTTCGATAAGAAAAAATATATCATGTATTCACACTTACGAAACCTCAGAAAAGATAGTTTATGGTACACTAAGGAATTCACACTGATTTAAGTATAACGCGGAGGGAAAATTCCGTCGGATTTGATCGAAAACGATTGATTTTTAGCCGTGGCGTCTTTTAAATAGTTTGCGATATTGGTATTCCAAGGAAACGCGTGATTTCGCAAAAATATGAAACTTTTCCGAGGAAGTTTCTGTGAAACTGGAAAAAAAACGGTGGAAGAATGTTTGAAAAGTTTTAATATTCTGAATATACGATTATCTGCTTCACAAATATTTTCTATATATGTCCACGTGACGTAGGAGTCCTTGTGAAATGTTTGCGAGATTTTTGTTTTTTTCCCCTGTATATTTTGAAATGTGGAAACATGTGGTGAAATTTATTATGTTGTGCAGTGAACAGTAAGAATGATAGGAAATCAAAATTCATTTCGACATGCTCAGATTTAAATGTCATTATAGCTGAAAAAATTATTTTCTAAGGGGGTTCAATACCCAAAAATCGGTGAAAAAATCAAAACAAAAATTATTGGCTTAAAATACTATAACAACCTTTATTAATAACGTCACAAAGTATCAAGACGATTGGAAAAATATTTTTGACATTAAAAGCCATTTTAATGTCATGGCTTCGTAAGGAAATGGGCTAACAATAAAAACTTTAAATGCGTTTTTCTCAGAACTTGATTTTTTGAACTTCGATGTACCTTTTCTCAAAAACTATGCTATGTTTTTTCGTAAACTTTTTTTATATGATGTAATACACAGTATAGATTAATCTGAGGTTATAAATTTTAATAAAACTAAAGTGGAAAAAAATTATGGGGCAAAAAAGTAAAAAATTTAATGATTTTTTGGGTACTTTAAAACTTTTTTTATTTAAAAAAATCTAACAGTTATTTAGATAAAACTTTTAACCTCAGATTAATAAATAAGGTTGGTATAACACACAGAGAAAATTTTAAGATGATCTGATCAGTAGTTATTGTGAAAAGGTACATTGCAATTGGCCAATTTAACATTACCGATATACAACATACTGAACCCCCTTAACAATTTACTATCACAAAATAATGTCAGAAATGCAAGCCAATATTTTGATTCTATGATATTAAAAAATTGCTATAATTATTTAGTTATTGCATTATGAGTGACTTGCATACAAATGAAGTTGATTTCATAAATTTTAGGTACCTATAAAAAACTAACTGGGATACTATCAAATTTTAAATTCATAAATTGCTAATTATTTTAATGTAATAACACACACAGGCAAGAGTTGAAGTGTACAAAAAAAAAACTTCATTAATATTCAATTCGCTAATTTATCTTAATTAAAATTTACAGATTTTCGTTTTATACCTTGATAAAGTTGACGCGTATGTTTTAAAGCAATTAGCTTAGAACTGTGGTGAATCTTATTTAACTTAATTTCTATTAACTTTCTTAGTTTCGACACCCCATTTTTAGCCCCATTTTGGGAAGTAAAACCTTTGCACAAGGTACTTTTCTTTGCACCCGAATCCTTCAAAAGTGCGAACTAAAACTAAAGTTCTGTCAATCAACTTTCTCACAAAATAGTATAAATTCTTATATATTCTTTTAACCAATCCCTGCACAATAAAGGCGGGACAAATTCATTCCCAGTGAGATTCGAACCGAACAAGACATGACTTTTGCTCCATCTCTCAATCCAAAAGGACCTGTGTCATTTTGATGCAAATTTTACTGTTATCCGTTATGTAGTTTAGTGCTGTGGTCGTTATATTAAATGTCTTTAAAAACCTTCTGATCTCTTAACTTATTCCCTCTACACCGGTCACCTCACCTCATTGGTGACCCGGTTTGGACACTTTTCGGACAATATCCACGACCACAAACGCGCACAGCTACTCTTCAAAATGAACTGAAACTCGCGTCTCTCTTCGCTTTTCCCCTTTGGAGGCCCCTCACCCGCTGCCGCGGCGACTTCAGATGCTGGAAGAGTTATGACTTCGTCCTTCTCCCCACCGCCCCCGCGTGAACCCTGTCAACGCTATGGGATTCCTGAGACTTCTCCCATCGGCTCAACTGCCCTACTTTCGTCAGCTCTTCCTCGCCAGCTATCACAGGTTTGGGATATCACATCCCAATTCTTTTCGACTCTGAATTGGACATTTTTTGCGTAGAAAAATGCAATGCCTTGCTCCTGTTGTGCAACCATCCAAGTTCCGATGTACAACTATGCAGGTACATTTGCATTTGCCAAAGCTTGCCTCACCCACAACTCCCCTGGATGCCCAGCGTGCAACCAGGCTGCAAACACCTGGGTGCGCCGTAGTCCCGTCGCCTCTACGCACCCGTAGAACCATTGCAAGCTCCCCGGCGCAAACAACCCACAACAGTTCCGCATTCACCTCTGTCGCAGTTGCGGCTTCAGGAGCAGCAACTACTAACGTGACAGACACTATGCAACAGTTCCGGGAGATCTTCATTTCGCATCTGACAACTTTCACGCAACTAATGAAAAGTCCTCAGCTTCAAAGTCCTGAGACTCGCCTCAGGCAGCAGCATCACTTGTTCCAACAGTGTCAACGGCACTTTTCCACAACAATTAGCCCTCCATGTGCAAACACCTAGGATATATCTACAACCATCGTCACCCTTCCTAGTGATTCCTACCAAGATGTGCTCGACTACTCGCTCCTCATGCAACGCTGCTCGCAAATCTCCGCGCAACTCGTCGTTACTCACTTGCATGCAAATCTCGACACAACACGTCGTTACCATTTGCATACTTGCTCGCAAATCTCGACACAACACGTCGTTACCATTTGCATACTTGCTCGCAAATCTCGACGCAGCACGGCGATACTCATTTGCATAGCGCAGTCATCACAAATGCAGTGAACCAGCATGCGTTAAGTTTATTCACATATCAATTGTGTAGGAAAGGACTGGTGTGGCGGTTCCTCGCAGAGCAAATATAATTATCCTAATTTCAATTCAAAATATCCTAAACACCCATCTTGTGTCACCACACAGTCATGACGAAGCTCATCTGTAGCACGAATGCGTCTGACCAACAGTGACTGCAAGCATCATGTGTTTATAACGTTCTTGTGATCGCTGTTAAATCCTACAGTTCAACATCACAATGTAACGAACATCAATCAAGCACTCAGCAGTTAATATCCAATATGCTTTAAATTCATATTGCAGTCAATACTTAAATTTTCTTTCATGTGCTTTAGTTTATTAGATTGCTTTTTCATATATGTTTTATTTTCCTAACATTTCATGAAAATTTTCACTTGCTGTGTATTCAAAGTTCTTATATTTTATATGCAAAACTGAAGTATATCATTTTATCTTTGCATTTCAGGGAAATACTTCTACATCGTCTAAGAATTTTTTGTTATCTTCTCTAAATTTTCTTAGTATATATAAATATGCAAAGTATATTTCCCTTTATGTTTACGTTTTGTATCGTTCGGTTCCCTCACTGGGGGGATACTCTGTGGTGAATCTTATTTAACTTAATTTCTATTAACTTTCTTAGTTTCGACACCCCATTTTTAGCCCCATTTTGGGAAGTAAAACCTTTGCACAAGGTACTTTTCTTTGCACCCGAATCCTTCAAAAGTGCGAACTAAAACTAAAGTTCTGTCAATCAACTTTCTCACAAAATAGTATAAATTCTTATATATTCTTTTAACCAATCCCTGCACAATAAAGGCGGGACAAATTCATTCCCAGTGAGATTCGAACCGAACAAGACATGACTTTTGCTCCATCTCTCAATCCAAAAGGACCTGTGTCATTTTGATGCAAATTTTACTGTTATCCGTTATGTAGTTTAGTGCTGTGGTCGTTATATTAAATGTCTTTAAAAACCTTCTGATCTCTTAACTTATTCCCTCTACACCGGTCACCTCACCTCAGAACCATGGGACGATTTTTAAAACTATAAAGTTAAACAGTGAATAAAACCATTTATAAGTGTAAACCAACATAACCACAAAAATATAAACAATTGGATTTTTTCAAATGTTTGCTTCATTTGTATACTTGGAAAAACAGGCATTGGAGCAATATTTTATTAGGGATGGACAGTAGAATCTGTTCATTTTCTTTAATTCTTTGTACCTTTAATTGTGTTTGACATGCACTCCTAAAACAAACGATTTATTTTAACTCAGTATGAGTTAATTTTCACTTCTCCAGTGTCGAAAATGCACTTCTCCTACAGGATTGGATCCTTTGTATGTTGAATCTGCGACAAGATCACTCCAAACGAGTGATTTTAACTAAGTCGGAGTTAATATTCACTTTTATACAGTGTCGAAAATGCACTTCTCCTACTAGAGTGGATTTCACTCCTTTGTTTTAAGAGTGTGAAAGATGTAGTTTCAAAACACAGTCGCAAAATATTAACTAAGAAATAGGTTCCAGGCCCGTCTATTGAAAACTTTTCAGTACTGTTATTTCAATTGCACAAAATCACCAATGAACGTATCAAACCTATCTTAATTAAGCTTTGGTGAGTTTTTCAACTACATTCGTCATTTACTGCTAAATAATTTTAATGCATGCTTTTTTATTATAAAAATTACATTCACAGCTAAATTGTATATTGTTATATAAATTTAATACGAGCCACTTTTTAGATTTTAAAATGAAATATATTTAATTACATTCTTTAAAAAAAAATTCTCATGATTTAAAGATTTCAGAGTTCCGTATTTATAGATAAAAATAAAAACGGTTATGGTAGAATGTTAAAACATTTAAAAATAACCTTTTAAAAGTGAATTCGTAAATTAAATATAGCCCAATGCACTTCCATATCACAAAATTATCCATTTAAATCAATAGTATCAAAAAAAAGTTAATAAATGAATTTATAATGCAGATATGCCATTACTACAATGCATTTAATATTTATTCAATTTATGCGAATTTACTTTAAATATTTGAGGCTCAAATTTATATTCCATTCACTCAACTTCAAAAACAATTTATTTCAATCGAAACTAAATTAAAGTACATCCCTACCTTCCACAAATAGAATAAAAATAATACCCGAAAAGAATTATTCTTGGCATAACTAACTTAAATCCGTAAACAATACTGAATGCACAAACTTTCCTTCTATAGATCAATAATATACGGAAAAAAAATCCCCATAACAGAAAAAAGGGATAAATTTCCGAAGAAAATCAGGAGAATGCATTAGAATTTCCCTAAAACGCGCACTCCTATTGGCGAAAAGGAGATTATAGCCACATTTGAAGGGGGTAGGGGAGAAAAAAATAGTTTTTTAAAGCAGCAACATAAACGGTTTGTCAAATTGAACGTAATAAATTGTTAGTATCGCTTTCTACCTTGCAGCATGACGTTTCGATTTGGGGCCCACGATATCTTTTGTCTTCATTTCACTTGACTTCGGTGGCGGTGACAGAAAACCGATTTTTTAAAGTCCGTCCATCGCTCATCGGATGCAAAAATTACCTATATCCATTGTAGTGAAAACGGGGATGTTCTTTTTTTAGTTGTTGTTTTAAATCGATATAATTTCGTTTTATGCAAGAACAATGAAAGGCATGCGATCAAGTGAGAATTACCTTTCATGTCGTAATGCAGGGGTTTGATAAAAGTGGAGCGGGGGCTGTTTATTTTTAAGCCTTTGAGTGTGATTTATAGAAGGAATTGCAGAGGTTTTATTTTGAATTTATAATTGATTGTTTTTAGTTTTTTTTTTTTTTTGAAATTCATAAAAATAGTTGATGGGGCCCGGATGGCCGAGTGGTTAGCATCGCAGGCCAGCTGTCTACTCGCTGTGACGGGTGCGGGTTCGATTCCCGCCTTCGTCCTGGGTGTACTTCATTTCTCTGTGACAGTAAAAACTCTTTCCGTGTCTGTCTTACTTGACGAAGGCTTATAAGAGGGTCTCTGATCAAGCACACAAGCCGGAATATGTAAGTACCCTACCCTACTTATAGACAAATTGCAGAGGTTCTATTTCGAATTACGTATTTAATTGATGGTGTTTATTTTTCTTCTTCTTTTTTTCTGAAATTTATAAAACTAGTTGATAATCATTCTAAGCATATGGATATTATTTTTATATGAACATTGACCACTTCTATTTAATGAAATTTTCCTATTTTAAACTTAAATCTGATGAACAAATAATTTACTTTATAGAACTTACTTTTATAAACTTTATTATGTTCTGAAACTGTTCTGAACTCTATTATGTTTTTGAAATTTATAAAACTAGTTGATAATAAGTATAAGCTTATGGATACTGAATTCTTTTATGAACATGGACTATTTTCATTTAATAAAATTTAACTAATTTATTTTAAAATTTTATTCTTATGAACAAATAATTTACTCGATAGAACTTACTTTTAAAAACTATTTTTAGGTTTCTCATTAATTATCTAATCCAATGTAGTTATTTAGTCGAGTTGTTATGCATTAGAGATAGTTGCAGAGCATGGTTTGTAGCTTATCTCTTGAAAAGTAAAGACTGTTAAAAATTTATGAAACATGTTAGTTAAAAGTTTTAATTTTAAAGAAAGTTCAATACTTGGGGGTAATGCCAAAACATTAAAATAATATCAAAACCATGTTTATTTAATGTGTATTTTTTTAGTTTAGAGTATAAGTGCAGCTTTGCACTTTGTCACAAATGCATTTATATGGGAATCCAACAATAAATGCATTTTTCGTACGATTTAATTAATAATCATCTTATTTTAAGAATCATTCAATAAATTATATTTAAAAGCTTAATAAGTATAATATTAAAATTTAAAATAACTAAAGTAACTTATAACCAATAACTTTTTTAATTTTTTTTTTGGCTAATAACTAAGTTTTGAAATTCTTAAACTTTCAGGAAGAAACAACATGCACAATCTATTTGGATCGAATAGACAACCTTCACTATATGAGGTATATTTTCATAAACGTTAATATGCTTTGTAAATTGAAGAGTACACGAAAAGAACCACTTGTTTTTTCAGGAGTCTTACCTTATGTGTCTGCTTTGCGGACATTGGCGACAGGAAACCGGTTTTTCTTTTGATTCTTCTGCGGTACAAACGTGTGACTCGTATCTACTGATCTCTGGCGTGAATCAGGGTTGCCGCGAAAGAAAAAAAAGCGAGTAACCGGTTTATTTATACCAGTTTAGGCGATTCTCGCTATCATTGCCAAAGAGACCAATTGAGGAAAGACTTCTACGAAATAAAGTGTTTTTCCCTTGTACTCTTCAATTTTCAATTATGTGATAGTAAGCTAAAAGAGTTGGCGAACTAATAATAAATATAACTGCTCTGAAAAATTATTTGAAAATCTATCACAAATAAAAAAAGATCAAAGTGCACACACCACCCCCATCCCTTCACTTTCTCTCACAAATTTAATCCAATGTATTGAAAACAATGCATTTTTGGGGACAATCAATACTTTTTTCATTTTATGTAAGTAAAATGATTTAATCTATTCCATTAGTGCAGAATTTAACTTTTTTTAGAGGCTGATAAAAATGATGAGTTTGTATTTATCTCTTGGTAATGACGCTTTTATGTAAAAAAAAAATAACTGAATGAGGTATAATTGATGTTCGCTTTTGGAACTTTAATTGATTGTGTTTTAAATATTTTTAAAAATAATAATTTGTTTTTATGTGTTTATAAGTTTTGGAAAATTTATGGAAAAAAAGTTATGGAATGTATATAATATTATTACATTATAAATACATTGTTACAGATTAAAATACCCAAATATGTTACAAAGAAATAGACGCTAGAAGTGTGATTTAACTTATTTAAAATATGCGCTTTCTCCGTTACTACAGTCAACTTTGGTTACAATTACCTTATTTACAATAACTCGTATTGTAACGCTGCAAATGTTCGATCCCTTTAAATTTCCAAATGCATCCTTATTACAGGGTGTCTGTAAAAGAATGTACAGCTGGGGAAAAAAAAAACGCTCCACCCCACGTTTCGCAGCTGCTATTGGGCAAGGAACTTTGTGAAAGGTGTCATTTTTCAGGAAATAGCGTAAGGAACTGAGAACTGGCAACAAAAATTGTATAAGGGGTCGTCTACATATTAAAATGTGTACCAACTTTGAAAATTCCAATGGCAACACCCAATTTTTTTTTACATAAAAATGTTTAGCACCTTCAAAATACCCCATCTGTAAAAAAGAATTATTTACTTTGCATTATTTGCTGAGCTATAAGCATTCAAAGTTGAACGCCCATAATGTTAAAAAAGTTTCAAAAACTTTTATTCATATCTCCACAAATAAAAGGAATTAAAGAAAGTTTTTTTTTTTCATTATATACTTCTTAATCTTCCAAAAACAAATCACACAAGTTTTTTCATCACTTTTTCAGTTTTAATAATTTTTTATTTAAATTTAAATAACAAAAAATAAAACATGAATAGCAACCCCAATTTTTTTTTACATAAATCGATAAAGTAGATCGAGTAGAACCAAAATCCCAAATTTTTTAATTCAAAAACAATTATTTGCCGAGTTATTGTAAAAAAACTGAAAAAGACGAATTTTAGGGATCGTGTAAAAAATTACTTGGCGAATTCGATCCTAACTTGCATTATCGTTTGGTGATTGAAAAGCATTTGTTGATAAATGTTTATTCAAATTATTGATGTCTGAAAAAAATCTAAAAATCTTTTCTTATTTCAAGTGCATGCAATGTATTTTGTTTGTCGGATTAACTTTAAATTATATCGATTACTATGTTTTTAAATATGTGTTATTTCCAATACAATTTCAAGAAATGAGTATCAAAAATAAATATGCTAAAATATAATTGGAATTCGGTTTTCAGTACATTTTATTGTTACCACATTGCTTATTTAAAATTATTAGTGCCCACTTTCCTTGATTATAAATCATTGCCCAATCATTCTGAATAATTTTATTTTGCTTTCCTTAAATATCGTGTTAAAGTTGTAACCCTCGTTTTGAAATACGTGGTTTAAATTACCGATAAAGGGCGACAAATTTTTAACTAACTTTGTGCAGCAATATTAATGAAACAAAAATTTGCATAAAAAATGTGAAACATTAATGCAATAATCATGTTAGTCAATGTGATTATAACTAATCGCATTTGAAAATCTGTTCGTTATAAATAACCGTATATGCGACTTAAATTAAAATTAAAACTTTTTATCTTCTAGTCTGTTTTATTTCTGAATTTATAATTTCAAAATAAAAAAACATTTAAAAAATCACAATATTAGTGAAGAAAGTTGAATTCTAGCATCCGTTGGCGAGATTATGTTAACCCAGTTTGTTTGTTGTTTTGAAAAGACGCAACCCAAATATTACTGTTTTCACTTTAGAGATGTCCCCCTAAACGAGTTCAAAATTAATGCTTTAATATCTCAGCAAATAATGCGAACTAGATCATAATTTTTTATACATGGGGTATTTTGAAGGTGCTGAACATTTTTATGTAAAAAAAAATTGGGTGTTGCATTGGAATTTTCAAAGTTGGTACTCATTTTAATATGTAGACGACCCCTTATGCAATTTTTGTTGCCAGTTCTGAATTACTTACGCTATTTCCTGAAAAATGACACCTTTCACAAAGTTCCTTGACCAATAGCAGCCGAGAAACGAAGGGTGGAGCGTTTTTTTTTTCCCCAGCTGTACGAGTTTTAATGGTATATTACAGGAGTTTATTTTTATACTAAATATAACAAATCGTACGTGAAATTGATTGGAAACTAACCTAGTTTTCTCTATAAGTGTTCAATGTGTGCGCCTTTAAAGATACGGCACACATCCAAGCGAAAATGCAATTCTTTCCCTACTGTCTGCACAAGTCCGGAGTAAGGGAATAGATGACACTGCAACTGTGAAAACGATGTAGCGGCACAAGCGCATGCGATTAACTGAAACTGTTGGAGTTATTCTTTAATCGTCTCTTTCAAGCACAACTGTCCAACGATTACATCTGATACTATTAAAATTTGAATCTCTGACATTCTTTTAACTTATTATGATAATTTTTAATTAAACCCTCAAGTATAACGCTACATACATGCGTTTATATGACATCCAAATAGCTTTATAAGTAAACCTCATAGCCTATAGATATCTACAATTCTACACTGCTCACAACAATTAGGAAGCTCATAGTTTCAACTTTTTCACCCACAATGATTCCATTTGGAATCATCAGCTTGCGATTTTTTTCTCACTAAGAAGATCCCTCATTTACTTATCGTTAGATGGAGGAATCTTGAAGAATAAATTAACTCTAAATTCTACACGTTTGCATTCTTAGATGTTTAAAATTTGATTTTACCTTTTTTTACAAATGTAGTTTTGAAAAAATTATTGCTATAATTTAGGCAACATTTATGGTTCAAATTCACCCCCCCCCCTTTATATTTTGGTTGAAAAAGTAAGATTTTTTTCCACTGTTTTTTAACATTTCATAATGATTGAATAATATATAAATTTTACAAATTTTAGATTTTTAGAATCTTATACTATAATACGAGGAATTGGACCCAGGTCGAAAATCGCCCCAGAATTAATAAACTCCGGTAAACTTAGGGGTCTGGGGTTTTTGGCCACGACGAATCGATTGGCACAGGTTTTGAAGCGCTACGGTCAAGCAGTTCGGAGTTACAGATAGGATATTTTCAAACTTCATTAGTTCGCCATAATGGCTACTTTCGTGATGCCATCTGCTAAAGCTATAAGCCTCTGCTTAAGCTATAAATGTTTAGTTAAGATTTTAATTTTTCAAATTTAAATAAATTCAACCTTGCTTTACACTTTATTGAGTTTTACAGAAATGGTAACATGAATATTTTATTAGTTCCAATCAGCAGACGATTTCAGTTCTATTCTGTTCATTGGCGATTTTTGGCGATCTTGAAAATTTAACGTATGGTTGCTATACCTATCGAGTTGAATGAAGTATGAAATGGAATGTTTACCACATTTCGACATTTTTGTTGCTTTTCAACGAAACGCCAATTATCAATTACATTTCATTTCCTATGACTTTTAAAACTTTACCTTTGTATAGAATAGTTCCCTTTCCAAACTCTAACTTTGTTTACAATGGTGCACTTTAACTAATGTGACCAGACGTCCCGCTTCTGGCTGGACAGTCCCGCTTTTTTGTAAAAGTCCCGCAAAGTCCCGAAAAACGAGGAAATTGTAAATGAAATAGACTTTTTTTTATGAATAATCGTTGTAAAACGCTATGACGTCTTTAGAAATTGTTAAATGAAGCTAAAGTCATCAACAAATTGGTGGAGTATAGTTTCTGTTTGCCTGGAGCCACTGCTGCTGTTGAACGCGCCTTCCTTATCTTTCTTATACCAAGTGTGTCATTGTGTGAAGGGACTATTATGTGCTTAAAAAAATACTTAAAAATACACCGGGGGGAGGGGGGGGTGATGGAGTGTCCCATTTTTTGATTTTGAAAATCTGGTCACATTAACTTTAACCGTTATCTTTTCACCAATGGTTTGACAAATTTTCTTATGGTATATGATTGTTTTGATGAATCACAATTGAAAATTTTAATCTTCGAGTTAGCTTCGATACCTATTTTCTCCGAGCAGAGCTCGGTCACCCGCTGGTAAGATAGTGAACCGAAAGAGTTAGCAAAAGTATTCAAAGTGCTCCCCTAATTGTTTTGAGCCGTGTAGAATCACATCAGTTATCCTAATTTCCTTAATGATATGAAAACTTTTATTTTATTCTAATCGACCCTCCCTCTACACTGGCAAACACCCCATCATTATATAAAACCCCCATAATGATATCAGCTTCAATTTCTTTTAGCCCTTTATGCTCCGAATTAAGACTTAATTTATTTGTTTGTCTTTAAACATTTTGATGAAAGCTATTGCAAATAATTAGAATATAAAAGGGTAAAAAATAGTTGAGGCAAAAAATTTACTTTACGTTCCGAGTTTATTTTCTTTTTCCTCCTATCTACTTAAAATTACACTGATTGACAGTGACATTTTTTTAACTGAATTTATTTTACATTTTTAGTGGTTGAAACCGCATTCTGAATCAATATTCAATACATTAATACCTATTATTTCTCTCAAAATGAATACCTACCTTCTACTCCTAATGAATATCTAAATGAGTACCTACTATTTATCTCAAAACCATTTCATAAATAAAACAATATCAGTTTCATTGGTACTCATAAATACCGTTAGTCTATCACGAGTTGGCGCAGGAAACTAAAGTAAAGGTTTATAGAAAGAATTTCATTTAGCCTTTATGAACTTTGAAGTGTTAAAAAGATTTTCAATCAAAAAGTTCTATTTATCTCCGTTTTCTCCAAAAAGAACGATAAAAAGTGAAACAGCGGCTTCTTAAGTGGTACCTATAGGTACCGTCTGTACGTGAAGAGTTATACGTCTGCCCGATTGCATTCTATCTCTTCGAGGAGTTTGAGAACTTTCCCTGTGAAACTAGAAAATTCAACGATCTAGAATAGAAATCTCCAATTCCGATATAGGACACTGTAGCAAATGCCTCACAATAATCTACAACATGCCTTACAATTAACCCAGACTTTCGTATATAAGATGTCTGTACAACACATGACAAAAAAAGACAAAGAATCAAACAGACAAGGACCATCCTCCATGATTGGCCAAGTTTTATACCACCCCTTTTATGTGTATTATTTTCTTCCTAATTTTATGCGTATGTTTTCATCCCCATTTCATGCGTATGAGTACAAACCCTCATCCTTTATGCGTAATATTAATCCATGTTTCCATTTCTTTGCACTTGTAACCATCTAAAGTAGAACGAATTGAGTAAATTTGATGAAGTATTAAAAATCAAGATTTTAAACAATTAAACAAAATATTCATTGTGGTAGCCAACTGTTTAAAAGGTTTGTTGTCTGGAATTACTTTTGTTTTGATATTCGAAAGAGAGTTTTCTAAGAATACTTTACTTATTAAATTTTTTAAATGCCAACTTCTTGCTTTGTTTTCTGTTGTTCAAAACATTTGTTAAAGGAAACTTGCATGGGAAGAAAAATTTATTTTTATCTATATCGGTCATTTTCAGAGTGTAACAGAAGCAAGATGTCTGTACCCCACTAGATACTTATGCATTTTTTATCCAAAGGAATCACAATACGTATAACCTGATCAACCAACGAAATTTCCGTACGAAGAAAATTTAAAAACAAGAGCTTTAAATTATCTGAAACATTTCCATTAGCAATTTTCAAATTGCAATGTTACAAGTTAAAACCACCTGCAATTACTTGCTTAGATTTAATTTTCGTTCTTGCAAAAATTTCTTTCAAGTTAAAATTAAAATGTTGTAATAAAGCCTACGCTTTCACATGCACAACTATTCTTATGGAGAAATCGGTTCACACGCTTTACCCTCCTCGACCTTCTATTGCGAATTTCAGAAAATAGTTTCTTAAATGACGTCTTTAATTCAGAATTCTAAAATGACGTCTTTAATACGCAAGGAATGATGTCCCTAAATTTTAAACCTGTACCTCCAATGTCGATACGTGAGTATACAAAGGCTTCTTCCTTTAGATAAATTAATTAGCATTTATTGGAAATAGGAGTAAAAAATACATAGATTACACAATTATTTTAATATATTAAAATCTGAATTTTTTTAGTATATTACTATTATTTGGCTGATAAATTTTTTTTAACCCAATGTAAAGCTCTTTCATACAAGTTTTTTTGGTCGTGTCAAAGACGTCGCCGAAATGTGAATGTTAAGTTAAATGAAACCATGTGTTTTGAAAACCGCTTGTGTTAAACTAACTCATATTGAAAGCAAGAAGTTAATATTTTAAGCATACATTCGGATAACATCTGAACTACTTCACAGCTCAGTAGTATTTATAATTACCAAAAATTTAAGTTTGTAAAATTATTAACTTACAAAATGATTTTAATACGGTCATTTAAAGTATCTAGTGTGAATCAGTTTTAATGATATTACCGAATATTCAATGTAAATAGAACTCAATTATAATTCACGAATAAAATTGAAAGTGAGTGATAAAATACAATTATTTTTAATATAATCTTGCCATATTTAAATTAACCTTGAACTACAATGGAGCGTAACACGAAACCTGAATATTTTACCAACTATTACAATGCCTAATTCACAACGGAATGTTTATGTTTATGTAGGATAAACTCGTCAAATGTCACCTGGTTTTGTATTAATAAAATGAAGTATCATTCTTATCTTCAAAAAGTACAACATCTAACAACACTTAAATCGGAAAAAAGTGGAAATTTTCCACGCTTGAAATCTTTAAGGGATCGGGCTGTTTTGGTGTAAAAAGCCTGTTACTCTGGTATTGTGTTTTTAGTTCAAAATGTGTTTTATTTTCGATTCAAATAGTTTTTAATTATTTGTATTGACATTCTTTTAAACGTTGAACAGTGTTTAAATAATTTCGAACGCCAAATAATTTTCTTGTGGATTTAATACTTTAATAATTAGCTGCGATCATATTTGCCTTTATTTAGGCTTATCAAATGAGCTGTCGCTCGAAGATCCTTTGGGTGCCCGCTCAAGTGTCGAACTCGTCACTTGACCAGGGTTCTAAGTTACGAGGCGTTATTGGCTGTGTTAAAGCTCCTAATGGTGGCTAGAAATAGGCAGCCGGAAATGATTACACTACCACTATCAAATGAGTTGTGTCTATCTTAGAGTCACTTAGCATCTACTTATACTAAGACGTACAGAAGAGTGACGACAACACAGTAATGCCGAGTTGCATAAAGCTTCCTTTGAACATCTAAGACCTTTAAGTTCGTTCACGTGCGTTCACCATAAGGGTAGGGTATTTTACATATGTATTCCGACTTGTGTGCTTGCTCAGTGAGCCGCTTATAAGTCTTCGTCAAGTAAGACAGACACAGAAAGAGTTTTTACTGTCACAAAGAGAGGAAATACACCCAGGGAGAAGGCGGGAATCGAACCCGCGCCCGTTACAGCACGCAGACTGCTGGCTTGCGATGCTTACCACTCGGCCATCCAGGCCCCTTCACCATAATAATGTGCTTGATAAACACAGGTTGGCGTAGCACCAACGCGACTCTCTCTGCTGTCAGAGTCGAGCCAATATATCTAGGGACTCTATTTTACCTTTATAGCAATTTCCTCTTGATTAAATCTCATTTACTCACAAAACTATGTGTTTTGGTTCAAAAATTAACATCCTTCAAAGTACGACTAAGCTATAGAGTCCGGCAATTTAATTGTCGACTTCGTCCAACCGAATTACCGTTGATATAAATCGCCAATGAACATGCTGGCTTTCTTTCCTTAGTCATACTTATCACAATGTGATTTTTGCAATCACACCCTCCAACTGTAGTTACATTTTCGCCGAACCAAAGCATTCCCATGTCCCTCGGGAAATCGACAAAGACCAAGAATCTTTGAGGAAATAAAACAACTCTTGCCTCGATGAGGTTTTCCCGAGCGGTTATGAATCGCCTCGGGTTGTTGAGAATATTAAGAGGTTTAATCCTCGGTTGCATATTACTTCTCATTTTGGAGATGCTAAATGGTTTGAAAGTGACAGCTGCATTGACAGCGACACTGACTCCAATTGACATCAATAAAGGTCTTTAAAAGGTGCCTTTGTTAGTTGGATACGTATGTAACGATAAAGTGACTGACTTAGGTCAATCCTTTTATTTGCCGCCCCAGTGGCACACTCGTTAGGATTCTGGCCTTTGGAGCTGCTGGGGTCGGGTTCGAATCCCGGTCAGGCATCGATGTTTGTGACCGTCAATAAATGTTGTTATTTGTCTATGTGTTTTTGTCGTCTCTTTCTTTGTGTGTCTCTTGTGCTTGTGTCATTTCTGGGGCTTAGTACAATAGACTTAAAAGTCGCAGTGCTTGGCGATCTTGCCCCCCACCAAGAAAGTCATAAGTCATCCTTTTATTTAGGTTGGACTTTTGGTAAGATCAGAGAAAATTGACCAACATGACTGCATCTTTTTTAATGATTCGCGTGAGTTTGTAGCAACACTTTAAGAGTTCTTTCTCACATCAGATTTGTTAGTTTCGATTTATTTAATATTCTGATTTTTTTGGTGTGTTTTTTATTTTTATTTGCAACAATAGATATACTGTTGATAAGAAATGAATTAGAGTTTTAGTGTAAAAATTAAATAGTTATGATGGAGCAGTTGGGACAATTGAGAAAAACCATATCGAAGCTTGTCTAAATATGCAAATCAATCGAAATCAACCTAAAACACACATCAAGAATACGTGCGCATTTATTTTACTATTATAAAAATTGCAAAATGTATCGTGTATGTAATAATATAATTCCACACTTTCACCTGCTGTTTTTTTTATATACCTCTATTTAGTTCTCACTGTGCAATAAAGCTTATTTGTTTCTTTGGTCAATGTTAAACATTTTATTGCTTCCTCCCTTGAAAGTACTATTTTTATAAATTACATTATTTTTTCAAAATCTACACACATATGGATATACAGATTAAGGCAGATAGAGAAATTTGATAATTGTAATTTGTTAATTTCCTATCATGCAAACAGAAAAAATAGTTTTAAATTCGGACGGATAGAAAAAAATTTGAAAGATGGACGGATAGATAGACGGAAGGAAAATAGACAGAAGTACGCAAGTTTCAAATGAAAATCGCTGATGCCATACCTTTTAACCAAATAAGAGGTTTTTTTAATTGGATCATTAGAACGAAATTTAAAACGGAAGTACGGACGGAAATTTCAAACAATGGCTTTATAATTATTTAAAATTCAGGAAAAAGGTGAGGAAGCATTAGGTTAAAAAAGAATTTTTAAAATTGGACATTTAGAACAGAAGATAGGAGATGAGAACTTAACTACATGTACATACATATGGTATACCAAAATGATGGCCGTACGGATTGATGGACAAAATGTTTGGTTTGATTAAATTATAATAACTCAAATTCAAATATCAATAACTTTAACAAGCTTTTTAAAAAAATATAAATTATAAAGAAAAAAGAAGAAAACGCGTCGATATGTTTATATTTCATATACCTAAATTTAAAATAGTTCAGATGTCTAGACAGAACTATTGTGCAAATAAGTATTGAGTAATGCATTGCATTAAATAAATAAATAAATCTCTTGAAGCATATTTCAACTAGTCCCATATTTCCTTCTAATTTTTTTTATCATACTCAAAATAAATTATCAAAATCCTAATTACACAATTTCATTAAAGTTTAGTTTGCATTCATATTTAGTTCAAAAGTAAAAAAAAGTATATTAATGAAATTATTAAAAATTTCAAACAACGCATTAATAAAATTTAAATTTAAATTAGAGAAACACATGGCATAAATATCATGATTTTTTTTATTTATGTATGAAATCTTCTCTTATTTTGATATTTGCAAGAAAAAATGATTAAAAAAAAGGCTTCTAATGATTTTTGGCAAATTTGATTAAAGAAAATAATTAAAAATTAAAAACTGCCACAAAATATACAAATAGTTAATAAATTTTGATATAAATCAAGAAATATTATTTTTTAAAGTAAACACTCTCTAAAGTAGCAATAATGCAAAGAATGACATTTCTGTACATAATTCCCGTATGTTAATTTGAAAAATTACAAGACTGTACCAAAGTAAAAATTAAAAATTTCCGGCGTATTTTAATGGTGTCATTTCCATAAAAGAAATCGATTTTCGAAACTCGGTCACATTTTAAAATTCCGCGAAGACAAATTGTTTATATGTATATATGTATGAACTCTAGAAGGTGTACATCTAACTCCTAAGTACCAATATATCTGCAAATATATCAAGTTGAAGTTGGAACTATCAAAATATTTTTTTCTAAGAACGCATTCTAAATCGACATCCTCTTGAAGAACTTACGGAGTGGCGTTTGATAAGGAGGTATTTTACGGTATTTTCATAAACTGTAGTTAAAAAAATAAGAGTGCCGTTAAGTTAAGAAGAATTTAATAAATCTGAAACAACAATAATAAAATAACTTCGTATGGAAGTTAGAAAATATATTCATTGAAATTTTAAAATCCGGAAGTCTGGATTCAAAATGACCTGAAAAATGTATTTTAGATATCAAGAAATTTCTTAAATAAAAGTTAATTTTGAATTGAAAAATCATAACTGAAGTGGGTACAAATAATTAAAACTTATAAAATTATAGAATTACGAAATTTCAAATAGTTTGCGCTGTCTTTTTTTGTGAAATGAATTTGTAGTAAAGCAGTTTAAATTTTCCGTGTACCACAATTTTGAAACTATCGGTTTTTTAACAGTGGGTAACATTTTTCCTTTAAAAAAATAACGATGTCTTGATTAGTATATTATTAAAATAAACTTTAGTTTTAATATAATTTCATTAAGAAAATTTCATAGTTTAAGGGGATACGGTACCCAAATATTGGTCAAAATATCGTTTTTTTTTCTGTTCTTAACAAATAATTCTGAACACAAACTATAAATGTTCATTGGAGTTAGTCTCAAAATTAAAAGAGGAGTAGCGTTTTAAAAAGTTCAAAATTTTTACTTAATAAAATGGAAAACTACTTGTAAGTCATTGCTTTATTGCTAAAAATTTTTATTTATAGTGAACATTATATAAAGCATTATAATTTACAAATTTATGTTATTAACTCAAAGAATAAGAAACGAAGTACGAGAAGTTTCGACGCATCACACTTGCATGTGGCATTTGTAGTTTGGATTGTAAAAGTGACTATAAGACGGCTGGACGGACAAAGGCTTTACAGAATCTTCATATTTTATATGCGTAGTATGAAAGCTAAAGGTATGTATTGCAAATGATTTGTGAAAAAATCACGCTTAGTATTTGCTGTGGGGTCCTATAATTTTATTAAACTTGCCTTATTTATTAAGCTTTACAAATACGAATATTTTGATACTAATAATGTAAAAACCATTAAGCCTTCGTATTTAGTTATTAATAGTTCAATCTAATGTAGTTTTAAATGCAAATTGCCTTTACAATTTACTGCTGAATTTTTTGCGCAAGAACTCTAATATCACATTGATTCTCATAAAAATTCATATTTTATCGAAACAAATCACTGATACTTGTAATCCATGAAAAGGAATTTATTTTTAGATTTTTTATTAAATAATAATTTCAGTGATTCAAGTTAAACAAAAATTAGTTACAGAAATGCCAAACAAAACATCCGTTTGAGTGAATTTCGGGTTACTGAATTATACTAAAATTTACCAATCTTGTTCAGTTTTTGTAAAATAACCGTTAAATTGTAACAAACCTCCTTCAGAAAATATTTCTGCACTTGAAGCAACTACCCAATTTTTTACGGTCCAAGTTTCCAGTTACATTGTGAAATTCCTGAGATTCCTTCATTTAGGCAGGTGGAGGAAACTTCCTCTTTTTTTCAAACAATTTTTCACTCTATAGAAAAGTCGACAGATCTATATTATAAAATAAAATCAACCTATAACAAACTCTTTCAAAACTGCATTTTGTTATTCACTTAGATGATATTATTCGTCTTAAATTTATAAAATGTAATGAATGTAAATCTGATTAAAAATTGAAATTGGATGCATAAAATCAATTTGGAATGTCTGGTTTCATAATATTCTTTTTTTTGTAATTTTAAGGAATATTTTCTTTACGAAATGCTATTTAATTATTATTTTCAATTTATCTACATAAATATATCAACGTACATTTGTTCATAATTGTATACATCAGAAAGTTCTACAACGATACTTTGAAAATAAGTAATTACATAATATTCCTCTGTACGCCGTCTATTGTGCCTTTTTAAATTAAGTTTAATTTAACTTTGTAACTTCTTGTTCACAAAAAAAACTTATAACAGATATAAGTAGTGAAAGCGAAATAGATCAAAGTACTTCACTGTGTACCAAGGAAACAGAAGCTAGACTAGTGGTTTAACATAATTGAAATTCGCACGTTTTCTATTACTACTTTTTAATCAAAATCATTTATATGAGCTTTTGCAATTCTAACAAACCTATTAGAAAGAGTTAAAGTATTAAATGAAATGTTTTGAATGAACATAACATGATAAAACTTACGTAGTCATTAACTATTGAACATATTTTTAAACATGACAAAAGTAAGGCCTAAAAACATATTTGATTAAATGTTTAAATAAACGTTTAAAATAATTTGTTCAATTATTAAAATGAACCAAACTGTCCATTATCAAGACCACTAATCGTAAACTTACACAAAACTAAAAATGAACATAACATGATAAAACTTACGTAGTCATTAACTATTGAACATATTTTTAAACATGACAAAAGTAAGGCCTAAAAAAATATTTGATTAAATGTTTAAATAAACGTTTAAAATAATTTGTTCAATTATTAAAATGAACCAAACTGTCCATTATCAAGACCACTAATCGTAAACTTACACAAAACTAAAAATTCCTATCACCATGAACAAACCACCAAAATATAAATGTGTCTGATACGTAGTACACGTAAAATTACATGACACTATCATAAATGTTCGAAATTAGGATAAGCAGATTTGAAAGAGGATTTAAACCTTCGAAATGAGAGCTGATCACTTAGATTTCATCATTTAAAAGCGAACTCGATTTCACTCTCTCAGATAATGGCAAATGAAATATTTACCACGTGTTTAGCTTAGG
Organism: Hylyphantes graminicola; assembly: GCA_023701765.1. Lineage (NCBI taxonomy): Eukaryota > Metazoa > Arthropoda > Arachnida > Araneae > Linyphiidae > Hylyphantes > Hylyphantes graminicola. The sequence continues at coordinate 23,174,099 of CM043115.1, read as the reverse complement.
TTTGTCCATCCATACTTAAGCCAGCAATTTGTTTAAATTGATAACGTACATTTCATTGATGGGGGCTTAATATATATTTTGATAGTTGCGTAAAATAATGGATCTTTATATTAGTTATTTTTTTACTTTCAATTAACTAACATGAAATATTACACTCTTAAAACGAACGAGCTATTTTAACTCAGTCTGATTAATTTTCACTCCTCCAGTCTGGAAAATGCACTTCTCCGTTTGGAGTGGATCCTTTGTGTGTTAAACCTCCGACAGGATCACTTCAAACGCGAGTGATTTTAACTCAGTCTGATTTAATATTCACTCCTTTCCAGTGTCGAAAATGCACTTCTCCAACTGGAGTAGAATTTACTCTTTTGTTTTAAGAGTGTATATATGTGTGTCTGAAACCACTCTACACATCGAAATTAAAGAGTTCTGGATTTCAAATTTGGTACACAATAGCCTTGTACTTGGGGCCAGGATAGACTGGTCGGTAAGGTGGTGGACTGGCATCCCTAAAGTTGCGAGTTCGTGTCCCGCTGCCTTCAGAAGACCCCCGTATAAGCTAATGGTGACTGGTGCACGTTAATTCCGTTGAGGTCACAAAGTCCACCAAGTTTCCATACCAAATCAGTACCGGGTGATAAATTAATTATGGGGATCCTCTGGTTGGCTTCTGTCTCTAAAAATTAGATTGATCCACTTATGTGTGTGTTGTGTCTGTCTTACTTGACGAAGGTTTATAAGCGGGCCTCTGACCAAGCCCACGAACCTGAATATATATGTCTACCAACCAACCTAGTACTTATCAAAGGACATAATAAGATATTCTTGAAAATCACGTATGAGCAAAATTATCTGCTATCAAACTTTTTCGGGTTTAAAGGTATTGCTAAAAAAAAAAAATACAGTTTTCTAACTTGATGCAAGAGTTACGAGTATCTGTAGGACGTCAAAGTTAGGTTTCCGAGAAAGTTGATCACTGGCAAGGAGTAGCTTCCATATATATTTTATGTTTTAAAATTATTGAAATTTTCTTATGGGGGTGTTTAATTACCTTAAATGTATTGACTTATTAAATGGCAATTAAAAGTCGTGTATTGTTACAAACCCTTAGTTTTTTAGATTTTGCTTATACTTTTGAAATTATCTATGAGGTACAATAACCTCCGAACAACTGGTGTCAGGTATACCGAACATATTTTTTATTGTTGATGGTTTTACAGTAAAAATATTGTGTCGAAATCACTTACGATAATTCAGATCTTTAATATACTACTTCAGAAAAATTACTTTACATTTTCTGGATTAAATGAAGCTTTTGTTTATTACTATCGCAATTGAATAATTTGAAGGAATTGTATCAGTCAAATATTTAAAAAAAAATTAACGAATTAAATAAATGTTTTATGGATCACGAGTAAGCTCTTAATGTATTAATCAATAAAATAGTTTTATATGGAATTATTTTATTTAACTTGTTCAAGTTAACTCACTAATGCCAATCTGCAAAAAAATAACACAAAACTAAGTTTTCTGCTTAAGTTTGTCTAAATAAATAAAATGTAAGACAAGTGAAGATCCATAGTCTTGAACAATTTGTGTAAGACAAATTAAGTTACATGAAAAATGGAATTTAAAAACTGGTGTTGATAGTAGATATGTTGTCCTATTTCCGTGTCTCAATTTCTAGCGTCCGTGGGGGGCTTAAACATACCCAATTACTTCTTATAATCAAAAGTGCTCTGATCAAGTGACGAGAGCAAACACTCAACCAAGCCTTCGAGAGATATTTTACGCGTTGTAAAGTGTTAATAGTATGAATAAAGTCTTTTTTATTAGATTTAAAAAAAGAATTATTAACAGCTAGTACGGATAACAATATTTAAACATTAAAAATCCTCGCAGTGATAGAATATAGGAAAACCACTTCAACGTAAGGATTAAAAAAAAATACTGAAAAGTATACTACTTTCAATCGTACATAAACTACAATAAATAATGAGTTTGATGAATTGTTTACAAAATACAAAATTTCTGCGAAAATATAATGAAATGAGAAAACATTTGTGTTCTTTTACCTGTGCATTAACATTCATTGTTGGAAAAAAATTGATTTGCATAAATTTATATGCAGAAATTATAATTAGCGCTGTTGGAACATTTTAAAATACATGTCCTTGTTATTAAGTGTGCTAATTTATAAATATTAGTATTCATAGTTTTAATTGGTGTAATTCATAACAAACTGCTCACAAAATTAAGGGAGAGCATGGTTTAAACCCTTTCACCCCAATGATTCCATTTGGAATAATCAGCTTGCAATTTTTTTTTCTAACTAAGTTAAGATAACAGTTATGTATCATTAGATGGAAGAATCGTCTCTTTTAAGAATTAAAAAAAGTTGGTTTTATTTAAATGAAAATATGAAAAACATAATAAAATAAAATTAACTCTAAAACAATTTTAGCAAATAAATTGAAACTACATTCTTCATGCATGCATTTTTTAGATGTTTAAAAATTTATTTTAACTATTACCAAAGAAAGTTTTGAAAAAAAGTATTGCTATAATTTATGCAAAAAGTTATGATTTCAATTTCCCCCTTAAATTTTAGTTTATTTTTTTAATTTCTCTGTTTTTTACCATATTCATTCTAGATGTATAAGGAATCTCTTTTACAAATTTTAGTTTTTTAATAAAAAATAAAATTTGAAACTGAAAGATAACAAAGGTACTGAAAGTGTTTCCTTAATTTTTTTCAACAGGGTATTAGTAATTGGGTAGGTGTTTAATTAATATTCAAAATGAAACATAATGTATAGGAGATTCTTCTTTGATGTTTGACGTTTTACCTCAACTATCCAAAGACTCTTTTCCCATTGATATTTTTTTCAAAAAGGGTAAATATACATTAAAAAATCAACGGAAAACAAACCAAAACGTGCAAACAGTATTTTGTTTCTTATGAATTCATCTGATGGAAAATTTCTGTTTGGAATATCGGCAAAACGTTCTTTGACTTAAAATTGTCATTCTTATTCTTTACTTTATAGCTGTTACGTTCCGTTATTACAAGCCGTTTACAAAAAAAATTAACATTCATTTTGATTATTTGTATCCTCTGCGTAACTATATTTGCCACATATTTTAATAGTTAAATTTATATCCTATACAACTAAGACAAATGTTCTGTAGGACGAAGAGAGAAAGTTACGATGTTGGCTAAAGTGGCAAAATATCCATTTTTTCACACAAAAAATAGTTACTTAATGGTCGATTTTTAAAGAATATCGTCAAAACACCATTGAACTTTTGAAACAAAAATCCCCAAGCCTTTAAAAAAATCATAATAATATCAACTTTCTTGCAAGAAAAAGAAATATGTACAAATTAAAAGCCACTCCCACTATTAACTCAAACAGGCAAACCAAGTTTAATTACTCCATAATTCCAATGACGTATTGATACATGAAATAAAAGAAAGTTGTTACTAAAAATTAAAGGATTATCCGTTTACAATTAAAATATCTTTGATTTAAAAGTGAATTTGAGCTTAGCTGGTTCGCAAAGCATTAAAATATAATAACATAGGCCTTTTTAAACTTATATAACTACTAAGTAATGGACCAAATGTACTAGAAATAATACTTATTCGGTATTAAAGAACATTTTGGAAATTAAAAAAACATCTAAAAAGTTTTGAAACAGCCTGACACATTTTTTTATGTACCGACTATACTAATGCACTTATTTTCTCATAAAATAGAAAAAAACATGCAAATTATAAAAGGGAATAGGAGCATCTCTTTGCTTTTGTAATATCAAGATAGTAATACTTTCCAATAGCTAAACTAATTATAACAAACTCACAGCTATTGAAATGCGATCTATATGCACCTAAAATAAACACACGACCGTAACTATTAAAAAGTAAAAAAGTAGTTTTAAACTAATAACGACACTTTATGACAAACTCTAAAAGAAAAAGAAAGGCCATGAAACTGATTCTCTTAATGCTATTTGCATAATTAATTAAGTAAACATAGGAATAACTCATTATTAAAAAAAACATGCGGCTCTTTACATTTGTAACACCAAAACCGAGTATTTTGTTTGGTTCAAAAAATAATCAAACTAAAGCAAGTAAATTTTAAAATTTTTCCCTTTATATTGTGACAACTATAAAACCATTCTCATCAATTGAAAGTTTTTTAACTATACCAAAAGCAAATTATTTTTTTAAAAATACGCCCCTTTAACGTAATACCATTTTAATATATTCCCATTTTTGTCTGACAGTTTTTTTTTAAATTTTATTTAAAAAAATAAATATCCTTTTATATCTATAACAACTATTATTGTCTGTTATTGAAACACAATTATTTTCTATATGTTTTAACAACCACAAAGCATTAAAATATTATTGCCCCTGGTAACTACAATAATTCCTAATTATCGGCGGACACATTCATAAAATTTTTTACTCATAAAATTCATCTTCTTTGGGTCCATAACAATTCCCCGTTATTAAAATACACTTTTCTTTATACATTCACAATCGCCTAGTATCTAACTATTACTCAATTTAGGATTGCAATATAACTACCAAAATCCCCACTTTTCGGTTCGGCTAACACTTTTTTTTGCTCACAAAATTCATCTCCTTCACATACATAAAAATTTCAATATTCACTATAATAATCTCCAAATTTCGGCTACCACTTTTTCCTAAATGAAATAGATTTAAAAATTATTCCTCTTTATACCCCATTAAAAAGAATAATTATCCTTTTTATTCATATTAACTATTTCCAGTTATTTAAATATAATTTTTCTTTATGCAATAACAAAGTTTTAAAACACTACTCAACTTATTCAGACTACAACACCACTACTAAAACCCCAATTTTCGGCTACCACTTTTACCTCATAAAATATATTTAAAAATTAATCATATTTGTACCCCAATATAACCAATAACTCTCCTTTATATAAATAAAATTATTCCCTACTGTTGAAATAAAATTGTCTTTATACATTATAAAAGTTTTAATACACTATTCCCCTTACTAAGATTACAACACCACTACCAAGATTCCTTATTATTATCCAATATTAAGTTGAATCCCCAATGAGGCTAACAATTTAATTTTCTTACAAAATATATTTTAAAAAAATTCCACTTAAGCCCCCATAAATATGTGTGTAATTTTATTCGTTTGTACGAGATTTTCCCCCTTGGCGTGCCATTGTATTTCTATATTATTTCATTGTTATATTTAGCTCTATAACAATAAAGATTATTATTAAAAACAAGAAAGACCATACCTTGCAGAAGACACGCCGCAGCCGCCAACCAAACCAAACAACACATGTTCCGACTCTTCATGCCACGGAGCGCCGATATTTTAGCTTCCTCTCTCGGTTAGCGCCGGACCTTTTCTGGCGGGCCCGCCTTTTTCTCCCAAGCGATCGCTTCGCCGCGCAACCCCCTCTCGGATCGTCTGACCATTCGGGAGAACCATTCGATGGGCTGAGAAGAATGTCGGGAGCTTTTTTTATGGGGGTGTTATAGGAGGGGATGAAGGGGGGTGATGAATATTGGTGCTATGTTTTAGATATTGTTGTGTTATACGGGGTCAAGCTATAGACTTACATTTTGTACAGATGGTTCTGCTCATATATATAACTATATAGAACAATATAACTATATTTTTGGTGAGTTGACGAATTCTTTCTTTCATCTACCGAGGCAATTTGTTGTTAATTTTTGTGAAGATGGTTTGGCTCATATTCATCAAAAGTGTTATTCCATTCATAAAAGTAGACTATGATAGGTATAGAACAATATAACTATAATTTTGGTGAGCTAACAAATACTTCTTTTCATCCCCCGAGGCAATTTTTTTTTTCTAATTTAATGCTTTCTAGACAATTTCGATTCTTCTTGCATTCGCCGAAATAATATGGTTTTTAAACGCCGAGTCATATCTTCAAAATTGTCACGACTCTTAGTTATTGAATACAATATCGAGTCTCTAGCTGACCATTCAGGAAAACCATTCGATGGGCTGAGAAGATTGTCGGGAGCTTTTTTTATGGGGGTGTTATAAGAGGAGATGAAAGGGGGTTGAAATATTTTCGTTATGTTTTAGATATTGTTGTGTTGTATGGGGTCATGGTGTCTTGTCGATATGATATTTTTGGTGTCAATTGCTTCATTTCTATTCATCAAAAGTGCTATTCACTAATGTCGCTGAATAGGTATAGGTGTAGAATCACGTTAGCAGTTTGGGTGAGTGTGCGAATCCTCCTTTCACCTCCAAAGGCAATTTAGTGCTAACTCCCTGAATCGTCTGACCATTTGGGAGAACCATTCGATGGGCTGAGAGGAATGCCGGGAGGTTTTTTAAGGGGGTGTTATAGGAGAAGATGAAGGGAGGTGATGAATATTGGTGTTGTGTTTTAGATATTGTTGTGTTGTATGGGGTAAAGCTATAGATTTACATTTTGTGTAGATGGTTCTGCTCATATATTTATCAAAAGTGTTATTCCATAAAAGTAGATTATAATAGGTATAGAACAATCTATCTATGGTTTTGGTGAGTTGACGAATGCTTTCTTTCATCTCCCGAGGCAATTTGTTGCTAATTTTTGTGAAGATGGTTTTGCTCATACTTATCAAAAGTGTTATTCCTTTCATAAAAGTAGACTATAGTAGATATAGAAAAATACAACTATAGTTTTGGTGAGTTAACGAATACTTCCTTTCATCTCCCGAGGCAATTTGTTGCTAATTTAATGCTTTCTAGACAATTTCGATGCTTCTTGCGTTCGAAGAAATAATATGGTCTTTAAACGCCGAGTTATATCTTCAAAATTGTCACGACTTTTGTTATTGAGTACAATACTCTAGCTGACTATTCTGGAAAACCATTCGATGGGCTGAGAAGAATTCCGGTAGATTTTTTTTATGGGAGTGTTATATGAGGAGGGGAAGGGGGTGATGAATATTGGTGTTTTGTTGGAGATATTGTTGTGTTGTATTGGGTAAAGGTATATATACATTTTGTAAACATGGTTTTGTTTGGCTCACTTGATGTCGACTTACAAATAACGAACAAATAGGTATATAGAGTCATGATAATTCGTAGTTTTAGTTAGTTAGTGGATGCTTCCTTTAATCTCCTGAGGCAATTCAGTGCTAATATAATAATATTATGTCTTCTAGATACAACACGATCCATTCGATGGGTTTAGAAGAATGTCGGGAATTTTTTATGCTTTTTATGGGGGTGTTATAGGAGGAACGCAGGGGGATGTGATGAATATTGGTGTTATGTTGGAGGTATTGTTGTGTTGTATGGGGTCATGCACTCTTAAAACAAAAGAGTGAATCCACTCCAGTTGGAGAAGTGCACTTTCGACACTGGAAAGGAGTAATATTAACTCAGACTGAGTTAAAATCACTCGTTTGGAGTGATCCTGTCGGAGATTTAACACATAAAGGATCCACTCCAAAAGGGGAAGTGCATTTTCCAGACTGGAGGAGTGAAAATTAATCAGACTTAGTTAAAATCGCTCGTTCGTTTTAAGAGTGTGGTATAGATATATTTTGTTGTCGATTGTTTTGTTCATATTCATCATAAGTTGTATACATTCCACTCATTTAATGTCGATGAATAGGTGTAGGTATAAAACCACGATAAATAGTATAACTAGTAGTTTGGGTGAGTTGGCGAATGCTTCCTTTCACCTTCAAATGCAATTTAGTGCTAACTTTCTGAATCATCCGCTCATTCAGGAAAACCATGCCCATACAGGGAAGACTAACGGGAGCTTTTTATTGTGGAGTTATGAGGATGATTGGTGTTAAATTGGATATATTGTTGTGCTGTATGGGGTTTTGTATATATGATATTTTTGGCGTTGATTGCGTAGTTCTATTCATCAAAAGTGTTATTCATTTCATAAAAGTAGACTTACTTAATTTAGACCTGTACAAGATAACTTGAAGTTTTGGCGAGATTTTGAATGCTTCCTTTCCTCTCCCAAGGCAATTTAAGGGAATTTAAAGCCCCTGGACATATTAGAAAAATGTTCTTTTTGTACAAGGGCTATATCTTAAAAATTTTCACGACAATAGCCAGGGTGAATTGGGGAATGCTTCCTTTCATGTCCCGAGGCAATTTATTGCAAATTTTTTGCTCTCGAAACACATTCCTATCCACCTTGCCGTTCCCCAGAATAATGAACACTTTGAACGAGAGTCATATCTTCTAAATTGTTTTAGATATTGCTGCGTTGAATGGAGCCATGGTATATATACTTTGTTGCCAATTGAATCGGTGAGTGCAGAAACCACTTCAGTCAAAAATACCCAAAAACTCGTTTTCAATGAAAATAAGCGTAGAAAGGCAAGATGTGTGTTGGGTACAAAAAACTACGTTAGTCTGTTGAGTAGTTCCGTAAATACAGGACCCAAAGTCATCACCACTGCTTTGATCTGCCTCCTCTTCCGCAATGCCAAAAAAATTCTATCTGGGATTAAACTAAGTCAAATTTTCTGAAGTTGTCATTCAAAACTTTGGAATTACGATTGTCTCCCAACACAACAAAAAAACCTTCTAATTAAAGGGATTAATTGTGATTTGACTCAAATATGCAACTCACAAAAGTCAAATACTACACTGCTCAAAACAATTAGGGGAGCACTTTGCGTACTTTTGTTAACCCTTTCAGTTTCAGCGTTTTGTTTTTCATTCTAAAAATCTAAAATTTGTGAAATAGCTTCATTGTGCATCCAGAATGAATCGGCAAAAAGCAGGCGGAAAAATATTATTTTTTTAACTAAAATTTAATTGGGGAAAATTGGAATAAAAAATTAAGAATAAATTATAACACTTATTTTTTCAAATTTTTATTTGCAAAAAAGAGGTAAAATCAATTTTTACACATCTAAGAATGCAAGCGTGTAGAATTTAGGGTCAATTTATTTCATAAAATATTTTGGTTGAGTGAATTTTATTTTACCATGTTTTTATATTTTCATTTGATTAAAACAAAAACTATTTACATCCTCAAAAGACATGATTATTCCATCTAACGGTAAATTAGTGCAAGCTCAACTTAGTGAGAAAAAATCGCAAGCTCATGGTTCCAAATGAAAACATTGGGTTTAAAAGAGTTTAAACCATGCGCTCCCCTAATTGTTGTGAGCAGTGTATAAAATTGGTATCCAAAACTTTTGAAAATACGATGATCACCCAAAGGAACAACAGAGACTACCACAGAGACCCCCCAAGTCATCACCAGTGCGTTGATCTGCCTCCTACTACCACCTCTTCCGTAATGCCAAAAAACAGCTTTGATTTGACTCAGAAAAATTCTAAGAAGTTGGTATTCGAAACTTGGAAAATATGATGATCTCGCAACAGAAACCACAAAAACCTTCTAATTTAAGGGATTAATTGTGATTTGACTCAAATATGCAACTCACAGTAGTCAAATATGACGAATTTAGTATCCAAAATTTTGAAAATACGATGATCTCCCAAAAGAAGAACAGAGACCACCAGAAGAACCCCAAGTCATCACCACTGCTTTGATCTGCCTCTTCATAATAAAAAAAAAACAGCTGTGATTTGATTCAAATAAACGGTTAGCAGTAGTCAAATATGATGAGGTTGGTATCCAAATATATGTAAATACTATATGATCTCTCAATAGAAAAACAAGAATACCTTCTAAATTAAGGTTGTAATTTTGATTTGACTCAAATATACAGTAATCACAGTCTCAGAAATAACACTTTCATTTTTGACGATTCATTAATCCTCAAGCCTCATTTCGTTAATATTGAGGATTATTTCGTCAAACTATCACGTGACTTTTGAGTAAACTCGAATCCTCACTTTAACGATCTTGATTTTGAGGAAACTGAATCTCATTACTGTACTCAAATGCTCAAAACTCGCCGTTTTTGAGTATTCATTTCTGAGAGTGCAAGTATGAAGTTCGTATCCAAAACTTTGAAAATACGATGATATCCCAAAAGAACAACAGAGACCACCAGAAGGACCCCCGAGTCATCGCCACTGCGTTGATCTGCCTCCGCTCCGTCCCCCGCCGCAGTAATGAAAACGGACAGCGGCATTACGATCCGGGTGAGTGAATCTAATTAAAGGATTCCTAAAAGAGAGATGAATTTTTCCCGCTCAACATCGCTATCCCATTATTCTCTCTTTGGAGAGAGAGATGGAATGATCTCTCTCTCTCTGAAAACGATTGCTTCAAATCACGTTTATAATTCTGCGGTCTCTGTAGAGAAAGGGCCCATGTGGGTTTGGTTGTATTTGAGAATGGTAGCTTTAGCCGAACTTGGCCTCTTAACCAAAATAGGAGAGTGCAGAATTGCAATTTTTGAGAGAAGGTGTTCTGAGAAGCATTCTTGTGGGCTTCATGGAGAATGGTGTTTGGAGAAGACGTAGTAATTCTGATATTTATAGGTTGTTTAAAGAGCCCGATGTCATTAAAATAATCAAAATAAATAGGTAGAAATAGGCTGCGCATATAATACGCATGAGAGAAGAAAACCCAGGCAAAAAGGTATTTTCTACCCTATCTCTCCCAACACGGAGGCGAGGTAGACCAAAACTAAGATGGATTGACTCTGTGGAGTCGGATTTTAAAGTCCTAAAAGTAAAAATCTGGAGGACCCAGGCCAAGAGTAGGTTGTCTTGGAGGAGTCTCCAACAGAAGGCCTTGGCTCACCCTGCGTCTGTCGTGCCAAATATGAATATGATGAACCTTATGGTATGGTATGATACATATATTTTCCAGCTTGTGTGCTTGTTCCGAGAACCGCTTATAAGCTTTCGTCAAGTGGGACAGACACAGAAAGAATATTAACAGTCACAAAGAAAGGAATAACACATAGACAAATTACAACATTTATTGACGGTCACAAACATCCATGCCTGACCGGGATTCGAACCCGACCCCAGCAGCTCCAAAGGCTAGCGTCCTAACGTGATGAACCTTAGGCAAACTGTAACACAGCCGAAGCAACTATTAATGTCAGAGAAGCTTTATGTGACGTAAATCTATCTTTCCTGATCGGGTTTTTTTTCTGTTCAGAGAGAGAGGTACGAAACATGTTCAAAATATTCAAAATATAGTCGGCCGTGCTCGATTATGTTCGCGTGCTCGATTATGTTTCGCACACAAAGAAGCAACCTGTTTGTAAAACCTATTAATATCCCTTAAAATCATAGTGCCAGTAGGTTTCTTCTTCTTCGAAACAGCCGACGCTACTAGAACAAGACGGAACAAGACGGAACTACTTAGAACAAGGGAAAGCATGATGTCACGGAGCGTTTCACTGGCCTTATAAGTTGGGTATGTCGTGCTTCAGTTTGAAAAAATCTAATAAAACAGTAATTAGTTAAAATGTTTGGAGACGAGTATAATTTTTTTAATTACATAAATAAGTGATGAAAAAATTACATATCACACGTATCTTTTAAGTGACTTTTGATATGAGAAATCATTTCTTATTATTGACAAGCTGCTTGTTGCAACTATTAAAAAGTCCTATATTGAAATCATCAGGTGAAAGATCCAAAGAAAAATCCTTAATTCCAAAATGATTGTAGAGATATTCTAAACGATAGCCCTGTAGGTTATAATAGGGAGTATGTGTTGCTTGGTAGAATACAAATGTAAAGACCAGTTTACCAGGTGAAGATATGGTCGAAAGATACGTCTGAAACACTACTTGGTTATTTATTTGGCACTACGTTGCATAAAATATAATTGAAAAAATAATTAAATATTTCGTATGAGAAGGACTCTACCAGTTCAGTACTATAATCTGCAACAGCACAAATGAAAAATTTTAGAATTTAAAAACAGATTCGTAAAAATCTAATGATACGTCTCTTAAAGACATCTTATATGATGAGTCAGATCTTGAGAAGAAAACTAAATTTGTATTGAAAATAAATTATTTACCAATACTCGATTATTTAATAAATGTTACGTGGAAACAGGGCACCAATCAGATAACCGATCGTGTGAAATGCAGGAGTGAAAGCTGAAAGGAATTACGTCACATGAAACAAGACAAATTGAGAGTTCACATTGCGATTTGTTCAGTTGTAACAAGTTAATTTTACTATAAGATACTGAATTGTATTGCAAAAATACCTTCCAATATTAATTAAATTAAGATAAAAATAGAAATATATATTTTTTTGGCGAAATAATTGTTTAAATAATTAATAAACATCCTTTTAAAAGGGTTATTTTTTTGTCGGTACGCCTCGTGATTACATCCAAGTGGATTTGGCTGACTGAAACTGGTAGATTTGGCACTATTAAATATAAACGAACTGGCGTGGGTGTTTTTGTAATTAAACTTGATTAAATCTAATTTACCATTAAAATAAGAATTATAAAGATAATGGAAGGCCGTTTTACCGAAGCGGATAGTTCAAATTTGTCTAAAGTAGATTAGAATATATAGTGTTTCAAAGTTTGTCTATGCTTACAAGTGACATAAGAGATACCACGTGAGAGCCAGAAAACGTTTTCACTGGTAATTTTTCGTACAAATTTGAAATTCTATTTCTTACGCTTTTTGACAAAATTTTGAAAAAGGTCGTATTTTACTTTGTACATACGCTTAATTTACACAATGATAAAAAAAACCTAGTCAATTACCCTATATTATCAGTCAGCTTCGTTTCTTTTCACGTCAATTATCTATATACTATATTCTGACCCCACAATGGCACCATCCACACTGCTGATAACATAGAAATAGAAAAACCGTGAGCTTTTATATTCATCGTTAAGCCTAACCAATCATAAAATGTCATTCAAAATTAAGTCTGCCATTAAAATGATTTCACTGAATAGAAACAGAACTACCAAAAAAATGATCCAGATTCAAGAATAATAAAAGTACAATCCACATCTACAAAAAATTTCAAAGAGCCACCAGCTCCAAGATAACAGCTTCTAAAAAATAAAGCGCAATTTTAGTACTGTCATTTTCTACGCAACTGGCCGCCATGTTTAGGTGTTCAAAGTAAACCGATTTTGACCCTCCGTTATGGTATGGTATGGCATGGTATAGTACATATATATTCCAGCTTATGTGCTTGTTCAGAGAACCGCTTATAAGCTTTCGTCAAGTGGGACAGACACAGAAAGAATTTTTACAGTCACAAAGAAAGGAATAACACACAGACAAATAACAGCATTTATTGACGGTCACAAACATCCATGCCTGACCGGGATTCGAGCCCGACCCCAGCAGCTCCAAAGGCCAGCATCCTAACGATTTGACCCTCCATTTCCCCTCTAGATAGTGGGTGATAGCGCACGGTTTTTCTATCTCTATGGCTGATACGCCCCTTTTCTACCATAGGTTCGGACTCTAGCAAGGGGTTCTCTCTCTCTACCGAGTGTCAGGACTAATAAATTTCGAAATTCAGCAAGCTGTTTGTTGTTTGTGCTTCTTAAAGGGTGCTTTTAATTGAGTTTGTGAGTGCGGAGTCTGTGGAATGGGCGGAATTGTTTTGCGAAGTACTTAAACTATTAGTCGGGTTAGGTTTGGCTAATTTTTGTGCCAAGGCTACTCGGAAAGGTTGGTTGTTTTTTTGCGGTTGGTGATTCAAATTAAGTTTGTCTTCCTTAATTTTTCAATATTTGGATTAATAAAGTTTTCAATTTAGATATTTATCGGAAAATTTGTTTTAGAGTGTATTTGAAAACGTAATTTGCTTTGAACTTTAATTTTTTTTATTTAAATTAGCAGGATTTTTAATTTTTTGTCAAGTTATCCAAATGAATTGTTTTTGAAAATATCTTCATTCTGATGTTCTCCTACCTCTTTCACCTATGCACTATTTTCATAACTTGTCCTTAAAACACGACTCAATTGCCGAAAGTTTTAAAAAATTAAACAATTCTAGATTTTTAAACAAATCAATAATGAAAAAACACAATGACCTTTATAAGTGAGATTTATTAGTGCTTTAGTTGAGACAATTCAAACAATTTCATATAGTTGAGACAAAATTCAAACAATTCTAGATTTTTCAACAAATCAATAATGAAAAAACAATATGACCTTTATAAGTGAAATTTATTAGTGCTTTAGTTGATACATGATGAGCGAAAACGGAAAACGTCGAAACAAAATTCTGTACAATTTCCATGACCTTTTGTGGTATTCAATGTTCTAAAACCTAAATATGTAAATCAAAATAATCAATCGTACCCAATTCACCAGCAAAAGGTTGAAAAATAGCTTCATGTACAGTGGTGGCCAAAAGTGTTGACAATTTTTTTAAGTTTCATGTGTTTCAACTGTTACCTGTGTGCTTGCATCTATTAAATTTCGATTAAATACAAACATTTAAATATTAAATTGGAGGTAATTTAATGTAGAATTTCATTAAAAAAAATTAAAGTATCTGTATTACAAATAAAGTTATGCTCATTTTAGTTGAACAAACAAGCGCAATCAATGGATTCTCTTATGCTGAATTTGCAATACAAGTTGGTGGTTCAATGACCTGCAAAACTAAGACAGATCATACTATTAACTGCGTAACTTATTTGTAATGCATGTATTGTAATACTGTATTTATTTTTAATTCTACATTAAATTACTTTGATGATGATGATTTTGTGTCCATGGATATAGATTATAAGGGACCAAAGGTCTCATAGACGGCTTCAACGATCTGCAGACAGTGGTCCTCATAAAGATAAAATTACTTTAAATTTGATGTACAAGTGTTTGTATTTAAGTGAAAATTAATCTATTCTGTAATCAAACAAAGTTGAAAAGTATGAAACTTTTTAAGAAAATGTCCTCAATTTTGGCCACCACTGTATATGTGATTAAATGATTGCTTTCGATCTTACAAAAAATTATTCCATTAACACCAGCGGTAACTACCACTCACAAAGCTCAACACTGAATTTTATGACCCTAAAACAAAGCCGCATATCCCTAAGCGTACACCATTGAATAACGTAAACACACAACAGTACACTTCTAAAAAATATCCCTTAGCCCTAGAGAGATTCCTTGTAAATACAGCGCACTACAGGGAAGGTCCCTGGAGCCTCAAATTCTGATTTCAGAACATAATGTTTGTTCGGCAGCGTTCTTGTCCAATATTCGTTTCTGCGTCAATATTTACCCCTACTTCGTCCCGATGTTATACTTAATATGAATAAACGATTCCGTAATACCTGAGTCGTCTGCGTAGGTTACCCCTTAGGTGAACTTAGGGTCTTTGGAAGAGTAGTAAACTTGGAATGCAACAGAGAAGGCCTTTAAGTTTTATTTGGTGAATTTGTACATGCCTTTTTGAAATGTTGGATTGCTTTACAGATTATGGAAGAGGTCCTCTAACTTTAATTAGTATTTTTAGCACAACACACACCAGCAATAGGATTGATTGTTTCTTTCTCATGTTAAGAATAAACAATCGAGCTCTGTTACAAATTTGGCGCTTGTGCCACCAAAAAATTTGGTAAATGTTGTGTTTTGGCGCCACCAAAAAATGTGGTGCAAGTAGCTAAAACGGCTGTGTGATGAAATGCTTTCCTTTATTATGGTAAACCATTTATCAGGTTTTTGTTTCCAAAACCTGGAAAATGGCTCAATAGAATGCGGAAAATATATTAAACCAATTCATTACATAGCCCTTGCAGCTATTAAGAAAAATTATTATGGTGACACAAAGCACAAAATTTGTAACAGTTGGTCAACTGCCTAGGTTACCCCTTAGATTAACTTCGGGTCGTTGTAAGAGTAATACTTCTTTCTCATATTAGGAATAAACGATTGTGCACTGTTACACATTTGAAGCTTGGTTTCACTGATAATATGATTCTTGGTAGCAGCAACAGTTGTATTGTAAAATGTCTAACCATATTTTTGTTCTTTGAGTGAACCCTTTTTCTGGTTCTTGTTTCAAAAATCTAAAAATTGATTTGATGGTAATGCCGAAATATGATGAAATATTTCAGCACATATATATGATAAAAAAAACATCTAATATGAACCAGTATGGTAAAACCAAGTACACATTTTTAAACAGTGGGACACCTGCTTAGGTTATCCCATAGATGAACTATGGCTGAATGGAAACTTTAGAAAGCGGAGAAGAACTTGCTGGAATAAAGTTAAGAAGTTTGGAATTAAAGATTAACTGATAAAAATATTTTGTTCCTTAACAAAAAAACGAAAATTTTTAAGATTGAACTTTAAAATGATACTAGACACGTCTAACGAATCTTATTTTCTATATGATGAATTTCCTAATTTCTGCCTGCAAAATTTATAACTTCTGAAAACTTTGGCTCTTTGGAAAGTAAGCCAACTTCGAAAAATTGAATAATTTTCTTTGATAAAATTAATTTTTTAGAATCCTTTTTAACTGACTTTAGGGACATAGATATAATTTGAGATTCATTCATCAAGGCTCAGGTATACAAAATTAATTATCATAATATTGACACCATAAATTGTATTGTTACTATACATGCAACCACTAATTCACCCTGATGTTTATTTTTTTTCTGAATACGCCATCAATAATATCATATTAGTTGTTCAACGACTATACCTTGATTATATTAGGAAAGAACATTATTTAATAGCCGTGTTTCTCAATTTAGCTTAGCACTCATTAGGTGATAACAATATGTCTTATATAAAGGATTCTAAGGAAATGAAGGAACCTTTCTTCGTAATTCTATTTTCGATTAAGAGACCGTTGAATATTTTAATAAGGGTTGAACTGCTTTATCTGAATCATGGCTATTAATTTAACCCTTTCAGTCCCAGTGATGCCATTTGGCATCATCACTTTCAATATTTTTTTCAAAATTTTTATGTCCCGTTATGACATCCAAACACACATCATTCGATTCTTCATACTTTGTTCTATCAGACAATATTTTACATTAATCTCAAAAGAAGTCAGAACTACTATTTTTTTTATTTAGAAAATAGTCAACAAGCGTTTCTCCTGATTTTTGATAAGTTCACTTCAGTTCCACGTATTTAAAACACAATTTAAACTATTTCGGTTAAAATAACTACTAATTTTTTTTTAATAATATGGTCAGATACCTTAAAATATATAACTCGGAGTGTTTTAGGTAATATATATTTTTTTATTTTGTTGTTTTCCACAGTTAAAAAATTTTGGCATTGTTTCAAAAACCATATAAAAAATTTAAATGATTTTTTTTTCTTATGGAATTCGTATATTTGACCTATAATAAGCTTATTTTGTGAATATCGGATGTTTCTGTAGTATAGTAAATTTTTGGGACTGAAAGGGTTAAAATTGAACCACAATTACAATACCATTAGTTTATGATAAATACACAGAAAGATCGAGTAAATCGACTCATACAAGTATACCAAAAAGTTTACTTTTCATTTATAAATGCTAAGGAAAGGGAATACAAAATTAGGGGTGTGCGACATTAGACAACTTTCGATTACCAAAATAAATCAATAAAGTAATTACATACCCTATAAGTTAATTTTGATAACTTTGAAACCTAAACATTTCTATGTCTGCTATAATTTGCGAACTTTGCAGCAAAACTTTGTTACGACGTTCAACAGGTCAAGGGCACTCGTTTAACAAGCCTGAAATTTAATTTTTTGTTTTTGTTTTTCGGCAATACTTTTAAAACCGAAAAGTTCTATAGAAGTTCTCCTTTGAGCATGTTTGTATTTCTTGAAAACTTTATTAATCCGTGCGACAGGTTTTATAAACTCGTGTAGCTCTTTTAAGACTTGGAGCTGTTGTGGGGTTTTATTTTGTTTGGTTTGAATAATCGTCGCATTAGAGCTACACTGCTATTGGCGTCGGGCATCGTATTTTAGAACTACAGTCAAGTGACGAGCCGACACCTGAATAGGCACCCAACGCAACCTTTAAAGGCGACATCGTACGTAGACTTTGAAGGATATTTAACGAGCACTCCCTCCACACGGGGTATTATTCGTCGGACATTTTTGGCTGACGGACATCGGCCGTTTAATAGGTTCGCAGTTATTTAGCGATGCCTGGACCCAAACCTGCGACCTTCCGCATCCTAGGAGAATGCCTAACCGACTGGGCTCCCCCAGCCCTTAAGGGGTCTGTAAGGTAGGCTGATATTTAAAAATCCTTTGCTTTTAATCAGCAGCCTTCATAACGGGTAGAAAACACAAAATCTCTAATTTGGAAATCCGACCCTATCGCAATACATTCATTACCCTATACTTCATATTGGGTAATTGAAAATAAAACTTTAGTATTTATGCTTTTTAATGCTTAAAAGGGAATTATTTTTTTTTTAAAAAAATAAAGGCTTTTATTAAGTGAGGAAGCTTCATTTACGGTCGAATAAAAACAAAATTAACATTTCAAACGAACTTTTTAATTATCAAAGCAGCAAAAGTTATTTTTTCTTAAGGTAATTTGTAACCATTAAAACGCCCTATTTAACTAATATGATAATAAATTAAATGTTGCTTAACAAGAATGATTTTACTGCAATAATAATAACACCAGCACACGGTTAATAAATTTCAAAGTTCATTTTCGATTTCGGACTAAAAAAGTAATAAAAACGAAGTGATTATTTCAGTTTTCATCAAAATAGAATACGTATGAAGAGTTTAGTGGAAGAACGTGCTAAGTGACAAAAAGGTGAAAACGAGAAAATGGCTTTTAAAGTTTTTAGATTGATATTAAATCCGTTTAGAACTGTACATTTCCAAATGGTAAAAAATATACTTAACTTTAAATTTATGTTTAAGAATAACTTTTCATCTTTGAAGGACGAATAATATATATTTTTATACAAAAATCCCAATTTCTTCAAAAATGTCACTTAGCGGGTTCTTCCACTAAGCCCTTCATATTATTTACTACCATCTTTTTCGTCCGTGTAAAATAAATAAAAATCATCCGATCGGATTATTATTATTTTTTTTTACCACAAGCGCGGTCGAGGTAGAGGATTAGACAGAGAGACGGACTCGAACTCGCAACCTGGAAAAAAAAAACCTCCGTTAAGCGTTCATAAAATTCATTAAACAAGCCGATTAGAAACGTAGAGGGATTTACCTCGAATACTAATGGAATGAAAAAGTTAGCTCAGAACTTCGGCTATTTTCTGAAAAATCCCGACTAATTAAAATGGAAGGTTCCTGGAGAAAGGGGATTAAGTAATTCTCCTGAAAAAAAAAAACGGGAGAAGCAATCCGTTAATTAGAAATGTACAATTCGGGAGGTTTTCGTTGAAACGTGTGTTTGGACAAATATATACATCGATTCTGGTTGTTTTTATCGCTGCTTCTGTTTTGCGGAATAAAAGACCTGGTTTCTAAATTCGTTCTATTCTGCTTATTTGGTTTGCCAGGCCTCGCAAGATTTCACCTATCCCCTGTTCTCGAAAAGTGAAAGTGGGGCAGTATTTCCAAGAACAAGTGTTTATAGTTATTGATATTAATGCTGCACCGGCAGCACAACGGTTAAAGCCTCGGTTTCCTCGGAGTCCGTCAACAGATTTAGGCGGTCGGACAAGTGCGGTGAGTGCGTCATACAAACTATTGACATTGATTACGCTAGAGTGATTTCCGCGGGAGCGTTGCCGGACAACTCAAACGACCGCCAGATTGCGTTGCTGTTAAGTGCGTTGGGGAAATCATGATGACAACGTTTTTTGCTGTTGTCTGTTGCGTAGTGTGCTTGCAAAAAATTAAAAATTTGAGGAAATGACGGAAGGCGAGGGTTGTTTCACGGTTGCCGAGGAAGAAATGCTAATTGATTTTGTGAGAAATCACGAAGAACCTAAATTTTCCACTTTTTACATGCAAAGACGAAAACTAAAACAACAGCAGAGTTGAGTTGAGTGAGTTCGCTAGGTTTCCAGTTTTGTGTCAACGTAACGTTCCGATGAAGCGGTGGCTGGTAGAGTGACGTCATCCACGTATAATAGCGGTCGCATTCATCTGGCGACAGACTCCGAGGAAACCTCCCTTCGAGAGTGCGAATTCCAAGTTAAATTATTGATATTCCTTCAAAATTCGAAACGGCTATATCATATTTATCTATTTTTACAAAAAGCAAATTTTGGTTTGGTAAAATTAACATAACACGAGGAATACATGACGAAAAAAATGGGTATTAACCAAACCAACATTGGTTACTAGACCTGTTCTTTATAACAACATTTAGTTTTCATAATGTTTTAGCACAATATTGTTTAACAAAAGTCCTTGAAACAAAATGAAAGTTTTATTGAGAAAACAAAAATAATATATTTTATGTAAGTAACATAAGAAATAAAGTAATTTTTCATAAGGCAATGGAAAGACAAACGACATTATTCTAAGACACTGGTCTACTTGTTGGTTCATATTGACCAATGCTTATCTAGTTGAAATTAAAGATTAGTATCAGACCTCAACAACAAGCAGTTACGAGATGACAGTGTATGAACAGGGCTACACTTTTGGAAGCGCCACTCGGATGATGCGGTGAAAAGGTTTATCCAATGAGTGCAACTTTGTTTGGGTTAGTAGTAACGATTTTCCCCGCTTTACTCGAGTAGCGTTCGGTACAGTGAAGAACCGTCCAATCAAGATTAGCTGTGATACACAAACACAGTGAAGTAAATTTCCTACGACTCTTTTAAATGCAATGCTAATTTTCCGGATGTGCAGGCCTAATACTCATACTCAGTTTGGCCTTGGTTCATTCCACTTTAACCAACTAATCTGTCGCCGTGAAAGTACATTCTACAAACAAGGATACGAACAAACAGATTTCTAAAAATCAAACCTTTATGTTGACTACCTTTTTTCCTTGAATCAAGGGATCCGTAACGTGGGTTCTCAAAAAAAAAAAACCATAACGGCTAATTGGCTTGCATTCCTCTTTAGAATTTCACTTAAAGCTATAATATAATTTGAAGAACTTGCTACAAGCTAAAAAGTTGAAAAACTTGGTGCAAATTAATAAACTGATAACTAGTTAAGTTTGAATATCAGGTTTGGCTTACAGTCACACTGCTTAGTGTGTCCTATGACAAATGACAGTGAGTGCCCCCTCTAGAAAGAAAGAGCATAGGCTTTAAAGCCCGTTGCTCCGCTCGCCAGAAGAGACAGTCACAAGAGACGCACAAAAAAGGACGATACAAACTCATAGAAAAATAGCAACATTTATTGACAAACATGCCACCCCAATCATTAGGATGTTAGCCTTTGGAGCTGCTGGGGTCAGGTTCGAATCCCGGTCATGGCATGGATGTTTGTGACCGTCAATAAATGTTGTTAATTGTCTATGTGTTTGTGTTGTCTTTTCTTTGTTTGTATCTTGTGCTTGTAAAAACTCTTTTTGTGTCTGTCCCACTTGACGAAAGCTTTTAAAAGGCTCTCTGAACAAGCACACAAGCTGGAATATATATGTATCCATCATACCATACCATACCATACTACTGACAAACACAAACATCCGTGCCTTACCGGGATTCGAGCCCGAATTCAGCAGCTCCAAAGGCTAGCACCCTAACCATTGCGCCTCCGTATCGGCGCTTAGTGTGTCCCAAGGGCTATTTTATTTGATACAGCAAGGTGTTAAAAAAATACCTATAAAAGTTTTCTATGTTTTAAATGATTTGTGGAATTCTCGTAAGAGAGTTTCTGCTTATTACTATAGCTGCCGACCTATAAACGGCCGTGCAGCCAAAAAAAAAAAAATTGTCCGATGAATAATACCCCGTGTAAGGGAGTGCACGTTAAACATCCTTGAAAGTACTAACGCTATGTACGATGTCGCCCTTAACGGTTGCATTGGGTGCCTATTCAGGTGTTGGCTCGTCACCTGACTGTGGTTCTAAAATACGACGCCCGTCGCCAATAGCCCTCGTGAAGCTCGAGTATAATGATAATTCATACCTAACCAAAAATTCTGCTTATCGCGAAAAAAAGAGGTAAAATGCAAAGTACGTTCTTTAGTTGAGCATCCCTACTTCTGTTTCTTTTCTCTCGTTGGGGCTGCATGTATGATATGGAGCGTTGGCGGTGTAAAGTTTCTTCGATGCAAACCGTGGAATTTTCTATTATTTTTTCGATTTCTTGTTTTAAATTTTTATGGAAAACAGTTTTTACTCTTTGTTGTGTAGTGTAAGAAGATCGGAATAAGTAGCCATGTAAATTTCAGAAGAGATATTTCAGAGATTTATTTCAAACGCTTAAGTGAAAAATGTTGCGAAGGGTCTCTGGAAATAGAATTTGAAATTCTCTTATCTTTTTTTCATTATTTACTGAATTTGTTTTTGTGGATTTTCGGTTTTCGATTTACAACAGAGTAAAAGAATGTCGATAACTTTTTATGAAGTGCAGTTTATGTTATGCAGAAGTAATAGGGAAACTAAGAATAAAAATATAGAATAATTTGTAACTGACAACCATTAGTTATTAGTGACTAAATTACGACATATAAAAACGAATAATTTTATGCAAAATTTTCTTTTGTCAAGTTTATGTAAATAAAAGCTTTTTTACTTGAATAATATTTAGAAATTTTGCGAGTGCTTAGCATTTTCCAACACATATTTTAAACAAAATTTAACTGGATTTTTAAACTGTATTTTGTAGCCATTTAGTAATCGATTTATTTTCAGATTCAATTTAAGATTATGACTGTTACCATCAAACCAAATCAAAACGACTCTACTACTATTGGGGGGGGGGGGGAGGGGAAGGTACATATATATTCCGGCTAGTGTGCTTGGTCAAAGACCAGCTTATGAAGCCTTCGTCAAGTAAGACAGACGCAGAAAGAGTTTTTACTGTCCCAGAGAAAGTTATATACACCCAAGGCTAAGGCGGGTATCGAACCCGTACACGTTACAGTGCGCAGACTTTTAGCGTAAGGGTCCAAACCATTCAGCCATCCAATCCCCTTATACTGTTATCTACTATAATTTAACAAAAAAATCATTAGCGTTTCAAAATCAGTGAGAGTGTAAATATATTGGAAGACGAAAAAGTGAAAAAAATTTGCAAAGTCATAACTTATGCCTTAAATTTATTGTTTAAATAAATTGATGTAAAGTATGAGGTCATTTACTTTTACTCACAGACATTACAACATTAAAAAAAAACAGAAATAGTTTTAATGATAACGATAGAAATTAAAATAAGTAATTATGGAACAAACTATTATGCGTTGATTGATATTGCAAACAAAAAGCGACGGCTAAAATAAACAAGTTTATAAAATCAGAACTTACGATGTTCCTGAAATAATTAAAATAAATTTAATGAAAACATAAATTTGCATGTGTAGATTGATGATACGTATAAAATATACAAACGGGAAGATAGGCGTAAATATTTACTACTCTACAATGTAGAAAAACATATAGTAAAACCACGTAAAATACCAATCCAAAAATTTACAATCAATTTGGTACGCAGGCATATCAAGTGACACCAAATAACGGCACCAAAAAGGGTTATCAAAAGTTAAAATATCCTTCCTTTTACATTTATTGTCTAATCCTTGATCCCGATTTATACCTTCCGTTATTCAACCTAGAATTTACCACCTTTGGCTAGTAATTGAAGCACAGATTAGGAAAATATGAATTTTGATGTATAACCCTCCAGTGCATACTGTTGCCGTTTGACAACAATTAACATAATCCACTTTTTTTCATTAAATTAGAGCAAGTGAAATTACGCCTTTGGCAGTATTCAAAGTATAATAATATTAGTACACACTTAAATACAAATAAATTATTTTGAAAAGTTAATTACAGTTAAAAAGGGTTATTTTGTAGTTTGTTGCTAATATATTTAGTAGTTTTCTAGTCATTATTATCAAAATTGGAATTTTTTGTAGTTGGTTTTTGTCATATGGAAAAAAAATTAACAAATGAAATCATTTAAATTCCAATGCAGTTAAATTTTTTCAGTATTTTTCCCATAATGTATGAGTATTGAAGATACGTATATATTTTTTGAGATGAAAATAAAAATTCATGCATTAGAGGGTTAAAGTAATAATCCGCATAAAATATACAGCGGGAAAATAAGTAAATATAATCCTACTCTACCATGTAGAAAGACAATTGTATTTTTTTAAAGAAAAGCACGTAAATATACCAAAATTTACAATTAATTTTTCACTCAGGCATATCAATTGACACAAAAATACGACACAAAAAAGGGTTATGGAAAGATAAAATATCCCTCCTTTTCCATTTATTGTCTAATCCTTGATCACAAAATTATTCCAAGCGTTATAAAAATTTGATTTAACCACTTTTGGTTGGTAATTTAAATAAAAATAAAGAACATATAATCTGTGGTGTTTAGATTGATTATACGCATAAAATATACAGCTTTAAAATAAGCATGCATTAATACTATTCCACCATAAAGAAATCCACGTAAATATACCGAAATTTACAATTAATTTGGCACTCAGGCACATCAACTGCCACAAAAATACGGCACAAAAAAGGATTATGGAAAGATAAAATATCCCTCTATTTCCATTTATTGTTTAATTTTGATCTCAATTTATCCCAACCGTTATAAAAATTAGATTTTACCACTTTTTAGTTAGCAATTTAAATAATAAAAGACAATATAATTAGTGGTGTTAAGATTGATTATACGCATCTGTAAAATAAGCATACTACTCCACCGTGAAGAAATCCACGTAAATACGTAAATATACCGAAATTTACAATAAATTTGGCACTCAGGGCACATCAACTGACACAAAAATACGGCAAAAAAGGGTTATGGAAAGATAAAATATCCCTCATTTTCCATTTATTGTCTAATCCTTGATCCCGATTTATTAGAACCGTTATAAAAATTAGATTTTATCATTCTTAGTTGCTAATTTAAATAAAAAAGCAATATAATTTGTGGTGCTTAGATTGATTATTCGCGTAAAATACGCGCAGCTGTAGAATAAGCATACTACTCCACCGTGAAGAAATCCACGTAAATATACAGAAATTTACAATAAATTTGGCACTCAGGCACATCAACTGACACAAAAATACGGCACAAAAAAGGGTTATGGAAAGATAAAATATCCCTCCTTTTCCATTTATTGTCTAATCCTTGATCCCGATTTATCAGCAGCAGGGAAACCGTTCGGCGGCAGCTTGTAAAGTGTGGATTTGATAAATGGACCAATAAATCGATGACTGACAACGGGGAGGTGTTATTTTATCACTTTGTCTTGGCTTGTTGGCCACCGTGTATTGACTTCGACCAGAGGAGGAAAAACTATTAACTAATGGGATTATTTGAGAACGGAAAGAAATGTTGTTTTTTGCTATTTAGGTTTGGGTTAATTGGATTATAGCGATATTAGAGCAACACGTGGCATGGAAATTGAATTTAACCTTATTAGAGATATACATTAAACAGTAAAACTTCCGTGTCGTTATTTCTAGCTTCATGGAGTAACATTACACAAACAAGGAGTTTACTTCTTAAAATTTTCGATTTTAAGTCCTGAACCGTTACACCACATAGTATGAGAAAACTTTTTCTGTTGTATACGTCACTCCATAAAACTAGAGGGAAATAGATAGTCGGAATAGACAAAGAATGTTTTAAAATCATAAATGTTGTCTTTTTAGTTACAAGACAACACTCACAGTTAAGCTACTTCGACAGAACCTTATATATATTTTTATAGGTAAATGATCTGAATATTAGTGATACGGTACACGATATTTATGTCTTTTTGATTACAAAATTTTCTTCACAGCAAAAAGACTCTTACATAACTTTATATGTTTTAGTTGATGAGCTGAAAGGTAGTATCTGGATGCGATGTTTTAAAAGGGGAGTCGGAAGGTTTTATCTCGCCAATGTTAATTTCAATTTACCTTAGGAACATTTTTCTCCGGAACTATATGAGATATTATAATGATTTTTTTCTATAGTTTGTTCCTTACATATAGCTCTTTTGTTTAAACTGAGGATATTTCACAGTAGAAAAAAACTTTCTCAGTGATTTTTTTTAAATATGTATTAAAAACCCAAAAGTCAGACATTTAAAATTGTATAACTTTTTTTGATAAGAGATATTTAAAATTCTTCAGCTAAAATCAAAGAACTATTAATACGGAAAATATGAAAAACAAAGCATTTGATATATTTTATAGTTCCTAAGAAAAACGCTCCTAACTGTTAAAAAGCATATTTCAGGAAACGCAAAAAATATCCATTTAATAAGGTGCAGCTCTGAAGAATTACATCCTCTCTCCACCCTTACCGCCTTTACTAGTGACAAAAAAGATGGCGGTTCAGGGCAGAGTTTCAATAAGTGGCCGCTAGATGGCGCTGATACAACATGCATAGTTTCTGAAAAATGCTTATAAAAAATGCTAAAAAAAAAACAAAACTACTAAAGAGAAATCGATAATCTTGGACTTAAATTAAAGCTTTTGATATGCAGATTAAAAATAAAAGAAAAACAAAAAAAAAAATGACATTTCTACCCCTAACTCCCATACGACTCCCCTTAAACCCTGAATGTTGTCTTTTTGGTCACAAGACTAACCTCACAGTTAAATGACTTCTACAGAACCTTATTTGGCTTTTAGTTGGTGAACTGAATGCTAGTGTCATGGTGCGATATTTTTCAAACCCTGAATGTTGTCTTTTTGGTCTCAAGACTAACCCTACAGTTAAACGACTTCTATAGAACCTTATAATTTTGTTTAGTTCATGAACTGAATAGAGTGGCACGGTGCGATAGTCTTTAAACCCTGAATGTTGTATTTTTGGAATGTTGTTGTAATTTGTTATTAGGACAAACTTCACGGTTAAACGACTTTTACAGAACCTTATGATTTTTTTAGTTGATGAACTGAATGGTAATGGCGCGGTGCGATAGTTTTTAAACCCTGAATGTTGTCTTTTTGGTTACAAAATAATCCTCGCAGTAAAGTTACTTTTACAACCCCTAATTTCGGTTTTAGTTGGTGAGCTGAATGGTGGAGACATGGTGCGATATTTTATACTTTGCTTGTCTATGTCAGACAATCCACGCAGTGTTACTTATCGTTATGTAAAATGGATACACACAAGGTGTAAACGCACCTTTACTTCATTTATTCATTTACTTCATTTAAACAGTTAAAACACATACAGTACAATCCTTGAGTTTAATTAAAAAATATTGGGATGCAGTTTTCAGCCATTTTTGCGATATTTATAAAAATACATTCAATGTGTTACGCATAGTCCAATTTTTTTATTTAAAATTTCGTTAGATTTAACTTAAGGGGGTCTGGCACCCCAAAATCGGTGAAAAAATAAAAAATAAAAATATTGGCTAAAAATACTTTTACAACCTTTATTAATAATATCACAAAGTATCATGATGATTTGAAAAATATTTTTGACATTAAAAGCCATTTTATTTAACCCTTTCCTTACTGAAACGGCCCAGAACGGCCGAACGACTAAAGATTCGATAATGTTATTCCTATCAAATATTACGAGGAATGCAAAAATCCTTCGTAAGGAAATGGGTTAACAATAAAAACTTTAAATTGGATTTTCTCGGTTTTATCATTTTTGAATCATGTGAATGCTTGGGGGCACATAACTAAAAATCTTATTCATTTAAATACTTGAATTTTTTTATGTGTAATTCAGAAGTATATTTAAGCATTTTAACACAGGGAATAGTCTGTAAATTTTATACTTTTTTAAAAAAAAAATCTTTTAGGTTAAAAATATTGACATTTTTCAAAGATATTTTAAAAAATTCATATTTCATCTACTTATTGGTTTTTTAAAATAATCTTGTGTTAAAATGCTTAAAAATGTATATAGATGAAACTGTAAAAATTTGAAATGGATATACTTATTAGTTAATTCTTGAGATGCCTCCAAAGTTGGACAATTTAACATGGGCTTCTATGGAGGTGCCGGACCCCCTTAACACTAAATATTTATAATTTAAATACAGTGATATAACATATTATTACATTTATTTTAAAACAGTGTTTCAAATGCTTTTTCATTTATTTTTTCCAAATATTATATTTTTAAATTAAATATTTACCTTCGAACTTGAAGTTTTTTTTACTTTAGAATTTCGAATATTCATAAAATACTTGATAAAAATTCATTAAATGGAACATAAAAGACTTATGCTTTTACATCTTGCCTTTTGCTTACGTAAAAGAGAATAATTTAAGTAAACCAAATTTAAAACTTGAAATCAAATATAGAAACAGTCTTACAGTTTAAATTTGATCCTCACACATTTCCTAACAAAAATTACAGCATGTAACAAGCACGTATACAAGAACAAATCAAATTTCTCGACTTTCTTGAATATTTTCGAAACAAATAAAGCCGTATCATTTCTTTACTGCTACATTTTGACTTTAGCCATATTTTCCCCCTCTCGCTCCAGATAAATTAAACGATAAATAAAACATACGGGGAAATAGAAACATGAATTTTCTTCCGAACATCGCTATTTGATATCCAATAGCAGCCGTTTTAAGTTGGTAGAAAATATCAATTGATCAATATCGAGATCTTTATTCTCTTGCGTTGACGTAAAATTCTGCCTGCAGTCACTTGTCTTTCGCAATGCTCCTTTTGCTTTTCTTCGGTCCTTTCGCTATAAAAGAAGTTTTTTCCTCCAAACAGCTTCTTAGAGTAAGTGGTTGGTTGGTAGACGTATATATTTTCAGGCTTGTGTGCTTGGTCATTGACCCGCTTATAAACCTTCGTCAAGGAAGACAGACACAACACACACGCATACGCGCCTGCCATCTATCGCGCGCCATTCCACAATTTAGTCATGTCCCTGAAGGGGAGGGAAATAGTCTCCAGGGACCTGCACACGTGGGAAACTGCGCAATGGCCACCCACAGGACTTTCGGTCCCAACAGATTTAACGAGCACGTACTCCGCAAACACTCGACAAACACAAACATCCATGCCTTATCGTGATTCCAACCCGGACACAGAAGCTCCGAAGGCTAGCACCCTAACCGTTGCACCATGGCGTCGGCTTGCTTTAGTGTTATCGCCCAGAAAATACAGTCTGATGTTGGCAGGCAAACTGCAGTATCTAGAATAATGACTTGAACTATTGTTGAAAGCAGTCAATAACCTATAAGAAAGTATATTGAAAGCATGATTATGTTAGAGAAAAAAAAATAGTAAAATTCATTGTTGCGGTTACTGCAATATACCTGAATACGGCAGCAGTGAGAAGGAACGTTTTTTCACTGAAAAAGTTTTTTATTCAAGTAAAAAAACATTCAAACATGTTATATTCGAAACAAATTTAAAAGGTTAAAACAAGATTCAGCCGGGTTTTTTCGGTCGCTGAGTTCCACCAAAAACTTCTGCAAGGGTTGTGTAGTGAAATTTTTGACGATATTTTGGGTATCAATTATCAAATTTTTCCTATGTTGAAAAAATTCTTAAAAATGATCTAACCAAATACCAAAAATATGGGGGAATACTTCACCACATAATCCCTGTATAAAATGCAATGGATCATGCAAACTAGAAATCATATCTTTAGTGAAACAACGCTCAAATTTTTTAGAACAAATTTGGTTCCTAGTTGCTGAAACGGTTGTGCAGTGATTATCACTTTGGTTTTCGATTCAACAATTTTTCAGGTTTTGTAAACAAAACCCTTATACATTGGTCCGACCAAATAAGGTAATTATCTGGAAACTATCCCATACACACTGAAACGAAGTGCCAAAATTTTAAAAGCGCTTTAAATTATTCTACGCACAGAAATTGCTGGCTGAAACATATCGTATAAAAAGTAATGCAGGCAAACACATAACTAAAAAAACCTTAAAAGTTTTTTACGACACTTTTTAGCAATGCTTATAAAATTTATAACCACTTATTTAAACAATGGCGACAAAAAATAAACACTTGAAAACAAAAAACAAAACAGCTTAGAAAACATTTAAGACAAAAATATATTCAATCATGAAACATCGTCCAAAAATTACCAGCAATGCAACCTTACTCCATTTGTGTAAAGCCTACACTCTCCCTTCTAGAGGGCGCAAAAAAAAATTTTAAAATTTTATAAAATTTTTACTCCATTTGTGTGGTAAAGTTACTCCATAAACTGGAAGCAGCACTTACTGCAACTCTTTACATTTAGCAATTTACACCGATTTTTACTGCGCAAGAAACATGATTTTATTTAAGTAAAAATTGACAAGAGAATACATTCTTGTTCAGGTAATAGAAACGACCTAATAATTACAATTTATAGCCAAAATTTCAATTATATATACTTATTTTCAATTATATATATACTTATTATTAAAATGATTCTAATAGAGAAGAAAAATGTATTACAAAGACTAAAAGGCTGAATTGATATGGAGCTGGGGAGCCCTTCGGTTAAATCGCTTAGGGGTACTTTTGGGTTACTAAGGGTTGGTTTGTTGGTTGGCTGACATGTATTTTCAGGCTTGCGTGCTTGGTCAGGGTCAGAGACCCGCTTATAAACCTTCGTCAAGTAAGACAGACACAACACACATACGCGGCAGATGCTGCCATCTATCGCGCGCCACTTCCATAATTTGGAAATGTCCCTGAAGGGGAGGGAAATAGTCTCCAGGGACCTGTACCCGTGAGAAACTGAGCGATGACCGCCCACAGGACTTTCGGACCCAGCATATTTAACGAGCACGTACTCCGCATATACTTGACAAACAAGTACTCAGCATATACTTGACAAACAAGTACTCAGCATATACTCGCGCGACAAACACAAACATCCATGCCTTACCGGGATTCGAACCCGGACCCAGAGGCTCCCAAAGCTAACACCTTAACCCTTGCGCCACCGGGTCGGTTACTAAGGGTTACTTTTGAAAGGTCTCAAATTAGGGTATGGACTTCGCCAAAATAACTGATGCCGACCTTTGAACCACACATGCAGTCAAAAAATGTTCAACGAGTAATACCACTCGCAGAGAAAATGTACTTTAAATATCCTCCAATCTCCGTACAATTTCACTCTAAAGGTTACTTTTGGTGTCTACTCAGGAGTCGGCTCGTCACTTGACTGTGTTCTAAACTGCAATGCAATTCCCCAATATCCCAAGGGTAGCTCTACTACGACGATAACTCAACCTAACCTAACACAATTTCTAGGTGACACAAAATAATTTCCCGATATTAAAGCACTAGTAAAATAAACATGTTGTGCATTTCTTGATCATCCTCAACTGTTTCCTATGGTACGCTGCTTGTGTTTCGATTGAAAAGAAAACAATTGACATGAAATTGAGTGTAGGTCTTTAGAGTTTGGTTTCCTTTTTATCAGGTATTTTTGTAGTTCTTTTTGTTATTTCTAGTGTGTGGTTTTAATCGTACAACCGAGTGGCTTTTCAGGCTGGATGTGGTAGTAAAGATTGGCGCAAATGTAGGTGGTTCATTTTTAGTGGTCAGTGAGGATGCGTGAGTTCAACGTTTCAAAACATTTGAATAGGGGTTGGATGCATCATCATGTTAGGATTTTTTTAAAAAAAAGACTTTAAAGAACGTGGCTGAAGATGATATAATTTAACGGACTTTAAAGAACGTGACTGAAGATGTTATAATTTAACGGACTTTAAAGAACGTGGCTGAAGATGTTATAATTTAACGGACTTTAAAGAACGTGACTGAAGATGTTATAAATTTATGTGTGGCAACGTTGTTGTAAAAAAAAAATTTAAGTTGATAGCCTAAAGGCTCCTGTATATATATGTTTAAACTAATAAATTATTTATAACGCTACCAAAGACTACTGAATACACAAGTAATTCGTCACAATTACAACTCTAAATCACAATGTAAAAAATTCAGAAACATTTCTGAATATATTTGGAAGTTATATATTCAATATTTCAGAAACATTACGGTATTTTCAGGAACATTTTCGAGTGTTTCGAAAACGTTTTTGATTTTCTGAGTATTTCGTAATCTTTTTTCTACAATATTCATTATTATTGTGTATATTTACTAATTAACTGCGGATATTCACATAGTTTATTTTTTAATTATGAAATTTATGTTTGTATAGCCACTTTACAAAAGGAATTACAACTTTTCTTTGCTATATAAATTCAAATCGTGGTACAGCTATGATATAATGGTTGGTATGTCCTTTGTCGACTTTTGGCGACCTTGAAATTTTACCGTACAGCTTCTATAAGTATCAAGTTGTATAACATGTAAAGTAGAATGTTCAACACATGTGTTGCTTGGAAACGTAACGCAAATCGCAAAATAACGATCAGCTATTATATCAAAATTGTTCCCAAATCGCAAGAATGTATCTTGCTTCGTTTATAAAATCAAATAACTTAACTTAAACAACCGGTTAATAAACTTTATATTCAGACACTGCACTTACTATACATTCGACTAAAATTAAAACGGACTATGATTTCCCCAAAACTACCCTTTGCCCTCAGAAATATATCCTGAAAAAGAATTTTAGAATTGCAAATAAAAATTATTTTAAGTGTAAATTTTAAAAAAATGCATTTTTTTTTTGTGTTACATCATTATTTTTAATCATATTTAAAGTCACATTCTTTAACAGATTAGTGTTAATTAATTCTTTATCAAACTAGAAGTACATTTAAATGTAATAATTTAAATAAGCCAAAGATACTTTAATATACTTAGCTTATTATTCTTTTTTTAAGATATTTTTACAACAATTTTCATAAAATATACTAGCTATAATTTCAAAAAAAATTATTATTGTTAATATTTAATTTTTTTTAATATTTTATTAAATCTTTAATTTTCTTTAATCTTTAGTGTTTTTTCTAAAATCAAAAGGTTATTAGTTAAAAATAACTTAACTAGATCTTTTTATTGACGAAACTAAATTTTGAATGCAACATAATGCCAACAAAAATAAATACCGTAATAACCGGAAATAATTACACCCCCAAAAAATTAATTTAAAAACATCCAACTGCAAAAAAAGAGATTAAAAATAAAGCTATGTATGCAAAAACGTTTAAATGAATATTAATTAAATGCCTGACAGTAATTGCAATATCCACAACTAATTAACAAAATATAAAAATAAATGTATTAATTATATCGAATTACCTTTTTGCAAATAATTTGAGCAGTGTTTTTGCTTTTGAAAAGGATAATTAACTTTTTACTGTAAAATGAATCTTCGTAACACGCTCCAATCAATATCAATTATTGTTTCAGTGACACCGATAATTTTAAGGAATCAATAAAAATGCTAATTTAGAAAAAAAGTCACTCATTTTTCAATAAATTGATTCCATAATCAGAGTCTTACAAAAAAAAATTTATTTTCTTTTAAGGAAAACTATTTTTATCATATTTTGGTTGATAGATTTTTTTTAACTCTGGGTGTGGGTGCGTTTATATATTTAGTTAAAAGTAGTTTTATGTCTCATTTAAAATAATTTTTATTCAAAATTTCATTTAAAACTATTAAATTTTTATTGAATAACAATTTATTTATTTACAAATGTTATTTACAATAACTTTATTATGCTTAATAAATATGTTAGAATAATTTTTACCTAAAAAGCATTTTTTAAATAAAATTAAATCTCATTTGTGCAAAATGTTCACCAATTTATATAAAAGAATTTAAATATTTCATGAGCATGGCATCTGTCACGTATGCGTGTTTGCGTGTGGGTGGTGTTGTGTCTGTCTCACTTGACGACGGTTTATAAGTGGGTCTCTGACCAAGCACACAGGCCTGAAAATATATGTATACCAACCAACCAATCATGAACATTAAAAATACAACAAACAAAAATTATTATTCAGTAGACTTTAGTAGTTGCCTAGGTTAAAATGCAAAAAAAAATAATAATATAAAACTAGAAAACACAGCTTGAAGTTAGCATTATATCAATAAAATAACACAACCACGGCTTATTACAATTACACTATCTGCATTAAAAAAACACAATTTATTATTATCTCATCAGTTGTTAGAATTCCACGATGAAAAATAACTGCTAAGGTTTAAGATTCAAAAAAAAAATGTACTATATACATAAAAAATTAAATTTAAATTAAAATCAGTATTCAAAACTTCTTGGAAAAATCAAATATTTGGAAAAAATATGAAAAAAAAACATGATTAACATTTATAATTAGCAATAAAGTATTGCTTTGAAATGGTAGCACTTTCCCGTCATTATATGGAGTAGCAATATCTCCTTCTATTATCCATTTAATTTAAGCCATCTATTATCTGCACGATTAATTCGAATTGATCTAACTATTATGACTTCTTTCAGGTATATATGTGGCACAGACAAACATTTAAACATAAAAGGCAATAGTTTTACTTGGCTTGAAATATTTCATACCTATTTAGAAATGCAAAATGTTAATAAAAGTAACGAATTAATTGAAAACTCTATTAATTGTAACAACCATAGTAACAATAAATAGGCTAATTAACTTTTAAATTTTTTTTGATTTGTTGATTAACTGGATTAGCCTATTACATGCATTGCGTGATTTTTGTTTTCAAAAAAACAATTTTTATATATTTATAATCCTCTTACATCAGTATACATTTTTTTAAAGTCAGTACCTAGTTTTTTTTAATATATTTTGGGGCATTTTTAGTTCGACGCTCTTCAGACAAATCAGTGATTTTTGCGGCAAAGAATAACCGAAGGCTTTTTTAAAAAATAATTTTCCAAATAATCTGGCCAATGGAAGATATTAAATTCTAGGTTTTATGCTGAAAACAAAATCGTGCAGGTAAAGGTTAAAGCACGAGAGGTCCATTAAAAGTGAGTTATTGTGACATTTATTCAACCAAAACAGATATTAAAAAGTGATAGGTCACAGAAACGATACCCACCATTCATCCCACATTATTTCGCGACTTTCTATACCCTTATCCAAAATAAACCCTTTAGATCGCCTCCAAAAGACACGACCGCTTCTTAATTGGCACTAAAATTTAGTTTGCATCCGTTTCTAAATTCAACTAATTGGGGAATGGGGGTCTGAGTTTCTAATTCGATTGAACGCGCCCCATTTAATAGGGGGCCACGATCACAAGGCTGCGGGGTTCAAACATCGACTTAAATATAATGGTTCGGTTCTCTAATAGTAAAGAATCCACTTAGGAGGAACTCGGATGAATCTCGCCAAATGAGTACTCAGACAAGAAAGGATTGCTACGTTTAGCAACTTATCCTGACGTTTGGTCAAGGGGCTACAAAAAAACCTAAAATGAATTGCTTTATGCTGTATGTCCGCAACGTTTTAATGGCATGTTTAAGTTATTGATTCGCAACAGAAATGTTAGTAATTAAGAAAAACTAGCGCTTCGATTGGTGAACACTTGTCACGTGCAACAAGGAAGCAAGAGAAAAAAGAGCGAGAATAAATCTAAAAGAAATTTCGTCACTTGAAACAGCGCAATTGATATATATATGCTGCGCTATTCAAATAATTAGTTACATTCCTTTTAAAATATTTAAAAGTGGAGCATTGTAATCCTTCAAAATTATAAGAAAAATTCTGCTGGAGTTTAGTTGAGTTGAACTATGGTCATACTAGTGCTACAAGAGGGCTTTTGGCGTTTTCTGGCGGTAATCACGTGACTTGGTACCAAATCATGTGACTTGTGTCAGTCTCTTTTTTAGGTTTGCCAATGGGCGTCTTATTCTTTCCTGTGAGTCTCCGGGTCCAACAACGGCTATGCCAAAGGGACAATCGGCCCTCAAGCTGCAAGGGTTACTGGTGCTGTACTGCGCAGGGAATGCCCCTTATTGGGTTATCCTCCGGCGCCCCTGCTTCTAATCCAAACAAAGCGACAGGAAATTCAATTGGGAGGCGCGCTGTTTTATTTTCTTAAACGTGTTAAGAATGCCTCGGGCGGTTCTACACTCGGAGAAGAAGCAACAACTTCTTTTAAATATTTATCGTGCTCGTGTTTTTCTTGTCATTTTTTTTCTAAACTTTTATTTTTAAGGGGAAAACAAGAAGTTCGATCTTCTTTTTTTCATTTTTTGTTGTTGTTTT
Source organism: Hylyphantes graminicola (assembly GCA_023701765.1). Lineage (NCBI taxonomy): Eukaryota > Metazoa > Arthropoda > Arachnida > Araneae > Linyphiidae > Hylyphantes > Hylyphantes graminicola. The sequence goes on along the minus strand of CM043115.1, from coordinate 23,137,927 downwards.
TATGTTATTGTTCCCCGAACCCACTTGTCGATCTTGGTATAGGGGGCTGTTATAATAGTTACGAGAGAAAGTGAAACTTTAGAATAATGGATACATTCTAAGAAGGAGGTGCAATTTTGAATTACGATTACTCTATTCAAAATACATTAAAAGAAGTATTTTTGGAACTTGATACAACTTCGATACTAACACGAAACTAATTTTCGCCGAATCTTGAAATGCTATTTCATCAAACCAATGATGCATCAAGTGTTGTACATATTTCTCTCTCTCTATTCTTGTTGGTCCCATGATTATTATTCTTAAAACATCATTTTATTGCTATTCTTAAATGACTTATAACTTTCCCTCCAAACGTCCTATAAGCCCTCATTCTTTTTTTATTTTAGTAAAATAACTCTTAAATTCTTCTCTATTCTTGTTTGTACCAAAATTATTATTCTTAAAATCTCCTGTTATAGTTATAGTTAAATGACTTATAACAATGCCACCAACCGTCCTATAAGTCGTCATTCTTTTCGTACTTTAATAATATCTTAAAGCTACTCTTAAACGCTCTATATTCTTGTTTGTTCCTTAATTATTATTCTCTCTCTTAAAACATCATATAATAAGTATTCTTAAATGACTTATGGCTATCTTTCTAAACGTCCTATAAGTCATCATTCTTTTCGTCCTTTAATAATATCTTAAAACTACTCTTAAACGCTATCTATTCTTGTATGTACCAAAATTATTATTCTTAAAACATCCTGTTTATAGTCCTCCCTAAATGACTTAGAACTATGACACCAAACGTCATTTAAGTTCTAATTTTTTTCGTCATATAGTGACGTAAAATTACTCTTAAAAGTTTTCCATTCTTGTTAGTGCCATAAGTATTATTCTTGAAGCATCCTTATATGAATTATAATGATGCTTTAGTTATAGTAGTTCTTATACTATAGTTATATCATATTATCCTTATCGTTATATTATCTTTATAGTTATTCTTAAATGACTTATAACTATCCCAGTCCCCTTATCCTTATAACTAGTCATCAGTCTTTTAATGACGTAAAATTATTCTAAAAATTCTCTTAACCGCTCATGACAAGCCGACATTACATCCTCTTTGACGTCATAAGAATGAAGACAGGAAAAAAATACATTTTATACGGGAAAGTGATAAGTGTTGAGGGGGAAAAGAATGGTATGGCGGAGATAAACTCTAGAGCTGAAGTGTTCTCTGTCAAGGGACCGATATCAAATTTCGAGATTGTTAATTTAACGCAATTATATTGCTAACTTATAAACATTTTAAAGGCGTCAATAATGATGTAAGGTGTTACTGTATCTAGAGGCAGTTTGACGTAAAAAAGATTTTTTTTAAAAATTAATTATATATACAGTATGGTTTTAGTTCAATGGACATGTTTCACGCCGTGAGTGATAACAGTTCCAGCTACATTGTTATAATTTTGGTCTTCTTGAACTTCTTTTGTTTTCAAAAATGCAATTTTTCTATACCTTACTGAAACGAATGTTTGCACTAAATTTTATTTCAATACAATTAACGCTTATCTCTGTCCATGAATCAACTTAAAATTCCTGACCCCCAATTTGATATCCTCAAAAGACAAAATATTATCTAAACCGAAATTTCCCAACGACATTGACATTTTAGTAATGCTTTGCATAATTGAAATGTAATTGATTAAAACCTATAAAGGTTTATAAATAGCAAGAGAATAAATGCAAGCTGCTCTTTAAAAAAAACCCTATAATATAGTAAAAGAGTCATTGTCTATGTCATTCATCTACTTTTAAGTTTATTCTATTAAACGACATATCTTTAAACGGTTTGCACAAATAAATGCTTTTATAAGAAATTGCAAACTAAACTGCAAATAGAGTAAAGGTAATTTAACTAATAAAAATACTTAAGTTACCTTCAATGAGCGTTATCAAACGGGCATTCCTAGTATTGCCAATAAATGCTCTCATAATCTTCATTTAGAAATTATTTTTTATAAATAACTAGTGAAACATTATCGTTAATTTAATTTCTGCAATTCTAAAAATCATATTCCATGCACAAGTGAGTTAAGTACATTTTTTGTTAAATCAAAATTAGTTGTGAAAAATAAAACTTAATTCTAGCTAAGATTATTGTTCAAACGTGAATTATAATATTAATTTATTGAATATTTGTAGTTCATATTTCCAGATTCGTGCGGACTTTCAAATAGTGATTTGCAACAGTAGAAGTATTTAATTTTTACTGTAATATAAAATTAAGTTTGTAGTTTCAGCATTGGCCTTAATAGCAAGTAAATAGGTGTCTAAGTCTC